>OY735239.1:24240378-24250378 GCA_963457665.1 Thysanoteuthis rhombus
GCATATTGTAAGCATATTGTAAGAATATTGTAAGCATATTGTAAGGATATTGTAAGAATATTGTAAGCATATTGTAAGCATATTGTAAGAATGTTGTAAGCATATTGTAAGCATATTGTAAGAATATTGTAAGCATATTGTAAGGATATTGTAAGCTTATTGTAAGAATATTGTAAGCATATTGTAAGAATATTGTAAGCATATTGTAAGCATATTGTAAGAATATTGTAAGCATATTGTAAGCATATTGTAAGAATATTGTAAGCATATTGTAAGGATATTGTAAGCATATTGTAAGGATATTGTAAGCATATTGTAAGAATATTGTAAGCATATTGTAAGCATATTGTAAGAATATTGTAAGCATATTGTAAGCATATTGTAAGAATATTGTAAGCATATTGTAAGGATATTGTAAGCTTATTGTAAGAATATTGTAAGCATATTGTAAGAATATTGTAAGCATATTGTAAGCATATTGTAAGAATATTGTAAGCATATTGTAAGCATATTGTAAGAATATTGTAAGCATATTGTAAGGATATTGTAAGCTTATTGTAAGGATATTGTAAGCATATTGTAAGAATATTGTAAGCATATTGTAAGAATATTGTAAGCATATTGTAAGCATATTGTAAGAATATTGTAAGCATATTGTAAGCATATTGTAAGAATATTGTAAGCATATTGTAATCATATTGTAAGAATATTGTAAGCATATTGTAATCATATTGTAAGAATATTGTAAGCATATTGTAAGAATATTGTAAGCATATTGTAAGCATATTGTAAGAATATTGTAAGCATATTGTAATCATATTGTAAGCATATTGTAAGTATATTGTAAGCATATTGTAAACATATAAGTGAAGATACTGAACAGTCAGAGTGCAATATCTGTTTGCAGGACATGCTTGGTTTTACGTTGGTGCAATGACGTGGCTGATGACGACTTACTGAGGCTCATCATTGCTAAGCATAAGAGCCCTAGGATTCGTTCTATGGCCTCAAGAAATTACTCGGCCCAGTTTGGGGGGGAGCAGTACCATCCCAGTTGCACTAAAAAGGGATTCGTTGGGCTTTCCCTGATGCCTTCGCAATTCTAGTTGCGGGGACTAGAGCAATTCTTGCAGCCCTCCTGTACTGGAATTCCGCATTAAAAACAACCTTGGGTCACATTTAGCACTTTTAGGGTGAGCAAGTAAATACAGAGTTGTCAGAAGATATAGGGAAAGATCAACCAGGGAGAAGTTCTAAATTATGAGTGTGACCAATTTACCAATACCTTTTATTTTATCTGTGCTTTAGCAGTCCCTTACTTGGTTAAAATTTACCCTTCTTTTCATTTCTGCTTCTTTATTCAATCACCACTACCCACTACAGACTGGTTTAATCACTGTTGCTGGGTTCAGGTTACTCATGTGATGTTTATATGTATCTCTCTATCCAGACTTCCCCCAACCCTAACCGTTCACAGTAAAACTTGAAATTTCACACACACTCTGATTAATGTTGTTTTTTTTTTTCGCAATCTTCTCTAGATAGATTTTTATTTGTTTATGCCAAATAGGTCCCTCAGTTTGTGTCCAGTAGTATTCAGCTTTTTTTTTGAAAATTTATGATTTTTAGTGATTACAGCTAAAAAAAAAAACAAGAAATGTGTCTCATTCATTGATCAACCCTGTTTCTTTTTAATTGATCACCCTTTTGAGTGACTAACTAGAATCTGTTTTTTCATTTTTTAATCATAAGTTTATGATTCAAACCATACTGGTAGTATTTTCATTTAACTTGCACTGATTTATATGATATTTTAAAGATAGAGGAAGTGCTTAGCTATTGTTTAGATTAAATCATTCTTCGATTTGGCATTTTCTCAGATGCAGGACTCCTCATAGTTAGATGGATCGGTGGAAATCAGGTAATGATTAATTTGATTCAAATTGTTTAAAAAAAAAAGAAAAGTGATATTTGTCTCTTTTACAGTTTTTTCATGATCACAAAAAATGAACCTTTATGTATGCTTAACAGAAAATAAACAAAGTCATTCATCCTCCTTTACTAAGACCCTCCCTATGAACAATACGCATAGTTCAAAATGGAAATCAGATAATGATCAAATCGATTTTTGTAAACTGATATTTATGATCTATGGAAAACACCGCTTAACAGAAAATAAACAAAATAGCTGACACGAAAATGTGTACAATTTAGCTTGAATTTACATTGTTGATCTAATCCTGCCCATAAAAACATCTTTTGGAAGTGATTTGTAAATACTGACTTGCTAAAAACCTGCATAGTGATCACATTGGTACATTCAGAAAATTTCATGTGTTCATGTCGCGTGGTCTTTGCAGTAGGCTGTTATATTCAAAGGACAGACAGATGAATGGACAGGCTTTTGGTGAATGATAATAAGATTGAACATATCTCATAATTTCGAAATATTTTGAAAATATCATGATTGAATTAATCTGAATTAAAACTAGATTTGGAATGTTATAAAAAATTTCCAGAGACAAAACATGGAATGACACAATGAGGTAAATCATTACGACTATCATTCTCTCTTCAAACTAAACAAAAAAAAAATGAAGACAAAAATAGAAGGAACTCACTTTTAAAGGAAAACAAACTAGAGTTTAATGTTGTCACTATGAATTTAGTCTTAAATACACCTAAATTCTGTTTATATATGATAGATTGTGGGGAAAGCACAGAGTTTTTAACTGTTGTTATTGAATTATTCAAGTGGAACTGATTTTGACACTTCACTATCATGATGATTCTTTTATGAATTCTACTTTCTCTTTTCATTTATGTGCCATTTTGAACATTAGGTGTGCATGGGTGTAAAATTTTCAGAAAAAAAGTCAGAAGAAAGAGATACAAAATTCATTGTGTTTGCATAAAATTTACTCAACAAAATTTTGAGCAATTTATTGAACAGCTTTGGACACCAAAGGTGGCAAAAGGTTCTATCCTTTCTTATATGTGAGTGTGTATGTATTTATGTGTTCAGACACTCCTGGCCGTACCTTTTTGTCTACAGACTTGAAAATTGGCATCATTACTCATCTAGACCTCTTTGAAAATATTTTTTCTGATTTTTAAGGAAAAAAAAAGCTCCCTGAACTTTTTGGAGCCTTATTTTGATGGGTCTATTAATAATATCTAGATTCTAGATAATCTAGATATTTTTTAAAACTTTATTTTAGATGTTTCCCAAAGGAAAATGCGAGTGAATAAAGCATGAAATTAATTCTGACCATATTTATTCTTTGATTTTTAAACATGACTTCAAATTTTGATGCTACAATTGTTCAATTATTGGCTGTGATGGTGAGTTATTAGTCATTTCTAACATGCCTTGAATACCTTGACTGTGAGTCGTATTTAGAACACAATACACAGTCAAATATAAAGAAAGTAGACAACGTAATTATCTGCTACATGAATGTTTTTTGAATGTTGTTGATTTGTTAGTATTTCTCAGCAGCAGCCAATCTATACAATTTCTGTTCCTGTTGAGCAGGGTCAGCCTTGGGCAGTGTCTCTGAAAAAGGGTTACAGCCAATGCATCATACCCCAGGGCTAAAGGTTGGCCCAAGAGTATCAATCAAAACATCCAAGTCAATATAATAAGTCCTTTGATAGAATAGATTCACTTGATTGTTTACCCTTGCGTGAATATTATAGTGTGTGCTGAAAAAGTTATGGCAGATGAGAACAAATCGGTTAAAGAACATCTTTCTATTAAGTTTCAAGTAAATTTGACTTTGAAAATTAAGAAAATCGGTTCAAAAGCATAAAGTTTAACCGCCAATATAGCCAGGTCATGTGACCATGAGTGGAAGAAGCGTCTTATCAAGGGATTCCTTTCTACTGAGATTCAAGTAATTGTGATTTAAAACAGCTAAAAAAACAACACAGGGACGGACCTACTGATGGACAGACAGAGAATCTTATAGAGAGGAGAAGACACCTCTAAAAAACAGTTAAAATGGTATATAAACAGTTTTTTAATCAGTAAAAATGTATGTAGAAAGATACTCAAGCTTTGTTAATTAAAAATGATCTATTAAATAACCAAAAATAATTATTCTAAAGCAGTTATCTCATGTTTACTATTTAATAATTGAATCAAAGTATTTATTACATATTATAAATGAATACAAATGATAAATGACCTAATATTAAGGCAGAAGTAATATCCAGATGTACTCTTAATTTCATTCTAGTGCCATGACTATTCAGAATTTTCTAATTGTGCTCTATGAAAAAAAACTAATAAACTAAGATTGTGTTAGAATTATTCATGGTCCAAACTGCAATCACTGTTCTTGATCACAACAGAAATGTAAGGTTTTTCTTTCTTAAAGGTATATGTAGAGAGCAGTGAATCAGGAGGTCAAATTATATTCATAATTTTCTGATTATTTCATACACATCTCATTCATTTTATTATTGCCAACTCGTTGAAAGACCACCTAGGGAGCATTTTCAGGTAGTTTCAGTGGAAAGACTAAAATAAGAGATCCTTGATTCAAATTATGTATTTATTGAATCATATCTTATTTGAAAATCATCACCATCATGAAATCTTGGACCACATTGAATTTGAATGTCATAGAAGATTCCAAGTAATTTATATGTTTGGGAAAATAGATTTTTTTTATTTGATTTAAAGAAAAAATTTAGATTTTTTTGATCTAGGATAGGTAGATGCAGGGTCAAATTCTTTAATTTTTTTTAGGTAGAGGTTCCCAGTATCTGGAAAAAAACCCCACAAATCTGGTGGCCATAGATCTAGCCACTTGAGTCATATGATGACAAACAGATGGAAGAAAAAGACATTTGGTGAATTACAGAAAGATTTTGTTAGTCGTTGATAGTCAAATAGCTACAAATCGAATAATAAACTTTTATACAAGAAAAACTTTTGGTTACATATCAAAATTTCATTTTGCAGATAAAATGTATGTTTAAATGTGGATACATATATTTTAACAATGTTTCCTCTCATTTTACATGCCAATTGTCAAGGATTACCCAATTATTGCCTCTTGCTTTGAAATTGATAATATGATTTCACTTAACAGTTTGATTTGTCATCACAACCACTAACCAGACAAATGGGTAGTATTAATATTGAATAACAACCTTGCTTCCATTACAACAGCTAAATGTAACCTGCTAATCTGATGGGCCAAAAAAAGGGTCCAGTTTAACATTACATAATATAAACAAAACCCCTTGATAAAAAAAATTTTTCAAAAATTAATATGCTAAATATACAATCTGGAGTCCCATTAGTAACTACAGAAAATTTAGTGGCCATATCTCCAGCCATCCTTGAGTTATATGAGGACAAACAGATGGACAAAAATGACATCTGATGAATCACAGTTAAGCTCAAATATACCTGTCTAAAATGACAGGCTAATCCATGTATGGATCAGCACTAAGGAACCTAAAGCTGTCAGGTGATTTCTTTTTTAATGATTCAAGTAACCTAATTTTAGGTTCTTTTTAAATTCTCAACTCAACGTTATTCTAATGTGTGATTAGATGTTTTAAGTCTCGAGAGTTTCTATGACGTAATTGTTATGTCATAAAAGGAAGCTGAATTAACCAATGAGATATGTCAGCAATAAACAGACAGTAAATTTGCATATAAGCTCAATATTTGGTTAGGTGGCAAAAATTTACTTAGGTTAAAAAAAAATTCCATGTATTCAAAAGATAATTTAAAAATCTATTGTAAGTTTTCATGTGCCCCCTAAATTGGAAAGTACAAAAAGTTTGTTTGAGTTCATGTCTTCAACAGCATTCATTTAACTTCATTAAAGGGTTTCCTTCAAGTGTGGGAATTTATGTTTTGTTTTCAAAATGAGAACTATTTCTAAAAGACAATCCATGCACAGCACAACATGGTTGCTCTCTAGGGCAGAGATCTCCAACCTCTCATCATGATATGAACCCAAAATATTCTTAAAGACTTAGAAAGGACCATTAAACTTGAAAATAAAAATAATATATATGCACACATCTTTCAACTAGTTTTATTAGATAAAATAAACCATTTCATAATAGAAAATCAGATTAAAGTAAAATCCTTTGGGAACTCGTAAAGAATCTGATCTTATATCAATCAAATAACAAAAGTCAGAAGATTTTTGAAATTCTGAATTTTTTAATTCAAATCTGAAATGTTTTATGTAATAATGATATGCTTTACCAAATATTAACAATTCTGATCAAGCTTATTGCATTTGTGAGATTTCAAAGTTTGTTTCTCTCCAGTATGTCTTTGCATGTGTTTCTTCAAATGAAAACTGAGTGAAAATACAAAACCACACACTTGACAAAAGTAGGGTTTTTCTCCAGGATATGTTTGTTTGTGACCTTTTAAAGATGAATTTATTGAAGATGCTGATCCATAAACTCGACAAAAGAAGGATTCCTCTAAACTGTGTGTTCATAAGAGTCTCTCTGAATTTTAATCCACACAATTGACAAGAAGAGAGCTTCTCTACTTCAGAGTATCTGCATGGGCAATTCCAAATGTGAATTTGTTGAAAATGTTGATCCTTACACTTGACAAGAGAAAGGTTCTGCTTCAGTGTGCGTTCGCATGTGTGTCTTCAAATTCGAATTTATTGAAAATTCTAATCCACAAAGTTGACAAGAGAAAGGTTTCTCTCCAGTGTGTGTTCGCATATGTGTCTTTAAAGATGAACGGACTGAAAATGCTAATCCACACACTTGACAAGAGAAGGGCTTCTCTCCAGTGTGTGTTCGCATATGTGTCTTCAAAGATGAACGGACTGAAAATGCTGATCCACACACTTGACAAGAGAAAGGTTTCTCTCCAGTGTGTGTTCGCATGTGGTGTTTCAATTTGGAAATCTGTGAAAATGTAGATCCACACACTTCACAAGAGAAGTGTTTCTCTCCAGTATGTGTTCGCATGTGGCGCTTCAATTTTGAATTCTGTGAAAATGATGATCCACACACTTGACAAGAGAAGGGTCTCTCCCCAGTGTGTGTTCGCATGTGGTGTTTCAATTTTGAGCCCTGTGAAAATGATAATCCACACACTAGACAAGTGGAAGGTTTCTCTCCAGTGTGTGTTCGCATGTGTGTCCTCAAAGTGGAACGCTCTGAAAATGCGGATTTACAGAGTTGACAGGAGAAGGGTCTTTCTCCAGTGTGTGTTCGCATGTGGGTCTTCAGAGACGAACCTACTGAAAATGCTGATCCACACACTTGACAAGAGAAAGGTTTCTCTCCAGTGTGTGTTCTCATGTGCGTCTTCAAATTGGATCTCTGTGAAAATGCTGATCCACACACTTGACAAGAGAAAGGTTTCTCTCCAGTGTGTATTCGCATGTGAGTTTTCAATTTTGTTTTTTCTGAAAATGCTGAACCACACACTTGACAAGAGAATGGTTTCTCTCCAGTGTGTATTCGCATGTGTGTTCTCATATTTGTTTTTTCTGAAAATGCTGAACCGCAAACTTGACAAGAGAAAGGTTTCTCTCCAGTGTGTGTTCGCATGTGCCTCTTTAAATCTGAGCTCTGTGAAAATGTTGATCCACACACTTGACAAAAGTTGGGTTTCTCTTCAGTATTTCTCGGCATTTGTACTTTTAGAATTGAAGGCTGTTAAAACAATAATTCATAATCCTACATAAGAATAACATTTCTCTCAGATGTTTTTCTTCATTCTCAGCTTCAACATCAGTTCAATGATCACTTTCCTTATGGCCACCAAATTTTCACTACCATATCTGTGGAAGAAAAAGTATTATTAAAGAAGATACTGAACTCATTCTTTGCAATTGTAACAACTCAGTTTCTTCAAACTTGAATATCATACATTTCCTGTCTAGTTATTAGATAACACAGTCCTGATATCCTGGTGTTGTTGAAACAAGAATAATTGATTGTAATTTGAGACTTGCATTTTTTAAATTGATTTTTATAGCAGGGAAGCAAATGTCACAAAATATCAGTTTTGAATTCTGAGAATGACTACAGGGAATATATTGCTAATATGGTCTACTAACATGGACTGCAAGGTATTTTGCCTGAATTTGTAGGTACTATGAAGACTCATGCAGATTTTCATATTAACTAGTTTTAAAAAAATGCATACAGGAAGTAATTTGCTCAGCATAAAAGAGAAACAAAAGATTAATAGCTATTTTTTTTATTGCGATTGAGCAGTAGGCAAGGTTGTTCTTATCAAATGTGTTAGTCACAGAACTGCCTCATATCTCACAAACTATTATAGATAGATACATGCAGTTTCCACCCTTCAATAATGTGTTTTGAAGATTTATTTAGATTTGAAAAATGGCCCAGCCTGTTAACCATGCTATTTGAAGCTTAATAACTAGAAAACCAACGAATATAGATTTTGTTAGTTTTTGAGTTATCAAGTTTCAGAAAGCTCAATAGGTGGGGCTAATTCATGTAGTTTGATCTAAATTCTATACAAATCTTCATTGTTATTGAACAGTGAAAACTACATACTTCTATCTTTAATAAGTTTCTGAAATATATGGCAGTCCTGTGACTAATACATTTGATAAGAGCAATCTTGCCAAAAGCAAAGTTGCAATAAAACAATAGCTATTAATCTTTTTTGTCCTCTTTTTTTATGCTGAACAAAACAAATCATTTCCTGTGTAAATTAAAAAAAAAACAAGTCATTGATGAAAATCTATATGTGTCTCCATAACAGCCACCATGTTAGACCAATGACGTCACAACTTGGCCACAGTCACAGGCAAAACACCTGGTAGTCCATGTTAGCAATTTATTAGTGGTAGAGATGACTTTTGCTCCCAATCTATTATTCATCAGAAACAAGACAATCCATCGTCATAAGAAAAAATAATGAGAAAAATTCTTATATTTAATCATTCAACTAATAAAACAACATTTAATTGTGTCAACAGGTTGGAACAAAGTAAATAGCTGTTTGGAACCAACAACTCTCAAATGTAATCACTTAGCTTGAAGACAATTTTAACACTCAAAGTAAGCAACATTAGAATTGAGATAATACACTGCACGTCAAGATTAAGCAAAAATGGCAAAAAATAAATTTTTCTATCAGAATTTGTAATTTTTTGTAAATTAAAGAATCATATATTTATCAATAAAAATTTTTCAGGATTTGCTGAATGCATAAGTGGGAAAAGGTTTGAAAATTCTTTTGCTGGAAGAGAAGATATAGAAAATAAAAAATTGAATATGTACAGAATAGAATAGAATATATTTTCGTTTTGCCAATAAAACATTGACAAATTCATTATAGAATTTTTGATTAATACAACATTTAGCAAGGAGGATACAAATTAGGTATAACGCCTTACAAGCAATATTCACCTTTATTTTCATACACAGTATATTTTTTTTTATCTATTCAATTTCAGAAATCTTCTATTAATTAGAAAATGAAACAAAAAAAATAAAAAAACAATGGGAAGAAAAACAGTAATAATAATCCATCATTTTTTTGTATTTCCAGTTAATTAACAATATTTTTAAAAATAGACCTCAACTCATGAGATTGTAGTTTTTTTTACAATTTGATAATTTACTTATCAAAATATGTATTTAAAAAATATTCTCTGTGGTTTCTTTTGAAACTATTTTTTCTAAAATTTATCAAATCTATTTCTGGAAAAAACTTTGATGAAATTTTTCCAAGCTAGTATAGCTTAATATTTAATTGGATTTCTTCCATATTCTTCTGTAATAATATATGCCATGAATTAAGAGCCTTTTTTCTTTCTGCAGAGTAAAAAATTTATTAAATCTGTCAGGAAGATTTTCAAGCAGAAATTCCAATTGGTTCATTTATTGGTACATTTTCATCTTCTACGAATAGTACATAGTCATAATTCGTATTTATTATCAAATATGATTGATTGCTTTCCAAAGATTTTTTTTATATCATTTGAATTTTTTTGAAAGT
>OY735239.1:24255378-24285378 GCA_963457665.1 Thysanoteuthis rhombus
TGAAATAAACAAGGACCGGAGTTTCTGCCGACACGAATATGTGGAAGGATCTACCAGGATAAAAAATGTGGAGATAAGAAGGATGAAGGGAAAGGAATGTCACTAAGTAAATGTGAGATAGAGTCTATAGAATGTCCGTCAGTTTAGTCATCCTAGATGTAGCCACAAAAAAGTTATCTTAGGAAGTCCGACCTAACTACGATGAGCGTGCTTAACTTGGATAGGATGTGTTCTAGAGATGAATATGTGATGATGCGTGTGTAGAAAGAAAGTGTGTATAAAAACTATACTAACTATCCTAACTAAAGAGAGAGAGAGAAGAGACTAGCTTACCTCGAGGCCGTCGGAACACAGAGAGAGAGAGAGAGAGAGAGAGAGAGAGAGAGAGAGAGAGAGAGAGAGAGTTTTACCACCACAGTTTAGATATCGATAAGATAAGAATCAGCTATCTGATTGGCAGTTCTCTGTGACGTCAAAAAGGGGAACAAGGAATTCACCATTTCTACAGAGATATAAGGGTTAGAAGTAGATCTTTTCCAAAGGGCAGATAACTCCGTGTATGTATGATCTTCTTTTGCTGGAAAAGTGGGCACTACAATGGCAACTACGAATATCATACAATACATCGAAATATGAAATCTGATTAATCTGATACCTAACCCCTGATTCGCCTCCGAGAATTAAAAAAAAATAATCGTATTTTTGACCTTACATGAACAACATGACCTTCGAAATTCATTAAAATTCATTAAAAAATGTCATAACCTTTTTCACTTCAGAATCCAATAAGTCACGACAGCCACTCATCATTTCTATTTGATAGATGAATAATTAAGCTACACAAAACGTGGAAGTGATTGTTCTATCTTAATCCGATTTTTTTTTTGCGCGCAATAGAAATTTAATGAACTATTTTACCAACTGTCGCTTATGGCGGACTTTGGCTATAAATCATAATGACATTATCGTTTCTTATATAATGAAACTGTGCTGAAAACAAATTCAAAACTTTGATACAATTACCAAAAGAATGCCCTTTAATTTACCTTTAAATTTACTTCTTCTGTTTTAAAATAACACATTGGATACACATTTTTTATTAAAAAAAAATCACTGTAAGGTCATCGTACTTATGGGTAATAAGATCACCCTACACTTAACATGTTTTACAAAATCAAACAAAGGAAGTCCTGATCCGATTAAGTTCTCATCTGCAAGTGCATAATTTTGTGCACTGAAGACCAACTTCGAAGCAGAAGCAGCGTGTGCAAACCCCTTTACAGGAACACTTGGTAAGAATGAAAATCATTCCAGCCTCTGCTATTGATATCCACACAGACAACCAGTTTCCGATGTCATTCTTCCAGCCCCAGTCACTAAATGATGGAATGGACAATTGTGGTGTATACATGATATCCAAATGCCACATGTATAGGCCATTCTCTTCATATGCTTTACGAGTTCACCCCACGAGAAAATTTCATGCATTGCCTCTAATGAGGTCAGGAAACAACAACAACAACAACAACAACAACAACAATAATAATAATAATAATAATAATAATAATAATAATAATAATAATAATAATAATAATAATAATAATAATTTTCTTGGTCGTGGGTACTTTGGGAATATATATATTAAATATAATTGGATAACCGCTTCAACGTAGCGTTTTTCTTACCATTGAGCTAAACAGCCGCCAGTAATGCAAAGACCCAAACGACTGTTTTCACTCCCAATTCTCATCTTGTTTATTTTCGGTCTATATCTGCTCTGTTTCTTTCAACGCAACAGTTATATATCAAGAAATGGATGTATATGATCCGAATGAATGATTATAAATTGTGTTATATTACATTGAAACTCTCATTTGGAACTGCAGTATTACTGTGGCCTATGAGAACTAGGAGAGAAGGGCTGGAGACTTGAGGAGACTTACTGTCACTCAAACTCCAGTGGTAACTACCTGGCAACTGGTGTGAGATTGCTAATAATAATAATAATTGCAACTCTAAATGTTAGAAGTGGCTTAACAGAGAAAGGGAAACGAAAGTGCAGATGTGAACCACAACACTGGCATGATAGGCGAAGGAGAGAAGAGATGTTGACTGAAGATCTGAGGAGACTTATTGTCACTCAGCCTTCAGCAATGACCACCGGGCAACCAGTGTGAAACTGTAAACCAAAGTATTACTGTGGCCGTGAGAACTAGGAGAGAAGGGCTGGAGACTTGATGAGACTTGCTGTCACTCAAACTCCTGCAGTAACCACCAGGCAACTGGTGTGAGATTGTTAATAATGATAATTATAATTGCAACTCTAAATGTTACCACAGCGCTGGAATGATAGGCGAGGGAGAGAAGAGATGTTGGCCGAAGATTCCATGAGAATGAGGAGAGGAGGGCTGGAGACTTGAGGAGACTTGCTGTCACTCAACCTCCAGCGGTAACCACCAGGCAACTGGTGCAAGATTGCATAATAATAATAATAATAATAATAATAATAATAATAATATATATATATATATATATATATATATATATATATATATATATATATATATATATATATACATGGTGATATATCAAGTTACGTGTACGGTAGTTGCGTAGGGGAAAATCAAGTAAGAAACTTTTCTACGCGGAACACATTTCGAAAATTACCACAACATATTTGCAAGGTAAGTATCATCTATTGCAAAAGTAATCCACCTGCGTTGGTCGTAGTTGTTCAAACTATCGACTCTCCTTGGTGAACAGTGATCGTCGGGCATCATAGACATCATCTGCCCATCTGTCACAAGACAGAATTGTGTAGTGTTCAAGAGTTTCGATGTGGACAGCCTCAGCAGTAATAGAATATAAGATTCTATTTTATAAAAAAAGCTCCAGTTTCTTCAAGTTGACAATGATTTCCTTTAGCCCTTATGTCGATGTTGTCTCAGTTCCAGTGAAGCTATGGAAATCAGAAAGCACTACGGTTGCGTTTCTGCCAAGTTTTGTGCATATCACTTCTACATCATACATCTTCCTATCCTTTCAGGTTCCAACATCAACAACTACGCCCATCCCTGGAAATGTGTCATTGAAGTAACAGAAGTGTCCTTTAAGTAGAACAAGGACAAATGTGTCAGATGTTCGCACTCTGATGTTTATGTGTCTCCAGTGAAGAGCATGCTTTGTGTGTATAAGTATGAGCACATCAGCTTCCTCATATGATGAATCTTGCATTTCAAGACCTGGTTCTTTGTGTACCATAGATTCGTGTCAATTGATGCAGATGTCTCGGTCTGGCAGGAATTTTGTTTTGCTTACTCTATGGCTGATAAGTTTATTTAACTCTTCCTTGTTCTGGGGATTTTTCAAAAAATGAGGGATTTGTGTCGATCCAGACATTTTGATTCTAGATCTTCTCTATTGCCAGGGGTTCCACTTTTAATGCTGGACTGGAAGAGGCGATCTTGGGTGATGTCCATCCTTTTTAATAATCTTCAGTTGTTGTTTGATGTGTTGCACAAACTCATTTGCATATTTTTGGAAGGTATTTCCTGTCAGCTTAATTATGTGATATAGTAATTAACCTTCTTAAATTGAGCAATCAAATATTTCATCAACTTGATTGATTGAGTCAATGAGTTTCAGTAGGTCTGACTATGTCTCTGTGTAAAATTTTCCCAAACCACAAATGAATGATGAATGTGGTTGATTTCCATTAGGGAAAAATTCAGCCGAGTCTTCTTGCCTCTGTTGAATTGCAATATACATCTTTGAGCACAGTGCTACTTTGACTTCAATGATACAATATGTTTCTTGGCGATGCTTCTCTTGGTCCGCGGTGTTTTGGAAGAGAATTTCGTCCAATTGTTGTTTGTATAGTTCTCTCTCGTTTGAAAAGAACCTCTTTTTCGAAGACTTATATTGCATTTGTCCAATGTTTTCTTTACATTCTTGGTAGTTGTGATGACAGATTCATCAGTGCAAGAACGTGTGATAATAATTCTGGACACGAGTCTCCAAATGAGTAGCTCGTAATTTTGTTATAGCATTTATCTATTTAAATATTTAGCTTTACTTAATGTGTGAATTTCGTGTGAAAACGTAATATAAAGTACATAAAATCTTATTTTAATTGAAACTAAATAGTAAAATGTGTTATTCATAACTTTGAAACGATCGCTCGAGGTCATAATGAGAGGAATATAAAGTCTGTTTTAGAATCCTAAGGGTCAAATTAGTAGGCAAAAACATTTATTTTGGTATTAAATTCTAGTTTCTTTCAGTCTGTGAATTCCTGAGACTAATTTCGGGTACGTTTTAAGATATATTAGTGTGCTACCTATAATGTGACTTTTATTCTGCTTACTTTTTAAGCTGACTCAGTGTGTCAGATGCATAGAAACTTTAATTCCGGTTACTTTTTAAAGCAGTTCAGTGTGCTACCGACATTATGACTTTAATTCCGGTTACTATCTAAAAAGTAGTTCAGAGTGCTACCTATATTGTGACTTTAATTCCGGTTACTATCTAAAAAGTAGTTCAGAGTGCTACCTATATTGTGACTTTAATTCCGATTACTATCTAAAAAGTAGTTCAGAGTGCTACCTATATTGTGACTTTAATTCCGGTTACTTTTTTAAAGCAGTTCAGTGTGCTACCGACATTATGACTTTAATTCCAGTTACTACCTAAAAAGTAGTTCAGAGTGCTACCTATATTGTGACTTTAATTCCGGTTACTATCTAAAAAGTAGTTCAGAGTGCTACCTATATTGTGACTTTAATTCCGGTTACTATCTAAAAAGTAGTTCAGAGTGCTACCTATATTGTGACTTTAATTCCGGTTACTTTTTCAAAGTAGTTCAGTGTGCTACCTACATTGTGACTTTAATTCCGGTTACTTTTTTAAAGCAGTTCAGTGTGCTACCTACATTGTGACTTTAATTCCAGTTACTTTTTTAAAAGTAGTTCAGTGTGCTACCGACATTGTGACTTTAATTCCGGTTACTTTTTTAAAAGTAGTTCAGAGTGCTACCTACATTGTGACTTTAATTCCGGTTACTTTTTTAAAAGTAGTTCAGAGTGCTACCGACATTGTGACGTTAATTCCGGTTACTTTTCCAAAGTAGTTCAGTGTGCTACCTACATTGTGACTTTAATTCCGGTTACTTTTTTAAAAGTAGTTCAGAGTGCTACCGACATTGTGACTTTAATTCCGGTTACTTTTTTTAAAGTAGTTCAGAGTGCTACCTACATTGTGACTTTAATTCCGGTTACTTTTTCAAAGTAGTTCAGTGTGCTACCTACATTGTGACTTTAATTCCGGTTACTTTTTTGAAGTAGTTCAGAGTGCTACCTACATTGTGACTTTAATTCCGGTTACTTTTTCAAAGTAGTTCAGAGTGCTACCTACATTGTGACGTTAATTCCGGTTACGTTTTCAAAGTAGTTCAGAGTGCTACCTACATTGTGACTTTAATTCCGGTTACTTTTTTAAAAGTAGTTCAGAGTGCTACCGACATTGTGACGTTAATTCCGGTTACGTTTTCAAAGTAGTTCAGTGTGCTACCTACATTGTGACGTTAATTCCGGTTACGTTTTCAAAGTAGTTCAGTGTGCTACCTACATTGTGACTTTAATTCCGGTTACTTTTTTAAAAGTAGTTCAGAGTGCTACCTACATTGTGACTTTAATTCCGGTTACTTTTTCAAAGTAGTTCAGAGTGCTACCTACATTGTGACGTTAATTCCGGTTACATTTTCAAAGTAGTTCAGTGTGCTTCCTACATTGTGACTTTAATTCCGGTTACTTTTTTAAAAGTAGTTCAGAGTGCTACCTACATTGTGACTTTAATTCTGGTTACTTATTCAAAGTAGTACAGAGTGCTACCTACATTGTGACGTTAATTCCGGTTACTTTTTCAAAGTAGTTCAGTGTGCTACCTACATTGTGACTTTAATTCCGGTTACTTTTTTAAAAGTAGTTCAGTGTGCTACCGATATTGTGACTTTAATTCCGGTTACTTTTTTTAAAGCAGTTCAGTGTGCTTCCTACATTGTGACTTTAATTCCGGATTCTTTTTTAAAAGTAGTTCAGAGTGCTACCGACATTGTGACTTTAATTCCGGTTACTTTTTTTAAAGCAGTTCAGTGTGCTTCCTACATTGTGACTTTAATTCCGGTTACTTTTTTAAAAGTAGTTCAGTGTGCTACCGACATTGTGACTTCAATTCCGGTTACTTTTTTTAAAGCAGTTCAGTGTGCTTCCTACATTGTGACTTTAATTCCGGTTACTTTTTTAAAAGTAGTTCAGTGTGCTACCGACATTGTGACTTTAATTCCGGTTACTTTTTTAAAAGTAGTTCAGAGTGCTACCTACATTATGACGTTAATTCCGGTTACGTTTTCAAAGTAGTTCAGAGTGCTACCTACATTGTGACTTTAATTCCGGTTACTTTTTCAAAGTAGTTCAGAGTGCTACCGATATTGTGACGTTAATTCCGGTTACGTTTTCAAAGTAGTTCAGTGTGCTACCTACATTGTGACTTTAATTCCGGTTACTTTTTTAAAAGTAGTTCAGTGTGCTACCGATATTGTGACTTTAATTCCGGTTACTTTTTTTAAAGCAGTTCAGTGTGCTTCCTACATTGTGACTTTAATTCCGGATTCTTTTTTAAAAGTAGTTCAGAGTGCTACCGACATTGTGACTTTAATTCCGGTTACTTTTTTTAAAGCAGTTCAGTGTGCTTCCTACATTGTGACTTTAATTCCGGTTACTTTTTTAAAAGTAGTTCAGTGTGCTACCGACATTGTGACTTCAATTCCGGTTACTTTTTTTAAAGCAGTTCAGTGTGCTTCCTACATTGTGACTTTAATTCCGGTTACTTTTTTAAAAGTAGTTCAGTGTGCTACCGACATTGTGACTTTAATTCCGGTTACGTTTTCAAAGTAGTTCAGAGTGCTACCTACATTATGACGTTAATTCCGGTTACGTTTTCGAAGTAGTTCAGTGTGCTACCTACATTGTGACTTTAATTCCGGTTACTTTTTTAAAAGTAGTTCAGTGTGCTACCTACATTGTGACTTTAATTCCAGTTACTTTTTTAAAAGTAGTTCAGAGTGCTACCTACATTGTGACTTTAATTCCGGTTACTTTTTTAAAGTAGTTCAGAGTGCTACCTACATTGTGACGTTAATTCCGGTTACTTTTTCAAAGTAGTTCAGTGTGCTACCTACATTGTGACTTTAATTCTGGTTACTTTTTTTAAAAGCAGTTCAGTGTGCTTCCTACATTGTGACTTTAATTCCGGTTACTTTTTTGAAGTAGTTCAGAGTGCTACCTACATTGTGACTTTAATTCCGGTTACTTTTTCAAAGTAGTTCAGAGTGCTACCGATATTGTGACGTTAATTCCGGTTACGTTTTCAAAGTAGTTCAGAGTGCTACCTACATTGTGACTTTAATTCCGGTTACTTTTTTAAAAGTAGTTCAGAGTGCTACCGACATTGTGACGTTAATTCCGGTTACGTTTTCAAAGTAGTTCAGTGTGCTACCTACATTGTGACGTTAATTCCGGTTACGTTTTCAAAGTAGTTCAGTGTGCTACCTACATTGTGACTTTAATTCCGGTTACTTTTTTAAAAGTAGTTCAGAGTGCTACCTACATTGTGACTTTAATTCCGGTTACTTTTTCAAAGTAGTTCAGAGTGCTACCTACATTGTGACGTTAATTCCGGTTACGTTTTCAAAGTAGTTCAATGTGCTTCCTACATTGTGACTTTAATTCCGGTTACTTTTTTAAAAGTAGTTCAGTGTGCTACCGACATTGTGACTTTAATTCTGGTTACTTTTTCAAAGTAGTACAGAGTGCTACCTACATTGTGACGTTAATTCCGGTTACTTTTTCAAAGTAGTTCAGTGTGCTACCTACATTGTGACTTTAATTCCGCTTACTTTTTTAAAAGTAGTTCAGTGTGCTACCGATATTGTGACTTTAATTCCGGTTACTTTTTTTAAAGCAGTTCAGTGTGCTTCCTACATTGTGACTTTAATTCCTGATTCTTTTTAAAAAGTAGTTCAGAGTGCTACCGACATTGTGACTTTAATTCCGGTTACTTTTTTTAAAGCAGTTCAGTGTGCTTCCTACATTGTGACTTTAATTCCGGTTACTTTTTTAAAAGTAGTTCAGTGTGCTACCGACATTGTGACTTTAATTCCGGTTACGTTTTCAAAGTAGTTCAGAGTGCTACCTACATTATGACGTTAATTCCGGTTACGTTTTCAAAGTAGTTCAGTGTGCTACCTACATTGTGACTTTAATTCCGGTTACTTTTTTAAAAGTAGTTCAGTGTGCTACCTACATTGTGACTTTAATTCCAGTTACTTTTTAAAAAGTAGTTCAGAGTGCTACCTACATTGTGACTTTAATTCCGGTTACTTTTTTAAAGTAGTTCAGAGTGCTACCTACATTGTGACGTTAATTCCGGTTACTTTTTCAAAGTAGTTCAGTGTGCTACCTACATTGTGACTTTAATTCCGGTTACTTTTTTTTAAAGCAGTTCAGTGTGCTTCCTACATTGTGACTTTAATTCCGGTTACTTTTTAAAAAGTAGTTCAGAGTGCTACCGACATTATGACTTTAATTCTGGTTACGTTTTTAAAAGTAGTTCAGTGTGCTACCTACATTGTGACGTTAATTCCGGTTACTTTTTTAAAGCAGTTCAGTGTGCTTCCTACATTGTGACTTTAATTCCGGTTACTTTTTTTAAGCAGTTCAGTGTGCTACCGACATTATGACTTTAATTCTGGTTACGTTTTTTAAAGCAGTTCAGTGTGCTTCCTACATTGTGACTTTAATTCCGGTTACTTTTTTAAAGTAGTTCAGAGTGCTACCTACATTGTGACGTTAATTCCGGTTACTTTTTCAAAGTAGTTCAGTGTGCTACCTACATTGTGACTTTAATTCCGGTTACTTTTTTTTAAAGCAGTTCAGTGTGCTTCCTACATTGTGACTTTAATTCCGGTTACTTTTTAAAAAGTAGTTCAGAGTGCTACCGACATTATGACTTTAATTCTGGTTACGTTTTTAAAAGTAGTTCAGTGTGCTACCTACATTGTGACTTTAATTCCGGTTACTTTTTTAAAGTAGTTCAGAGTGCTACCTACATTGTGACGTTAATTCCGGTTACTTTTTCAAAGTAGTTCAGTGTGCTACCTACATTGTGACTTTAATTCCGGTTACTTTTTTTTAAAGCAGTTCAGTGTGCTTCCTACATTGTGACTTTAATTCCGGTTACTTTTTAAAAAGTAGTTCAGAGTGCTACCGACATTATGACTTTAATTCTGGTTACGTTTTTAAAAGTAGTTCAGTGTGCTACCTACATTGTGACTTTAATTCCTTGACTTTTGGGCCTGAGTCACTAGTTATCACGTTCAATGAGACTGTCAAAGTCAATGCCATTTCTCTTGAAAAAATATAGTTGTAAACACAGTGGCAGGCCAAGGTGGGTGCTCTCCACCCGGGAGACACCAAAACAATTACCAAAAAAAATTTCGTTTAGTTTTTTGGTAATTCTTTTTTCTAGTGAAACATCTATCTGTCCACACAATACTTCCAATAGTACTCAATGAATTTTAATGCTTTTTCGTGAAAGGGTAGGCAAGAGTGTAAAAAAGGGGTGGTTAGATTTTGAGGAATTTCTTTTTGATTGAGAGTTATTTTCTAGTTTTTTATACGTTCATGTATACGCTCATCACTGCCCACACGATATCTCCAAAAGTTATCTTTG
The DNA here is from genome assembly GCA_963457665.1 of Thysanoteuthis rhombus. NCBI lineage: Eukaryota > Metazoa > Mollusca > Cephalopoda > Oegopsida > Thysanoteuthidae > Thysanoteuthis > Thysanoteuthis major. The sequence continues at coordinate 24,265,165 of OY735239.1, forward strand.
AATTTCAATGACATTTTGTGGGAGAATGGGTAGTAGGGTACAAAAGAAGTGATTTCATTTTGGGGCAGAATCATATGGAATTATCTCTCTATATCATGGACATAATTAGAACATAAAGGGAGGTAATTCGATATCATATTAATAAAGTTCCATGTCTGTTCACGCGATATCCCCAAAAGTTCTCAATGAATTTTTATGAAGGGTGGAAAATAGGCCAGGAAAGTACCATCACCTCCCCCCGTCTTAGTCATATATCCACACCACATAATATTGCTGAAAGTTCATACTTATTTTCCTCATATTACTTTACGAAGACAGAACTGAAAAAATGAAGATGAATAGAACTCTTTGTAAACGTGCCATCATATTCAATTTTATGGGAGAGTCATGATGAATAATGAATTGTATTAGTACACCATAATTCAGGGAAGAGAGCAAATTCTGGCGTGTATGTAGGGTGGGTGGATGTTAGCACCATGAGTTACCACCCCAGGTGACACCAACCGTAGGCCTATCACTGCTTTTCAGGCTGCATTGTGTCGAATTAGTAAAGTTTACTGTACTGAAAATGCAGAGCGCACTTTATCAGGGGAGGTAACTCATGGTTTTTGATTCAAGAGTTATCTTTCTTCTCTACTTGAAAAAATTAAGACCTTTTCATACTAATCACCTTGTAGTAGGCTTTTGAAAGCAACATATGTGCTAAAACAAAAACAGGAGAAATGGGTTCTATAGAAGACAAGAGCTCTGTCGATGCAATATATCCGAAGAACCTGGAGAAATCTAATCATAATCAAAAAAATCTGAATAAATAATTTTGATTAGTATCCGAATTCGAATCCCACGTCAGGCTCATTTCCTTATCTTTCAATCATCACCGTTCTTTAGCTCACTACTGTAAATAATTTGGTCCAAGCAAGAATTTAGTCCCTAAACTCTCCTTCTCTTTCTCTCTCTCTCTCTCTCTCTCTCTGTATATGTATATATATATATATATATATATATATATATATATATATATATATATATATATATATATATATATAGAGAGAGAGAGAGAGAGAGAGAGAGACAGACAGACAGAGAGACAGAGAGAGGGGATCTTATTCTCAATTATCTGTTAACGTAATTTATATAATTTTATTAGGTGTTTCTTTATCACAAAATTTGATATTAAGCTACTATGTTTGACTGCTGGAACCATCAGTTGTTTACTATATAACTGTTTCGGGGATTTAAAAACGAAACAATTGTATTAACATGGCTTCTCAGCTGTGTTGATCAAACAGCACCCCAGCTATGATTTTGATAAATAGATATGATATTAATATATTTTGATATTCATATACATACACACATACGTTGTTTCATTAATGTCAGTAGCCAAATGATTCAAAAAGCATTTTTCAAAAAAAGGTGAAAAAAAAAAAAAAAAAAGCAGGAATTCGAACTCACTTCGCTTTGCTCATCTTCTGTACTGATAACTGTAATCCCTCTATTAGTGATATACACAGCATTTAACTCATTGATTCTGAAACCAGAGGCTCTTTCTTAGAGAATTTCTTAAGGTGAACAATTTTAACCATGGACGGAATTGGGGAGAGGTTTCAGTCAGGGGAAAACGCACAATGGATGGTATAACAGTGAAAAATTACTAAATGACAAAATGGGGGAGGTATTTAGGAACCTACAGTTGCAAGGAGAGGAATGTGACCTGAAGAGCCGGATTAAGCAGGAACCGTGACACATGTTAGAAATATGTCTGAATTGAAAAAAAAACAACAAACAAAAAAGACAACACATTTACCTTAAAACTAATTGATAAAGATAATAATAATAATAGTAATAATAATAATAATAATAATAATAATAATAATAATAATAATAATGATGATGATGATGATAAATTTATTAATCTTTTCGGTGGTTATACAGCCAGACAAGACGACACATATGTCTGATATTTCAATAATAGAATTGCTTCGTTTTCGTTTTGATGTTTGTACAGTAGTTATGACTTCAGTTTCGAATACTTTCGTATTCATGTGTCATATATGCATCTTACCAATGCGTCTCCTTAAAAGTCATTTAAGTAGCTGTAACATGGAACCAAACCAGAATATAGACTCTGAAACGAAGGACCTTACAAAGTACACAGGTGAGTATCATGCTTAACATCTCGTGGAGATATCATAAGTCAACACGGTATAATAGTGAACAAACATTGGTCAGAGATATAAAAACCATGCATAAACTCAAATGCCAATGTTGCCATGATTTTAAAAGAAAAACCGATAATGCATTGTGTTGCATATTACTTGAACTATTACAGATTCCTAATTTCACGGAAAATTAGGCGGCGATTTCCATGAATCACAGCCCATATGTTTCAACGTGACCATCCTCTGTCGTCCAGATTGAGCATCCTCTTTTCGGTGGATGTTCTTCCCGATTTGAAACGCTTGTGTCTTTCGTGGCATTGCGTACATCTCTGGCAATCTTCCTCATACACCCGTTGCAACATTAGGAAAGTCTCCCAAAAGATTTTCGTATTTCTAAACAGAATTTCATACAAACACGTCATTTTTCTTAAACCAATCATTATTCACAAGACGCTGGTTCACTCTTGCAGATGTGACTCAAACATTAACGTGGATTGATCCAGTTTTTTTTTTTTTTACAAAAGGACCATGTCACTGCTGCATAACATTTCATTCAGGGCAAACTAGAACGTATCATTGGCGCACTGTTTTAAAATTTCGGTTTCTTAATGGACAGACATTATATATATATATATATATATATATATATATATATATATATATATATATATATATATAAAGTACACGTGGATTCTGAATTCAGAATGGACGACTGTGAGTGTACATTTGTTCTAATTAGTCAATGCGAATGGATCTGTCCCCGATATTTAATTACTTCTTCCGTTGTCAATTGTCCACCTGCCCATAAAATTCTATAGAGAACTTTTGGAGATATCGCGTAGGCAGACGGGATCGAGTACAAAAATGTACGAATAAAGTGAAAATATTTCTCAATCAAAAATTAATTCTTCTCTCCAGCCAAATTATTTCTTCCTTAGAATGTAGCTTACCACTTAACCAAATTTCATAGAAAATCATGGAGAACTTTCAGAGATATCGTGTGGACAGAAAGAAGTAAATACAGAAATTTATGAAAAACAAAACAAAATCAAAAACGGTTGTCTTTGCATATTCGGCCCCGTCAGTGAACATATCTCTGAAATTTCTCGAAAAATCTCAATGATATTTCATGGTGAGACACAAAGGAAGGAAGAAGTGATTAAACTTTGAGGCGAATCCAGGAATTCATTTTTGAATGAGTGATATTTTTCTGTTCTAATATTTTATACAATTATTCATTCTCATATCTGTATTCAGTATCTCCAAACAAATTTCAACAAATCTGAACAAATTTCACAGAATCTTTGCGGAATGATGAGGCACAATGAAAGGAAAAAGGGATAAAATTTTAGGGCGGATCCAGAAATTTTTTTGCGTTTAGAAAAATGCATTTCTTTTTTCGCTCCTGGCTGTCCATACGATATCTCCAAGAGGTATGAACGAATTCAAATACAATTTTGTGGAACGGTAAGACACAAGATAAAAAAGAAGTATCTGAATTCCGGGGGGCGGATCCAGAAATTTATTTTTTGATTGGGAGATATTTTGATGATTTTATGGATTTCTGTATTTGCTCCTGACATTCTACACGATATCCCCAAAAGTTCTCAATCCATTTTTAAAAGATGTATTAGCTACATTGTGAGGAGGAAGTGTTTAGATATTGCTGTGGATCCAATAATTTATTTTTGATTGAGATTTGTTTTTTCCATAAATTTCTATAGTCACTCCTATCAGTTCACATGATATCCCCATAAGTTTCCCATGAATTCCAATGAGATTTCGTGGGCAAGGCACATAATATGTAAGATGACATTTAGAGTGGATCCCGGAATTAGTTTCCGATTGAGAGATATTTTTCCATTTCTTTTCCCTACATTTCTGTATCCGCTCCTGTCCCTCCATTCAGTATTGCTAAAAGTTCTCAATGAACGTCCATAAAACTTTGTGAAAAGTAGACAATGGGTTAGGAAAGAAGTAATCATATTTCAGGTTGGATTCAGGAATTTGTTTTTGATTGAGGGATATTTTTACGTTTTTTTAAAATATATTTCTGTATCAGCTGTATATTTCTGTATCTCCCCAAGGTCTCAACGGATTTCAATGAAAGTTTGTGAAAGCGTATGGCATGTATTGGACAATAGTCTACGAAAGAAGTGATTACATCTTGGGACAGATCCTAGTCATTGGTAGAAATGTAGACACTCGTCCATTTTGAATTCTAAAATGATTGCCCTTAACGTTCATAAGAAAACTGGCGACATTTTCCCCAATCTTGTTGGTTTTTCGAAATGATTTAAGCTTGTTGCCAAAATTGTACCCCCTAAAATGATAACTAGGTACTTCATTGCATTCATTCGACCTTCAATGACATGTAAGATACTCTTGCTATTCGGTGATATGCATCCCAATACCATAATCGACAAAGGGAATTTTACAGAGCCTTCTATTGCAAAGCTTGTTAATCCTCGGACCTTCTCCAAATATTTTTGTTTCCATCGCTAGAAGCATATTGAATCTTATATCCATTGCTGAGAATCAAAATTCTCCAATCATTCATAGTCCACGGTTGTATTTAATACAGAAGTCTATTCTAGGTTTGACAAGTTTTTCTCGTAAGGAGAGTTTTCTTAACCTTATAAATGTTTACCTGTCAAGATTCTTTTTGTCTTCGTCTAATAATCGATCTATTAAATCCCATATCCAACTCAAAAGAGGTGTCTATTTTTTTTTGTAAATCTTTTGCTGTAGTGGTCTTTTCAATGAGTGCTCAAGTATGGACATTCTGTAAGCCGTTTAGATTCGAAAGTCGCTTCATCCTTTAGCCTTTAAAAACTTCCGAGACACAAAATTGACCAAGCGTCATGTGTGCTACCTACGGATGCTAGTTCGACACCAGTTTGTTGTTGTGGGTGGTGAAACCCTTTCTCTTAGATTGTTGGTCCATATGTGCTAAGAAAGATGAGATTTATTACCAGGAAAAAGGCATTTCTTATAATATACTTAAAAATAATTGAAAATCGTGCTTTAATCAATGCAACCACGAATACTTCGAAGATATCATTTACTTTTGGAACTGTCGATAACTGAAATCAGTGTGAAACAGTGACTCCATTTGAGGGTTTTGGGGGGCAACGGCCACTTGACTCTGATGCAACATCCTGATCGACCCCAACAAAAACGCAAAAAAAGGCCCCAAACTACCAGAAATTAATACATTCTTCTGAAAAGTCCATTTTAAGATCATCACCATCATCATCATTGCTGCCAGTGTACAGAGCAGTCTTCTAGGTGGAGTTTAGGGTTGTGTCTGGGTTTGTTTTTTGTCTTGGATTCTTGTACTCCATCAGAAATAGATATAACGACGGAAGATCATTTCAAATAAATGTTTCTATATAATATAAGGCAATTTTTAATCATTTTGTCAGATCATATACATCCATTTGTTAATATATAACAGTTGCGTTGAAAGAAACGAAGAGATTGTGAATAAACGAGGTGGGAATGAAAGCAGTTATTTGGCCTTTATATTACCGGCGGTTCTTTGCTCAATGGTAAGAGCATTGCTACATTGAAGTGGCTACCCTATCAGTCGCGTGTTCGATTCCTGCTGTGCCCCCACTTACTTTAATTGCCCTTTCTATTTACGTTGTCTAGGCTAAGTGATACTTTAACCGCCTCACGACGGGAGATCATTTTCAAATAAATGTTTCTATATAATATAATGCAATTCATAATCATATATATACGTACCAAAATTCATATGCATTCGAAAATGCACTTACGTATTATAGCGCAGATTTGCATATCGATGAAAACAAGCTGTTTTTGATTTTCTATCAATTACATACACTTTCTCCATCTATGAGGGAGAATCAATAACTCCATAACTTGAAACATGTTTAGCTGAATATTGATCGGAAATTCACAATCTATAATGTTCGATCTATGTGATCTATGGAGAAGCGTTGGATCAAGTGCATTGATGAGAATGTTAAAAAATAAATATTTGTTGTTTAAATAAATGCTTTTTCTCATTAGTGGTCAAATGACTCTCTGAAAACACGTTTATAATACCAATAAAAATGGAGGCATGCTTATTTACAAAGTACATTTGTACTAAGCATAGCTTATTTATCTATCAAATTCATAATGGCAAAAAATCCAGTGAGGATCGAAATCACTATCGATGGGTTGCAAGACTAATCATTATACTATGAAATCACCGAACGGAGATGTATAAAAACAGGAATAAGAAACACAGAATTATGAAACGAAACACACCACACATGCATACACAGAGGCATGTACAAACACACGCAGATATATATGAAGAGAGAGAGAGAGAGAGAGAGAGAGAGAGAGAGACAGAGACAGAGACAGAGAGAGAGAGAGAGAGAGAGATTTCAATGTTTTCACACAGGTGCATTTATACTGAGACGATTTGTTTTTGATTGAGTTCCAATTCTAAAGAAACGGTTTCATTTTCTTACATTCATACATAAATACGTACATACATAAATACATAAATCTCTTTCTCTCTTTATATATATATATATATATATATATATATATATATATATATATATATATATATATATATATATATATATATATATATGCACACACACTCACGCACGCACACATATATACGCTCGTCTAAAGATGTTGTCTTCGATAATTTGGTGATAGAATGATTTTGATACCAATCATTTCTACCACAAAGGAAATGAAAAGTTAAATGTTAGTCGCTTGTAATGTCGAGTGAAATTATTTTCATTGTCGTCTGCACAAATGAAAAAATTAGGTTGTCAAACTATGGTGGATAAGGTGGATCATAATATGGAAAGGCTGGCTTATAGATAGAAGATCAGAAGGGAATGGAGGCATAGACTGAATAGTTTCAATGATAAGAAAGAACAGGTCTGGTTAGTCTCTCCATAGAAATGTCAGACAACAAATATCTTTTGGCTGCATGCTGTTTTAGGATGATCAATTAAAAAATTGGAAATAGGAGCGATCAATGAATGAGTTACTTCTCTTGTCTTTTTATGCAGCGTTCACTGAAAAAATTTTCAATTTTCCCAGAAAACAGACGGACACAAAATGAGGGATTAATTCAGCATAAACCTACATTGCAAATTGAACTTCCACTACGGAAAACACCCTCTTTCTAGAAATGATGAGTAGTAGAAGGAGTATATGTTTAAATTTTCAGCCCTCTAGCTACATTGATGCGGTCTGTACGCATGATACATACGTAACCAACCAGCTAACCAGCCAGCCAGCCAGCTAGCCAGCCAGCCAGCCAGATCAGCCTGAAAACTGAGAGAAACCTAGGTTGGTAGTCCTGGTGACAGTTTTAGTTGACGGTTTCTAACAAATACGAGTCCAAAGAAATGGTCAAGATTCTTAAATGCTTTTTTCCAGAGTATGCAGGTTCTTTTCATTTGAATAATGGCGCAACAGAATCTTCCCAACCCTACTTACTCCATTTGTCTGTTAAGTCACTAAGCTAAACAGAAAGAAATGGCAGGATAGGCTCAGGAAAGTTTACAAGCCAGTCTTGAAGACTATTAATGTAGTCAGTTCAATCCTCATTGGGTGCCACATATTTATGGCCTTGTGGCAGACTAATATCTGAACGAAGTGACTGATAGGGAAATAGAAATGTGCAAAAGAGGTTTGATATTATCACAGTAGCCCAACAAATGGCCCATCCGACCAACCTCCTGGTCACATTTTATTTTAGCTGTAACCTTGAAAATTTGCATGCCACTGGGCAACATCTAAAAACTTTTTTTTTTTTTTTTCCGAAGTGTACTTTTTCACTTTTCTATGACCAACAGTTCCTAAATCTTTTGCTGGTATCTTTTAAAGATAATTTCAGGTGAAAGATCTATTGTTTTTATATGACTTTTGATAAAATACGTTTTTCAAGATAATTTTGGATGAAAGAATTTTTTTGGATGATTTAAGATAAAAGATCTATTTTTGAAGATAATTTTATATAAAAAGATCCGTTGTTTTTAGATAATTTTAGATAAAAGATCTGTTTTTAATATTATTCCAGATAAAAGATATATCTTTTCATTATTATTTTAGATAAAGGATCTATTGAATTTTAGATTATTTTAGATATAAGATCTTTTTTTGGATAATTGAAGATAAAAGATCTATCTTTTTAGAATAATTATAGATAGAAAATCTTTTTTTTAAGATAATTTCAGATAAAATATTCTTTTAGATAATAGATCTATTCAAAAAAGATAATTTTAGATAGAAGATCAATTGTTTTCAGATAATATTAGATATTTCTTTAGATAATAAATTCGTGGACACGTATGGGCAAAGATGATTGATCAATGTAATTTACTGATATCAAATTATCAATATTATCATTATCAATATTATTATCATTATCACAAAGAATATTATACAATGAAAACTTCACATCTAAATTCAGCTACTAATTAAGTATAAGGCTAAGGATTTATAGAATTAGCCTTGTAAATAGTACCTGGAAAAGTACACCCGTACGAATATGCGTATGTGAAGAAGACAAAATCAGAAGTGATCTTCATTTTGGATTTTTCGCGTGTGTTTTTTTTTCATCTTGTAAATTCTTCAACTCGGAATGAAGGATTTCTTCAGTGCGTCACGTTTGACACGCCGAGGATCCTTTTCTGAGAATCTCGATTCATCATATTGGCGGGAACGTTTATTTGCGACAAAAAATATTCTGAGAAAAGAAATCAGTTTAAAAGAGAAAAAGTGGAAAGAACGAAGACATCGTAGACGAGATCGAAACGGAAGAAATACTTTGAAAAGAGAAAACTACCAATCAAAGAAATGAAAGAGAGAAAGAAAGAAAGAAAGAAAGAAAGACTAGCATTCCAAGAGAAATTATGAATCAACACCACCCGTGTATGCTGGTTAGGGGTGATGAATTTGTAAGTTGAAAAAGGAATAATCAATGAATGGTGCTTCTCTTGACTTTTGTTGGACTGTGATCACTAAAATGGTCTACATTGAAAAACAAAACAAAAACAAGCAAGCAAAAACTAGTGACCAATTTAGCAAAAATTTGCATTGTAAAAAAAATCTATATATCTATTTATTTCAATCTGTGCATTTGTATGTATGTATGTATGTATCTAAAGAAACGTTGGAAAAACAGGTGATCAATGAATATCTTACCTTTCTCGCCTTTTGTTGGGCTGTGATCATTAAAATGGTCTGTATTTGAAAAACCAAAAACAACAACAAAAAACCCCCAAAACAACCGGACATCAACAAGTGACCTATTTAGCAAGAACTTATTGAACCTATCTCTCTCAGTCAATCCATCTCTCTCTCCCTCTCTCTCTGTCTCTTCATACCTATCTATGTATTTCGGACTGTTCAAATTCATCTATGAAAAAAAAAAACTGGTTAAATGTGTGATCAATGAATAAGCTCTCGCCTTTTGTTGGGCTGTGATCACTAAAATGATCTGTATCGTTACCTCAAGACATTGTTCACGTGACAGTCTCTATTAGGTGAGTAACCAGACCTTTTTATTTTTTGTTCTTTGCTATTCATACGTTTCACAAAAGATAGAAAGAAATTTGAGAACCCCTAATCTAGAGCAAGATTTCTCAACCTTGGCGATATCGCCCACCAGTGGGCGATTCCAACACTTGGGTCAAAGATGAACAAATGTGCAGAAAATGGTGCTTTCGAAATTTTGGTGAACGTTGTATGATTTTGAGCTATTTGACAATAAAAAGGTTTCAACAGCAAAATTCCTATAATTTACTTACCAAATAGAATTGTATGTGTGTGTATACGCCTGCAGTTAACATTTCGTAGGTAAGTACGGGGTACATATACACTTGAATCACTCTTGAAATATTACTACGGATACAGGGATTGCACCGGTTATATCTAAAAACTGTATGTGTGTCTCTACTATGATATCTAAAAACTGTATGTGTGTCTTTACTATGATATCTAAAAACTGTATGTGTGTCTGTACTATGATATCTAAAAACTATACGGGTGTCTCTACTATGATATCTAAGAACTATATGTGTGTCTCTACTATGGTATCTAAAAACTGTACGTTTGTCTGTACTATGATATCTAAAAACTGTATGTGTGTCTGTACTATGATATCTAAAAACTATACGGGTGTCTCTACTATGATATCTAAGAACTATATGTGTGTCTCTACTATGATATCTAAAAACTGTACGTTTGTCTGTACTATGATATCTAAAAACTGTACGTTTGTCTGTACTATGATATCTAAAAACTGTATGTGTGTCTGTACTATGATATCTAAAAACTATATGTGTGTCTCTACTATGATATCTAAAAACTGTATGTATGTCTGTACTACGATATCTAAAAACTGTACGTTTGTCTCTACTATGATATCTAAAAACTGTATGTTTGCCTGTACTACAATATCTAAAAACTGTGTGTTTGTCTGTACTATGATATCTAAAAACTGCATGTGTGTCTGTACTACAATATCTAAAAACTGTATGTGTGTCTGTATTATGATACCTAAAAACTGCATTTGATGTTACTACTTCGCATCACTATCATAAAAGTATCTTGTACCACGAAAGCCGTTAATTCTTATCGTTATGTAAGAGTTGACATTGTTATAGATATCCACCTACACCGGTGGGCGTTGGAAACATGTTACATGTGAATGTAGGCGGTATCTCTAAGGTGAATGTGGGTGGTGTCTCTATTATTCATTAATATATATACATATATATATATATATATAAATATATATATATATGTATATATATATATAAGAAGAAAAGGAAGAAGTAAAAGGATGAGAAGTGAAGGGAACAGAAGGAAAAGATGAAAGGAGGGAGAAGAAGGAAAGTAATAATAATAATAATAATAATAATAATAATAATAATAATAATAATAATAATAATAATGATAATAATAATAATGATAATAATAATGAAGAAGAAGAAAAAGACGAAGAAGAAGAAGAAGAAAATGAATAGAAAGTTGAAAAAGCTGAAGAAGATCAAAACAGAAATATATAAAAACATCTTCAAACTAAAAGTTCAGATTAAAAAAATATTAAATCGTTTTATTTTCCATCTCCAATTGATAAGACAGTAGATATACTTTATTATATATTTTTTCATTTGATGACGTATCGTACATCATTATTATTAATTTTTTGACTGCTATTTACCTTAATCTTAATTTTTCAGACAGTAGACATGTTTCGAACAATGGCTCTCATATATCCGCTGTCAAACGTGTCTCTCGAATGAAAATCTTGCAGGAATCATCAAAAACCAAATCACGCAGCCGTGTCTCTTAAAATGCATTTGAACAATACCTCTTCACCCCCGACCAAGCCGACCCCCACTCAGCCTCCTGTCTTCACTCCCTTCTCCTCTTCTGTGTATGCAACATTTTTGACATCACATCACCGTTGCCAGCAAAACCACCATCACTATTTAAACGATTATTATTTAACAAACTTTAAGCATTTAAAATCAGAGGTGCCACAGTTCAATCCTAGATACACAAATGTTTAAGTATCAGAAATAAGTCAAGCTTGACTGCACTAGGGTCAAACTCCCTTGCTTCATTGAAATTTAAAAGATAAACTAAACATTGATTTTTTCATACGATATTATTCCGGAAGTGTGTGTCTCATTTCAACTCCTTTAGAAGTGAGAGTGAATTCGACATCATTTTCTACGCACGTCACTGTTATTTGTGCATGACGTCACTGGATTTTGGTCTGGTCAGTGTCATTGTTATTCCATATAGAAATAAAGTTAAAACCCAATTGTAGGAGGTTGATTATAGATAGATAGATAGATAGATAGCAAGAGAGAGAGAGAGAGAGAGAGAGAGAGAGAGAGAGAGAGAGAGAGAGAGAGAGAGAGAGAAAAGCAGACGAGAAATCTTTTTTTTTCTCATTTTGTTCATATTTCTTTTATTCTCCTTTCCATCTAGGAGTTTGATAAAAAGGAGGTAGAAGAAGAAAATGGAGAAAAGGAGAAAGGGAAGGAGATAAAAGAAGAAGAAGAAGAAGAAGAAGAAGAAGAAGAAGAAGAAGAAGAAGAAAAAAAGCAGAAGACTAAGAAAAGAATGAATGAGAAGAAGAAGGAAAAATTCGAAAATGAAGAATAAGCCCAATCCTTTCGACTCCCTACCCCCTCTCCTCATTTTCTTCGTATGCAGCATATCTAAAATCGTGGATACTGTATACACCGTAACTGATAACATCAACATCAATACTGAAACGATGATTATTCAACAAGCTACAATAATGTAAATTCATAGCAGAAGATGCTTGGTTCAATCCAAGATATACGATCGTTTTCAGAGGCGTCCGAGCTGTTCTATTATATGCCTGTCGGTCGGTAGGTCTGTCCTTATATTGTTTCTCACCGGCTCAAGTCAAATATACTTGAAACTTGGTACAAAAGTGTACCTTGATAAGATGCTTCTCACCTGGAAAAATCATCTACTCTGGTTCACGTGATCTGGCAATAATGGTGTTTGAACTCTATGTTTCAGAATCTTTTTTCTCTGATGTTTTGAGATAATTACTTGAAACTCGATAGAAATGAGATTCTTCTCACCTAATATTATCTTCTACTCAGGGTAATATGATCTGGGAAAAGAGGTGTTTAAGCTTTATGTTTTAGAATCGATTTTCTCAGCTGTTTTACGTCAGATTTACTCGAAGCATGATAGAAAGGTGTTTCTTGATTAGATGCTTCTTGCCTGGAATTATCTTCTACTCAGAGCCACGAGATCGGCAATAATGGCGTTTAAACTATATAGTGGACGTTTCGTTGAACTTTCAGTTCTTGTTTATTATCATCAATGATATTTTTTGGAGAAGAAGAGGAGGGGAAAACGGAGGAAAGGAGGAAAGAAAATAGAAGGAGAAAAAGAAAAGGAAGTTGAAGGAGGGAAATGATAGGAAGATGAAAAATAAACCACTCCCCTTAGGCCTCCTACATGATCTCCACTTCCTTCTGCTCGTTGGCAACACCTTTAACTACTTCTTCAAATCACTTCTTATTTATGGAATCTATATAATTATTTGCTTATTCCTTTTAGACTGTAATTAGAAGTCAATAGGTCCGGAGTTATCCCCCTTGGATAGGATTTTTACCTTATTAAATTACTTTTTCGGAAAGTGGGTGGCCCGATTGGATTACAAATTTCTCTCTGAGTTGAAGTATTTTTAACGGCATTGCTGTAACAAGAATTGTGCTATGATGTACTGTTTTTTGTTGTACTACGACCACAAGCCCATAAACCAACAAACAATCATTGAGGAATCGGATCATTATAATATAGATTATCGTTATTTTGACAATTACAAAATATTCTTTCATCTTAGGGGATTCCAAGTTTAGAAAATTGTAATCTCTATTCAGTAATAAAGATACAAATTCTCCTTGCTATCCGAAAGTAGAGCGTTCCAGTGAAACCTTCCACGAGCTGGAATAACGTAAAGTGAATTAACAATTACCATTGATTTTTATAGGAAAATCTTTCAAGTGACAGATTCTAACTTATAATCTGCGACAGCGTGACGTCTTCATGGTATAAGCGAATCGGTGCTTATACATGTACAAGCCAGATTTTCATGAACTGCAGATTACAAACCATCACCAGATAAACAATTCTTCGGCTTCACCTATCCAGCAAATTCCTATCGAAGTACAGATATCCCCCACTTTACGAAAGTTTTCTTTACGTCACATTTTCACTTTTACGAAAAATGGTTAAAATCCAGTCTTTGTTTTGCAGCCAGCCGTTATAAAGCGAGCATGCTCCCTCTTCCTCTTTCCTACACCCCAGCGTCGTGTACCCCCAATCATATCCGGGAATTTATTCACAATTACCCGAGAATAGATTTTATTTTAGGGCGGATCCAGGAATTTTTTCCCAATTGAAGGATATTTATTCCTCTTTTCCATATATTCATGTATTTACTGATATTTGTCCATATGATTTCTGCATAAGTTCTGAATGAATTCCAATGGAATCTTGTAGAAGAGTGGGTCATAGGTTGAGGAAGATTGGGGTTTGGGGCAGATCCTTCACACTCATCTTCTCTGCATTTTAACAATACGTGAACTCATGAACGCATTTTCTTTCAGTTTTTAGTAACAACGGCGTTGATTGAGGTATGCACTCTCTGAATGCTCTCAAGTTCTGCGACAAATTAGCATTCCAAGGGAAATTATAAATCCCTGCCCCATCCATAAATGCTTCTTTTTAATTGGTGAATTAAACAGTGATGGTGGTAAAATCAGGTTTCCAAATAAAAATGCTATCAGTATGGTTTGAATGATAGATTAATGTTTTAAAATGAAGAAAAAAACATGGGCACCAAATGAGGAATCAATTTGGCATAAACTTCCTTTGTAAATTGAACCCCCGATGGAAACTTAGTTGCTGAATTAAAAAAAAAGTAAACAGATCATTTTCCCAACTCATTGAGGAGGGTGTGTATGCAAAATTCAAAAAGTTTTGGGCTGGATGAAGTCCGGATAGAAAGATCGATAGTTAGATAGATAGAAATGTCAGAACACATGGATAACCTAAATGCGGTAAAGTCTGTTATTGGTGATTTACAGACAGACAAAATGGCTACCAATCATTATGTCGATTGCAAACACTTGCTGTAGGTGATATTGGTTAACAAACCTTGGCTTGATGACAACAAACAATCATTTCAAACATTGGGTTTCAGACATCTTTAAAATTTGGTTTCTTTCTTTCTAGGCTGATTGATTCCTTTTTTGTCTGTCTCGTTCAATTCATCTTTCTTTCTGTCTTAGGTACTTTATTAATCACCACTACCAACAACAGACCGGTTTAATCTCTGTTGTTAGGTTTAGGTTATTCATGTCTTCTGACATTTATATCGATCTATCTATCTCGCACCGCCCTTACCGTTCATAAAAGAAGCTTGAAAATTTGCACACACACACTCCACTTGATGAGTAGGAAAATGTTTTTTCTGTTTTTGAAAATTCCTCACCTAAATAGTTTTTTCTTAGAGAGGAATTTAATATGCAATGTAAGTTTCAGGTAATTTGGTCATTAGTTTCTGCTCGCTTGCGTTTTGAAAATTCAGACATTTTTTTGCTCATAGCCCAACAAAAAGCAAGAGAAATAACTTATCCATTGATCACCACTTTTTCTAACTTTTTAAATGAACATCCTCAACACAGCATGCTACCAAGAAAACGGTTTCTATTGAGTGACCAATCAGACCGGTCTATTTTTCATACATTTCATACTACTTCTCAAGGGTATACTGCTTGGTAGAACAGAAGGGTTGGCTAGACGAAAAAAGTTTGAGAACCTTCGGTCTAGAGCAGGATTTCTCAACCTGGGCGACACATCTGACCGATATGGGTGGCGGTGATCCATAATTTCCCTTAGAATTATAGTTTTCTTATTTCTTCCTACATCAGCTATTGTCTGTTTTGTTTCTTTCTTTCTTTTTTCTTTCTCTCAACCTTTCTTTCTTTCTTTCTGTAGTTCTCGATGAAGATTTAACTTTTTCAACCTTTTTTGTATTTTTCGTTCGTTCTTTGTATTTTTCTCTCTCTACACTTTCCCTCCATTTTTTCCTTCTCTCTTTCTTTTTTTCATCTCGAATAGTATATTCATTTCTTGATTTCTCTTATAATTCATTCGCTCTCTGCCATTTTACTTTTTTGTCGGTAACAATTGTTGGTTGGCTTGTTTCTTCCCTTCCTTCTTCCTTCTTTCTTTCTTTCTCCTCATATATTTCTCCCCTTTTCTTCCTCTTCTCCGTCTTTTCCGTCTTCGTTTCTTTCTTTACTTTTTTTGTTTTCTCTCCATATATTTCCCTTCTTTTCTTTCTCTGCCTCGTCTTTTTCTCTCATCCCTCCTCTTTTTTTCTTCCTTCTTTTTTCTTTTCTCTCCACATATTTCTCCCTTTTTCTTTCTCTTCTCCGTCTTTTCTGTTTTCTTTGTTCATTTTCTTTTTTATTTTCTCTACATATACCCCATTCTTTCCTTTTTTTCTGCTTCTTCTATTTCTGTCTTTCTTTGTTTCTTCCCTTTCTCCTTCCTTCCCTTCTTTGTTTGTCTTCATATATTCTCCCTTCCCTTTCTCTGCCTCTCTTTCTTTCTTTCTTTTTGATTTCTTTTCATATATTTCCCCTTTACTCTCACTGCCTCTTCCTTCTCCTTTTTCTTTCCGAATTATATATTTTTCATTCATATTCTTTTCATTCGTTCGCTGCCAGCTTTCTTTTTCCAACATTTTCTCGCTTCTCCTTCTCTCTCCTTGATTTTTCAATCATTATTATTCAATTCTTTCTTTTCTACTATCTCACATCCGATTCATTCATTCAATCTTCATAAATACCTTCTCTTTCCTCTTCTCTTTGCCCATTCTCCCCTTCCTTTGTTTTTCCACCCTCCCACAATATTTCTTCTCCTTTTCTTCTTTCTTTCTTTCCTTTCTCTCTTTCTCCTTCATTTTAAGGCAAAACTTACTTTTCAAGCCCTCCGGTATGTTGAAAAACTCAGCACGAATGTTTTGCAAAAGGTTAATTTCATTTTAGAATAGAATAATTCTCTTTGCCCCCTGACAGATTGTCCCCCAAGGAATTATGAATAAAAACTTTTGTCCCTACATCACAAAAGACGTATTCGGTCCAGGGAATCAACATTAAAGCCCAAATTAGACACAAAAGTGTCAAATTAATTTGGGGCCAAAAAGCAGAAGTCTCTTTAGAAGGTCACATTTATTATGACCTCGTTTTAATACACGTCAAATAATTAATCAATAAAGACGTTAAAATGAATTTTCATTGATTCATACGACCAATCAACAATAGATACAAATACGTATGCTGAGATACTAGCTATAATTTTTAGAAAAACCATTATCATTTAGAGACTCGTTCGATCTGTTGAACACATTATTTGTTTTGCTTTTCAAGATGAGTAGTAGTGAAGATTACTTATATAGCTATAAATCTCTCAGATAGTGCATACCTCTGCCAACACCATTGACAGGGGAAGTAAGGTTGAATGGATCCACCCTCAAATTTCATCAGTTCTTCCATAACCTATTGTCCTTCCTTCCACAAAATGTCATTAAGGTTGATTGAGAACTTTTTGAGATATCGTGTATTAAAAAAGCATGAATTTTTGGCTATATTATATGTATTGGATACATAAACACAATCTAGGGGAGGTAATTGCGCATCTACAACTCAATTGGTTCTCCCTCAGTCTAATGTTCATCTTTCCACATAATGTCACAGAAATTCATAGATAACTTTTGGAGATATCGTGTGGATAGTCATGAGCGTGCACATAAATATAATTGAAGAATAAAAAACGGAAAATATCTCTGGATCAGAAAAAAAATCCTGGATCCGTTCCGATATTTTACCGCCCTTTTCTATCCCATTGCTCACAGTTCCATAAAATTTAATTGAAATCTATTCAGTTCTTTCGGGAATATCGTGTGGACCGACGAACAAATTGACAAACAAACAAATGCGATCGAATACATGTACCTCTTTCCTACTTCGTTGATAGAGGTGAATAAACAGCGTAAATTTGGTTGTCTGTCTGTAACCATGGACGCTTAAACTTGTAGGTAAACAAGTTTTTTTTAAGAAAAAATCTCCCAACCACCATTTAAATAAAGATGGACTCTGAAACGAGTTTTTTTTTTGTATGAAAAATAATCGCCCTTTCCGAAGGTTCGCTTTACATCACTTTTTTGGTTTTTGAAAATCGAAAAAATGTCCAGCCTTTATTCTGCAGCAAGCCATTATACAAGCAGCGCACACGCTTTTCCTTTCTCTTTTACATCCCAGTATCTTAAAAATGGCAGTCATGGTAGAAGGTTATTTTGGGGTCTGGAAAGGGCAAAAAAAAATCTTCGTATTTAAATTGAGTAATTGCTTCTTCACTTTACGTCGTATCGCCTTACGAAATCTTTCGAATAAAGGGGAAACTTGTATTATTGCTTTTTATCACAACGACCTGGCTCAATATTCTCTTAAGCAAACAGTTACGATCACCATAGTGTAGTGGTAGAGTGCTTGTCTCTGGTTTGGTAGAGCTTATCTTCAATCTATTGCCGAGCCATACCAAACATTTTAAAGTAGAGGTACTCAATGCATTCTCTGAGAGTAGGATAGAGAAACTTGGAGAGGGATGGGCTCCATCAGGGTATCTCGTCGCCCAAGATACATTCCAACGATATGGGTGGGGGCGGGAATCCCTGCACTGGGTTACGGGACAAGGAATCTCTCCAGTTTTTTCTTTCTATTTTTCATGATCAGTTTGTATCTACCATTCTTTTTGTGTCATCTTTCTTCTCCTCCATTTTCTTTCTTTTTTACTAACAGATTTTTCCCCTTCACCTGTATTCCAAGTCTTTCTTCTTCTCCTTCTCCTCCTCCTTCTTCTTCTTCTTCTTCTTTGTGTTGTTGTTGTTTCTTTCCTTCCTTTCCACATTCCAGTTCATTTTCTTTTTCTCATTCCCTTTCTTCTTATTTTTTCTCCTACACACACGTACACACACATACACACATACATATATATGCAAACACATACATATATATCTTTCCTTCTTATCGTCTTCATTTTTCGTTTTGATCTGCACTTTCTTTCTTTCTTTTTCACCTCCCTTCCTCTTCCACCAACGCCAAGGAAAAGAAAAAGATGATGATGATGATGATGATGATGATGATGATGATGATGATGGAGTGTTGAGGAGAAGGATGGGGAGAAGAATGGAAGTCGAAGGGGAGGATGAACGATGGGGAGCAGGTGGTGAGGAAAAAGAAGAAAAAGAGGAGGAGGAGGAAGAAGAAGAAGAAGGAGAAGAAGAAAGGAAGCAAATATTGTTTTAAGAATCAACCTTTGACCTTTTCCTGCCATACATCGAGTCTTCCAGATTTTGTCCGCGCTCAACCCACCCACAAAACCCCGCCTCCAATGACTGGAATAGCATTCACCCATTCCTCCGCCAACAAGCAAACAGCATCCTCCATACAGTCCATTAGTTCACTAATGGACTGGTCAGTTGAACATCTCCACAGGTGACTGGTCATCGCTTTTCAAGTGACCATTACTGTTTCTCAATCCATTCCTTATTGTAGACGGTCTTCTTTGTACTCGATCCCCAAACACAGACCGAAGGGCACTCAGTTCATTCGATGACCCAGCATCGCATAACACTATGTAACACTACTGGCTTCAACAACTTCGTTTTGTTCTTTTATTTCTTGCTGCTCGCAGCTAGGCCAGCTAGAGAATACGCAGCTAGGCCAGCCAGAGAACACAGGAGGTAGGAGAGGGTCCTTTGATTTGTGATATTGAGCATAGGGTAGAGATCAACGGAATCTACACAGGAAGCTCAATACTTGACCCCAAGCTGCTTACGGAACTTGGCATTCCTAAATGGTCTCTCATCTAGGTAATGACCAGGTTTGACGTTACTTAACTTCGGTGATCGTCCAGAAACCGGTGTGATCGATACGATTTAGTTGTAACCGTAGAC
Organism: Thysanoteuthis rhombus; assembly: GCA_963457665.1. NCBI lineage: Eukaryota > Metazoa > Mollusca > Cephalopoda > Oegopsida > Thysanoteuthidae > Thysanoteuthis > Thysanoteuthis major. The sequence continues at coordinate 24,284,917 of OY735239.1, forward strand.
AAATTATCAACAAACACCCAACATTAAAAAAATATTAGATACGTGAATATTTGATGGATAAATAACCCAATGAAATAACTTAGGGCTCCTAGGTAGCAATCCATACATGAGTATATTCTAATATATGTGTATATATATTGGATAGGCTTCGCGAACGAATATCCTGTAGAGTTTCCATAACTTTACGGGCTCAAAGTCGATGGGGCCTGTACGTGAACAGCCCAAATGTCCGCGCAATGGAATTTAAGGGGAAGTGTGACTTGCACATGGCTGACCGACTCCATTCTTTAAATCAAGGATTTGCATGCTATGGCTCACTGAATTGGAAAAATTAGAGCAATGCTCTTAGGTCGTAGGTTTTTTTTTTGAGTTTCCTCCTTCTGGCTCATGCCTGGGCAAGCTGTAGAGGTCTGCCGCCCCTTTGAGGAAGTATTCCAATAGTATGGCTGACCTTCATGAAAG
>OY735239.1:24290378-24340378 GCA_963457665.1 Thysanoteuthis rhombus
GCAATGTTAGGCTTTGAAGGAGGTCCAAACCTATTCTCAATGAAGAAGAATTATCGTCAGCTATGGTCAACGACTTACGAATTACGGTTCAGAAAGGTTACAAATTTGTGAAAATGGGTCCAACAAGAACTGACTGAAATAATCCTCGACAGTGCCTTAACCCATACCTATCAGATGACTGTGTATGTTCATTTGGCATCCTTCAACAGATTATCATCTTTTAAAGTTCTTTTCTTTGGATTGCATATCCTTAACAAAAAGATCCAAGAATAAGGAAGCCACAAATCGTACTTTTACTGAATTCGTGACCACAAAATGTAAAGAATTTTTGAAGAGATAGCTTATTCTCATTAGATGATCGTTTGAAAGGGTTATTGATTTGAATGGATCGTATTTTGATTAAATATTAACCGTTTTTTAGTTGTTTATTTTGTTCTTCATTTCAGAAACGGCATTTCATTCGTAACAACCTAATTATTATGGGTACCTAGTCATTAGATGTATTCTTGTAAATTCATTTAAAAGATACTTATTCCTCGGTAGGCATACACGTAAACAACACATTTATTTTCTCCATAAACTCTTACTTGCAGACTAAGAGCACAAAATCGTTTTACTTCTCTCCCCGTTTTCTTCCTTCCTTCCTTTCATTCTTTCTTTCTTTCTTTCTTTCTTTTTCTTTATTTCTTCCTTCCTTTCTTTCTTTCTTTATTTCTTTCCTCCTTCCTTTCATTCTTTCTTTCTTTCTTTCTTTCCTTCCTTTCTTTCTTTCTTCCTTCCTTTCTTTCTTTCTTTCTTTCTTTATTTTTTCCTCCTTCCTTTCATTCTTTCTTTCCTTCCTTTCTTTCTTTCTTCCTTCCTTTCTTCCTTTCTTTCTTTCTTTCTTTCTTTCTTTCATTCTATCTTTCTTTCTTTCTTTTTTCTTTCTTTCTTTCTTTCTTTCTTTCCTCTTTCCTTTCATTCTTTCTTCCTTCCTTTCTATCTTTCTTTCTTTCTTTCTTTCTTTCTTTCTTTCTTTCTTTCTTTCTTTCTTTCTTCCTTTCATTCTTTCTTCCTTCCTTTCTATCTTTCTTTCTTCCTTTCTTTTTTCTTTCTTTCTTTCTTTCTTTCCTTCTTTCTTTCTGTACGTCTTTCTCTCAAGCACACAAAAGCATGCACATCTGATCAAAAACTCTTTCTCATCTGATACTTGTTTCTGAAACATGCGCACGGATATTCTCACTATGACAAAACAAATACAGAATTGCACCATCTCTTTTTCTCCATTTCCACTCTCTCCATCTTTTTTCCGTCTCTTTCTCTCTCTTTTACTTAACTTCTATCTCTCCGTTTATGTTCCTCTCAACTTCCATCTTTTTTCTCACTTCCTTCTCTTTGCTTTCATCTCTTTCTCTCTCTTTTTCCATATCCACCCCTTTCTTTTTGTTCACCTAATCTCTATCTCTTTCTTCCATTTTCTGCAATTTAACCCTCTCCCACCTCTCTTCCCTTCTCTCTACTTTTCTCTCTTTCTCTTTCTCTCGTGTACACACACGCTCACGAACAGAATGAATCAAAGCTCTTTCTTCTCATTTCCCATCTCTTTGTAAAGCTTCTGTTTCCCGTCGCTACACGGTCCTCTTCTTTAAACGCATTCAACGTTTCCGTGTGGTTTGACGAGATTTTCTAGCCTCAGGCCGCAAAAGTGTTGTATCTCGCTTAATAACACTGTTGTTGTCCTCAACACATTTTTGTTCTATTACTCTTCAACTTTCACTTCTACTTTCACTTCTACTTTCACTATCACTATCAGTTTATCGCTCCTTTCGACATTTGCCATTCGTCCTTTCCTTATTGAACTCACTCTACCCCACTGTCCGCCGGTTGGCTGTGGGCGCTTTGCTTCTTGATTGTCTCTCGGTTTCCAGACAACCCGTTTGTCGCCCTGTTAAGCGATCGACCTCTATTCTTTTCCTGTCTGTACGTAAACTCGGAAAACGGCCATTAGTCTCTTCATGCGATTACCTATTATAAACTGTCCTATCGATCTCAATACGTTCATTATCTATCTATCTATCTATCTATCTATCTATCTATCTATCTAGTTACACATAAGATGCGTTTTTTACATAAGAGAGAATAATGGTAAAAGTGAAAGATTTACTAATGTACTGACATTTTTGTAGATTCTATGTAGATAGAGATATAATTCGTTATTGGAGGTTTTGAGTCCCCAACAGCGACGGTGTCTACGTTAGAAGTTAGAGGATTAATTTTCAAGTACAATTTCGTATTAGGATATGATGTTGCAGAAGCTGCTGATGATGTTAACAAAGCATTTGAAGTGAACACTATTACAATGCGAACTGTTCCGCGTTGCTTCAATTGATTACGGTTTTGAAATATGGATACCAATGAAAGTAACCTCGAGGGAATCCAGACCTGCTCTTGATGATAAATGATTATCATAGCGAAGGTAAACAACTCACGAACAATGGTTCGAACGCTTTCTGGACAACTGAAGTCTTAAAAAGTGACCATATAATGTCATTTCAAAGCAATAGAAAACGCTAAAAAATGGACCCTACATGAATGAATGAAATACTTCATGATAGTCCCAGACTCCACAACTCTCAGATTTTTTATCTATAATGCCATATTGGTGAATTAGGATATGAAATCTTGCACCCCAATCAATATTCATCTGACATTTCTCTTACAGATTATCATATTTTCAAGCATTTCAATTTCGTACCTGTAATAAGAGATTCAATGATGGGTTAATAATTGGAGACAAAAGCAGCAATTAAGAATTTTAGTTATCTTTTTTTTCTGGATATGTCCATCATCTCTGCTAGTAACTTTGTCTAGTAACTGACGTCATTTATTCTTTTTTCAATCAAATATCGTGATAGACAAATATCCGCTGTTTCCTTTCTAGTGGTACGTTTTTTTCGTCATCAAATAACAATTATTCAATTATTTCATCAATTCTAGCGATAAATATAAGATTAGGTCATCAGTCTCCACCAGTATTGCATTATGGATTAAAATATAATTCATATATATCATAGCTTCCTTGCTACAAGTCCCCTTATCCATGGTTTATCGTTCAGTGGCCCTATTCGTGGTTTCCCTTTCATTAGTATGTGGGCATATCATTAGAATGCCGTTCTTGTTTATCGTCAAACGTTGACTTTATTATCACAATTAGTCAGACCTTGAAAGTAAGGCATCTAAATTTTGAGGTTTTCGCCCGGAAATTGTATTTATAATTACTTATAAATTACAATTTTCAGTATTGTTTCCGCGGCTGCGTGGTCTAGGGCGTAGATTTTGGGGTCGAACCCATTTTTTTCCTGGCTTTCGACGTCATTGGTGGATTAACCATTCGGCTGAGTAAGCATTCCCTTTCTTTCCAGCTTTTGACGCTACTGGCGGATTAACTGTTGGGCTGAGTTGGTTTTCCTTTCTTTTGTCAAACTCATACAATTGAGTTATGACATAATTTTCATATGTAACCATGACAGATGACAATAATCTGAAGAAAAACGATCCAAGTCATGCATGAATAACAGTGACATAGTGACGTACGCAAAAACTGATTCACTCTCACTTCTAAAGCCCAACTCAGGTAGACTTGTTTTGTTAATTCAGGAAATCCTGTAAACAGGAATTATAAATAGAGGAGTTGTAATGAGACTCTTAGTTTTGGAATCATATCGTATGGAGAACTGAATTCTGTTTCGTTCACATTTTATATTCTAATGAAGCAAGGGAGTTTGACCTCAGCGCAGCCAAGCTTGTTTGACTTTTAAAATGTTTTTTTTCGGATCACATAATGCACAATTCAATATGCATATGATATCAATCAATACATTCAGTGTCGTTTTGATAAAAGATTGTATCCATATCTGGGTTCTTTATTTATATTTATGTATTTATAGATATATTCTATTCTATCAATATACATTATATAAATTATATTCATATATATTTTTCTTCAAACATTTTATTTTTTATTTCTTGGTTCTTTATTTTATTGATAATAGCCTCGAAATCTGAAAGCCTTTTTTTGCATTTAGCATGGTTAATTATGGGTTTTGTTTCCAAAAATTAAGGCTTTGGATCTTGAAGATAGCTAGAAGAATAGCCGAAAGCTCTCCGTCAGAAACTCAAGGACGGTTCTTGTATACTCTATTCACCGACCTACGTCCAATAGCAAGGGAACAAGAAAGATTAATTATCGAAACTGCTTGTCTATGGCCTTTAATCAAATTTCAATGTACAGAGGGGCCGCGTATTGTGATCACTTAGAAACATGGTCTTTTTGAAAACAATAGCCGATCGATGATATTTAGCAAAGGAGGATATGAAAATTTGAACAATTTTCATCTATTGTTAAAAAATTGTTGTAAAGAATTTCACATTGTAAAAAACTAATAAGAAATCATATAACAAATTTTTATTTAATTTTGAAAGTATTGTTAGGGACCGACTGATTTTAATGATAATAACCTATGATAACAGAATTCTGTCCCCACCCCATATATATATATATATATATATATATATATATATATATATATATATATATATATGTATATATATATGTATATATATATATATATATATATATATATATATATATATATATGTATATATATATATATATATATATATATATATATATATATACATATATATATATATATTCTGTAAAGCTTTAAAGCTTTAAACAATAAAGATGTAATAGAATATACATATATATATATATATATATATATATATATATATATATATATATATATATATATATATGTCTCATATCATTTTAGTCAACTATTTTCAAATATCTGTTAATACAATTTATATAATTTTCTTTGGTGTCGTTTCCGTTTCACATATACTTTGTTATAGTACAAATGTATAAATTGTCTCTTGTCTCTTGAGCTATAAGCTACTTGCAATGCATAGACTGTTTCAACTCCAAATTCCTACTTTTGCCCATTTACGGTCTATATCAGCTCTATTTATTTCTTTCAACCCAACTGGTATATACTGAAAAAAAAGGATATATGATCCGACAGAATGATTATGAATTGCGTTATATTATATTAAAACTCTTATTTGAAATGATTTCCCATCATTACTATATATATATATATATATATATATATATATATATATATATATATATATATATATATATATATAATAATGAAATAATTGTGTCATCCACAGACAGCTATTTCGTAGTATAACTCTTCAGTGTGACTATAGACTATCCATTACCCCATCAAGTGGGAGGATCGAAACCTTCGCATCAGACCCAGAGGCTGGCATCTTACTGCTGCCCCACGCAGAACTGGACGGTCAGTTAAGTTGAATTTAAGCAATATATCCGCTCACGCATAATTCCCCATTCAGCAGAGTGCTCTATTCCAAAGTTGGAAGAGCATTGCATAAGCTTATGATGAACGAGTTACTTCACTTAAAGAGTGCTCAACCCTGAATAAAGGAGCGTTAAGGAAAGACAATTTTAAGTTCTACATTTTGCTCGAACCGAATTATTTACGATAGCGAGCGAAACAACGGCAATGGCCGGATAATTTACTCATCATACATATATATATATATATGAACGGTTTCACGACAAAATGCATTATATACTAAGAGAACGATTATCAAATATATTTTAAGGTGTGTTTTTATATTGATGTATTAAGTAGACCTTGAAAAAAAGTGCTCAATACCATCAGTAACTATTCATTCGAAAATCTTTTCAAGTGAAACAGAATGTACAATCTGTAGTGAACCACTGTGAAAAATACTCATACTCATTATATATATATACATTCATGAACAATAATCAAAGATTGATATGAACACACACACACACACACACACATATATATAACACACACTCATACACACATATATATATGTGTGTGTTTGTGTGTGTGTGTATGTTCATATCTATCTTTGATTATTGTTCATATGTATGATGAGGTCTGAACAAGGCAGAAACATGAGCTACTTGGTATAGCGAATCCACATTCTATTATTTATTTCCAGCTCTACTCTTAAACAACTTAATTTCAGGAGTAAAAAGTTGTATGTATCGAGCACTCTATGAAATAAATCCATTACATGATTTGTACCACATATACAGTATATATATATATATATATATATAATATATATATATATATATATATATATATATATATATATAGATAGATAGATAGATAGATAGAGAGAGAGAGAGAGAGAGAGAGAGAAAAGGAGAGAAAGAGAGAGACAGCGATGGGGGGGGGAAGAATCGGCGCTAAAGGCACGACTGAAGCAAATATAAAATGTGTAGCAGCTGTTTGAATTCCGAGATTCTCGCTTTGTTAATCTCGTCCTCTCCTCTCGCGCAATCTCGTCCCTTCTCGAGATGGCAGTAGACTAAGAGCAATAAATAAAATTGTCGGCAATTTTTCTCCTAAAGTGCTATTAATATTTCTTCGGCTCCACCCTTTTCTTTAAGTGTCGCCTGATATACCCCTCATTTCGCACGATGGAAACAAAAAAGAATTTACAAAAGTGATTGCTGAAAAAAAAAAAAAAAAAAATGGCGTAAAGAAATAATACCGAATAGCAAAAAATGAATAGAACTCCACTTTTTTTTATCCCCTCCGGCCTTCCGTATGAACTCCAGTCTTAATTTGTTTTTTTCTTCCATTTTGGACCCTGGTAATTCTTCTTTCTCATTGTTTGCATTCGTTTTTATCTTCTTCCTAATGACTCTTTTAAAACTTTCTCTCTTTCTCCTTCACCCCTTTTCTCATTTGTATTTATTTCTCCTTCTTCTTCTTGGAGATCCCAAAATTAATTCAAGTCAAAAGCGAAAAATTTTAGATAACACCGTAAAAAAAATTTATTTTAATTTAATCAAAATAATGATGAAATATAGAATTCAGACCCCTCTAACTTCATAAAATGATTGAGGACTAGTATTACAGAATCTTAAAAACTTATTAATTGAATCAAATTTTTCTTACAGTGTAATCTGAAAATTTGTGCTTTTGACTTGAATCAAATTTGGGGTCCGAATTCTACATTTGATCTTCCTGTCACACCAAGCAAACCCCAAGGGCCATGATACGCTTATTTCAAAGAGACCATGATCCCCATTAACAGATTTCCCCATTATTTTCGTGTTGCACACGTTGTCCCATTACGCATTTCATGTGAGAATTGACAGAAGTTACTACCATGAGAACATAACACATCTCTATATCAGAAACTAAACAGGCTGCACCAATGGAGTTAGAGGGCTGAAATTTTAAGCATTTATTCTACCATGTCTAGAAAAACGTTTTTTTTACGACCCCTAAACAGTTTTTTAGTGTGTGTGTGTGTGTGTGTGTGTGTGTGTGTGTGTGTGTGTGTGTGTGTGTTCATCAGCTATGTAAATTTATGCTAAATTGGCCCCTCATTTGTGTCCGGTAGTATTCACACTGCTTTATTTTTGATCATTTAGATTTTTTAATGATCACTACCCAGCAAAAGGCGAGAGAAATAGGTTATTCACTGATAACCCCTTTTCCAGTTTTTCAACGTGCTGCCAAAAGACAGTACTTGCTTGACGGTATCGATTAAGTAACTAACCAAACCTGTTAGTGATTATTTTTTTGTGCGAAAATTACTTGGTATACGTCTCCGGAATCGTCACTAACTCCATGTACTTTGGATGTAAAAAATAACTTTGAAACTTATCCAAAATAATGCTAGTGTTTCTTCCTTCTCCTCCTCCTCCTATCAAGGGTGGGAATTAAGTGAGATATAAAGAGAGCCATAAAACCTGTATTTTACTAGACTGTTTGAATAAAAATACAGAGGTACTTTATGGACATGATGTGGATCCAAGTTAGAGTAAAATGAGGGAAATCATAGCTGGAATCGAACTGAACTGATCTTACAATAATTTGAAAGTCTTGGGCCTTAATGTTTATTGAATACCATGCCACAAAAGCCACTTTCCGTTTTAAAACTTTAACAATTTTTGTAATAAAAAAATAAATAAAATTTCCCTTCAGATATGTTTATTTTGGATTTTGGAAATCATTCTGAAGTAATCATTGAATATAATATCCTGCAAATGCCTTCTATTGGGATTCATTAGAGGCCAAATCAGGTGAGTATGGTAGATGGGGAATGAGGGTGACTTTGTTTCTTGACAAAAACTGTTGACCTGAAAGGTAACTCTTCCAAGATTTCCACTCAGTTTTCTTTCTGGTCTTTGCAGCAACATGTCCCATGTTCAAAACCCTGCTTAAAATGTCTTGAGAAGAGACGTAATTTCTTACATTTTTTGAAACTTCTCTAACAGTCGGGCGCCGATCAGCATAAACAATTTTTGCGGTCTTTATTATCATTTCCATTGGTTTTGGAAGATGAAGGTGTGCTTGTTCTGTTGTCTTCTTTGACTGAATTTCTGCCTTCTTCAAAGCGCTTAAACCACTCAAAATAAGTGGCCCGATTCAGAGCATCTTCTTTAAAAAGCTATTTGCACGAATTCATAAGTTTCTTTTGGCGTTTGTCCAAGTTTGAAACAAAACTTCATGCAGGCTCTCTGCTCTCCTATCCCTGCTGTGAGATAACAGGGCTGAAAAAAACAAAACAAAACAAAATCGCTATGAAATTTGATACAGTGAAGATTAAATGAAAAAAATATTAAAAAAACTAAATAACATGCACTTAAAACTTGAATCTAAAAATACAATATAAGACAAAACGTTGAAATAACACATGCACACACACACACACACACACACACACAAATATATATATATATATATATATATATATATATATATATATATATATATATATATATATATATGTACCACACGCAACTGAAGATGGAACACCTACCGAAAAATGTATAGCACACCAATCAATTTATTTATGGATTAACTAATTAATAAACTCAGTCTCCATACACTCAATTCCTGAGTCTGTCACATTTCCAATAGTTCATACACATACACATACACACACACACACACACACACACGCATATAGACATATATATGGGTGTGTATGTGTATACGCTTCCTAGAGATTCGCTGACGGTCAGCTTGTGCTTCTAAAATCTGTATTAATCAAATGATTTGCCTACTGACTGTTCCCAAGGAATATATTTGCTTCGTATTTCTCTATTTCTCCAGTTTTATCCCATCTCTTCTCGTTTTCCTCGGTTTTTCATTTTTAGATGCATTTAATTGGTACCCGGAGGCAAAGAAGGTCTCCCCTGATCAATGGGCCAGGATCTTGAAAAGGGCAGGGCGTAGAAGATGGGCGGATGGAAAAGAGGTGTTGGGCGTGGGGACTTGGGAGATTTGTCCCGTCGGGCTGAGTCGGGAGTAAGATGGATCTGTCGTCTTGTTAAAGAAAGAAACGTTCGACGTACCTGTATCCACGGAAAGATTATGCCGAATTTAGGGAGGGGGCTACTTCATTGATCGGTGCGTGTGTTTAACGGGGGCGGGGGGGGGGCTTGATATGAGAAAAAAAGGATTATTAATAGATAGGTCTGCTTAGTCACATATTAGAAACCCTAACGTGACCAACATCTTTTGGCTGCACGCCATGTTTGCGGTGATTAATTAAAAATATCGAAAAGAGGGGTGATCAATGAAAAAGTTACTTCTCTCGTCTTTTGTTGAGTTGTGATCACTAAAAAAATCAGAATTTAAAAATGAAATTCATGAATGGTACCAGATATTAAGTAAGGGGCTAATTTAGCATGAACTAACATTGCAAATTACAAAAAAACATCACTATAGAATTATCAAAAAAAACTTATTTAAGGGAGGTTAAGAAACAAAATAAACAGTTTTTTCTTGGCGTAATGATTAAATGTTTCCAGCCTTTTAGCTCCATTGATACAGCTTGTGCGCATGATACATATATAGTCAGCCAACCAGTCTGCCAGACCAACTTGAAAACTGAAGAAACTTATATTGACACTTTTGATGACAGATTCTGTTGATGGTTTCTATTGATTACTGCATAGATTGAAAAGAGAGGGAGAGAAACGAAGAGGGGGGAAAGTGTCAGCTGTATTGAGACAGGCAGAATGACTTAAAATCTTTATTACCTTCTTAATAAAATTTCAACGATAAAATATTTTTCAGATGAAACATTTTTTTATTTAAGAAATTGTTTTTCGTTAGAATAAGATGGGGTCGAACTCATTGATTGGATATAATTAACGATTATAAGTAAAGCATATGAGTTAATACCACTCTTATCAGTTTTGGTTGTAAATGAGGGTTCTTAGTTCAGTTATACGTTATCGCTCGGTTTCAATAATAAAACCGTTGTATTGAGTTAATGATTATACAAAAACTAGAATACACAAAAAAAATGACGAGGAGCCTAAAGCTATCTTAACAAGTAATTCATTTTCAATCATTCAAATATTCTAAAGTCAAGTTTTTTAGAGTTTCAACACAACTCAAGCAGTTTTGACGTGTGATCAAACATAGAGGCTAAAGAGTTTCTATGACGTAATTTTTATTGTTACGTCAAAAAACGAAGGTATATCAACCAATAAGATCATCTCATTTGAGCGCAAACAAACAAATAAAAAAAAACAAGCAAATAACCAGAAACCTTAGCATAAAATTTTATAATATACTAAAATATTTTTATATAGTCGTAGCCTATAAATTACTGATAAGAAATTTTCCCCAAAACTATAGTTATTAATAATTCTTGATTTCAAGTTTGCGACAAATTAATTTTCCTGTGACGAATTTCCGAACAACAAATCTTCTCGCGATGAATTATCCCTGCAATGGATTTTCCTGCTATCAAATTTTCCGGCAGCGATTTTTCTCTGCAGCGAATTTTCCTGCAGCGAATTTTCGAAGCGAAAAATTTTCTCTGTGACGTATTTTCCTGTAATGATTTTTTTCTGCGGCAAATTTTCCTGCAACGAATTTTCTCTGCGATGAATTTTCTCTGTGACGTATTTTCCTGTAATGATTTTTTTCTGCAGCAAATTTTCCTGCAACAAATTTTCGGTTACTAATTCTTTTGTGACAAAAATTTCCTGAAACAGATTTTCTCTGCGACGAATTTTCCTGCAACGAGTTTTTTTCTGAGACGAATTTTCCTGTGGCATATTTTCCTGCGATGAATTCCCTGTTTTGTTTAACTTGCCCCGCTCAAAATTTAGAAAAACACCCCGAATATAACTGATTGAAACAGATGATAGTTTATTTTGATGTTTTCTATCGTCTCTCGATATTTTCTTTTTTTCTTTCCATCCTTTTAGCTAATTTCAACATATCAGTTATTGTGCTTGTTCAATAAACTGTTGGCAAAGCAACTTTTAACATCAAATTCGAGATCCTAGAATGTTCTGTAACAGATAAATAAATGAATAAATAAATAAATAATGAGTTGAAGAAAAATAATTAAAAGAAACGAAATAGATAGAAAAAAAAGCGTCTTTTTTTTATGAAAATACGTCAATCACTTTACGCGTACAATGTTACAAAATTTGACCCAGGGGTTATAGATCATCCCTCCCCCTCTTCCAATGGATGAGGCTGCCACAAAACATGTTAAATAAAAGATGAAACTAGTAAAATAATAAAAAACCTTTAAAAACATGTAAATAGGAAAATGAATGAAAATACTGATACTATTGATCTGTGTGTAAGTTTCTCCTTGCCAAACTCAGGAGTTCTTCTCTAATCCTTTCTCCCTATCATTCTTTCTTTCTTCCCTTATACTCCTTCTTACTTTCTTTTCTTTTCTTTGTGTAAAGCCTTCTTTCTTTCTTTCTTTCTTTCTTTCTCTCTTTCTTTCTTTCTCTCTTTCTTTCTTTCTCATATCTACCTTTTTTGTAACTTACTTTTCCCCTTTCGTTCTTTTTTTTTTCTATTATTCTGTCACTTCGTATTTCATATATATCATTTTGATCAATTTTTCAAATAAGTTCTTATTTCTGTTGAGGTACATGGCTGAATATACAGGGTGGTCCTAAAGTCCTTGTGATGTTTCATTTTTTTTTTTACCTTACATGTACAACTATATACTAAACATCATATGAAAATTTGAGTTTAAAAGTTTTCGTCAAAGTGCAGTTTAATTCTCCATCTTAAACATATCCACCATCATTCGTGATTCATCGATCAAGTCAATTTTCGAACCCCATGAAAACATTACTCAGCTGCTACTCTGTGATTGATTAGATTGCATTTGTAATCCTGGTTGTGATGAATAAATAACTGTTTTGACATGACCCCATAAAAAATCGCATGGAGTAAGATCAGGCGAACGAGATGGCCAAACAATTAACCCGTCTTTACCGGTGTACCTGTCTGGGAAGACATCAATTAACCACTGTCACACATTCAAAAGCATAATGAGCGGGTGTCCCATCTTACTGAAACTATTACGTAAAAATCTTCAAAAGTTGGTCGCTTATATCATATTTACTGCATGGTTTTCACGTTTTACATCTGAAGTTATTAACGCTTGAATGTGCGCAAGGACTTTAGGACCACCCTGTATTGCAACAGGGGTGCCTCACCTTTTTGGCACCGTAGTACCGGTTTGATATTGACAATATTCTTGCGGACCGACCGCTAGGATGGGATGTTCATCACAACCGGAATATAGATAATAAGTCAACTATAGATCAATTATAAGTGGCTAATATACTCAATTTCGTTACCGAATGGTAACGAATCCAAAGATTCCGATAAACTGCAGGCAAAGCAACTTTCAACTTCAAATTCGAGATCCTAGAATATTCTGAATTTGTTTTCATTTTGCAAAGGGTGCAACTGACTCATCCCATTCTATGTCGTTTCATCGTGGCCTGGTAGCATATAATTTTCATCCCGGTGCTAGCCCAAGGACCGTAGCTTGGGGACCACTATACTACAGTAATGATGTATTTTCATAAAATGGATATTCATTTGAAAATGGACGAAGGATGATTTCGAACTGGAAATTATGTGATTTCTTTTCATATTATCAAGAAATTCGAATTGTGCCATCTTTCCCGAAACTGCCAAGATGCACTGCCGAATTTCCATTGAGCTCACTAAATTAATTAAGTTTTCTTTCGTAAGCCAAAACGTCAAACAATTCCGACTACACCATAGTTAAATTTATGTATTTTTTTTTTTTTTCTAATTCTATTTCATTTTATCATTTCATGTTGGCAAGGTGCAATGGTGTTGGTCGGGAGGAGGGTGCTGAATCATGTTTGTTCAATTTTCTCGTTTCGACCAGAGAATTCACTGAAGGATGTCAAGTAGGGATGTGGCGAGGAAAGTGGTCCCTCTTTTCTGATGCGGATGTGTTATGCTATGTCCAGGGGGAATTTCTGAGAAAGGGAAGGGCTTTAGTGGGAGGGATTGCAAAAGCGTAATAAAAAAGGAAAAATAGAAAACGAGAGAAAGCAAAAAATACAGTGACATTTACTATCACAGGCTTCCCCGCTATCCGAAAGTAGAGCGGTCGTACAAAAGAGACTTCGTAAGCCAAAATGGCGTAAAGGGAAGAAGCAATCACCATTAATGGGTACCATTGTATGGGAAAATTTTTGAGCGTCCCAAGACCCCAAAATGGTGATTGTGATATGATAGGCTGAATCATCATCGGATTTTTTTAAAAACGGAATAAAATGGAAAAATAGAAAACTAAAGAAGGTAATTGCAATATCATTTACTCTTACTGTAAATAAGAAAGATGAAGATCAGGCTTTGATTCAGTTAAGTATCTTTTCCAAAATATCACTTTTCAAATACTGAATCACTTCCCCTTTATTTTTTCTTTGGAAGCCATACAGCACAGCGATTCCCAAAGGAAGGGAGCTGCAGGATTTTCGGGAATTTCAATAATTCCAGACAATTGTACTTCTACAGAAAAAGAAAATCTCATTTAGCTCCCCTGCAACAATACACGAAAAATAAAATTTGCTGATGCGGAATTAACAGAGTTTGGAATATTAGTAAGAGATAAATATCCTTTGCTAAGAGCTAAATTCAGTTTTTGACGACTAATATCCTCGAAGCTAAGTTTTCGGCGGTAGATTCGATAAAAAATCAGTATCGTGCAAAAATCAACATGGGGCAGGAAATGAGGGTGGCTGTCGCCATTTTTCGGAGAACAACAAGCTCATCCGACCCTGTAGAGATTATGATTATCAAAACAGGAATCAAAATATTAAAGTTTTTATGAATTAAAAATACGTTACTTTTGCACCTAACGAACCTAACTACTTGAACGTAAACGTAATTGTTCAGTATTTTCTGACTTGAGGCGCTGTGAAAAAAATCCTTATCAACCAAAGGTAACGTGAAAAATTCTTTTTAACTAAAGGATACGGTGATTGAAAAAGTTTGGGAACCACTGATTCAGGATTTTGAAAATTTTCCAAAGTTTATTTCTAATGCTTTGATTATTTATCTTTGTTTCTGACGTTTTAACGATGATAAATTATTTTTTATGATATTATTCAGCATTTGTGACCAATAAGACTTAATTTGTAAAACAGAAAAAATAATTAAAAAAAAGGTCAGAATTACATCGTGTGGATTTGAAAAGTCTTGCATAAAAGATATGACGAAAAATAGCATCTGAAATCCAATATAATCTATTTCATTTATATCATAACAACTATTAATCCATATTTTTTTCTCTTTAGTGCAGATGTGTTTCGCTTTGCCCAAGGGGGTTCAGAAAAAGGGGAAAACCTGAGTGGGAGGAATAAAAAGAAAAAAAACATAGAAAACAAAAGAAGGTAAAAATTACGACAAAATTTTCTATTTCTATAAATGAGAATGACAAAGATCAGAGGCGGACTAACGCGGAGGGGGCAGACCAACGCAGAGGGTACAGTCCACCCCTGGTGACATCATCATGACTAAAGGTAGTAACACCAAAAGAACTGCAAAAAATTTTCGATATAGTTTCTAGGTAATTCTTATTTTCCAATGTAACATATGTCTAGATGAAATCTCCAAAGTTTTTCTGTGAAGTTCAATGATATATTTTAGGAGGGTAGACAATTCGTTTAAAAAAGTTGATTGAAATTTTGGGGCGGATCCAAGAATCCTTCTTTGATTGAGAGATGTTCTCCTTTTTTAAATACATTTTCGTATATGCTCATGACTGTCCATATTATACCTTCAAAACTTCTCGATGGATTACAATGAAAATTTGTAGAAGAATGAACGATAGGCATCCGAAAGAGCGATTGGATTCAATAAAAACATTTTCATTGTGCTCATATATATTTCCTTTGTACTATTTCACAAAATCAGAACTGAAAAATTGATAACTAAAGATGAATAGAACTCTTAGTAAATGGAGACTTATGACATCACTTTGATTGATATGGGAGAATCAAGATAAATCATGCATAGTTCAAAAGATCACCAAAATTCTAGATATCCTGGGAAGTGAGCTAGTTATGGACACCATAAGTTACCACCCCAAGTTACACCAACCATAGGCAATGCCACCAATAAAGATCGTACGTCAAGATATTGTGTAGTTAACGTGCTAAGCTCACGGGTTATTAGGAGTGCGTTCCTTCCTTATTGGCTTTGTACATACTGTATATACTAGTATATAAGTCGATTTTGTGTGTAAGTCGACTCTTGATTTATGGTCATGAAACTTCTTATTTCTACATTTTTCCTCATCTGGAGATTTGATTGTATCTTATATATGATATGATAAGCTAGTTTGTCATACTCATTTCTGTTTAGACTGCTGAAACTATATTGTACCAGAAGCTATACAACAAAAGAAAGTAAGAATTACAGTAAAAGTTACTTTTTCTGTAAGTGTGTTGATAATCTGACGTCTGATGCTGTAGTAAGCATGCTAATACAGATTATTGTGAGAATTTCTCGCTTATTGGCCTTGCATATACAAGAGTTGTCATGTGTGATTAAGAAGGGGTCAAATTTGGGATGCTTTTTTTAAAATCAACCCCTACCCTTTCTCTTCTCCAAATAACCAACACCAAAAATTGTTATTTACTATTTTTCTTCAGGTCAGTATTACACCCAGACATGTGAACAGCTACATATCTTTGCTACAGTTTTCAGAATCGCTTAGTGCTTTTGAAGACGCTGACGCAAGTTCAGCAAATGCATCAATCTTACCTTTATGATAATAAGATATTTTGATATACAACACACTCAAATCATTCACTTCTCCATCATCAAATTACTACCGCTATAAACACACACACACACATATATATATATAGAGAGAGAAATAGGAAGAGCGAGAATAAACAATTAAAGGAAATGGGGCTGCGGTAGGAATCGAACCTGTGACCGATAGTGCATCAACTACAGGGATTAACAGTCATTATCACCATAGAGTTAGGCCCAAATAACCAATAGCAACTCTACATTGAAGCGGCTACCCTATCGGCCACAGGTTCTATTCCCACAGCAGTTCCATTTTGTTTAATTGTTTATTCTATCCGCGTTCTTTCGGCCAAATGATACATTCACCGCGTGATAACGGGAGATCATTTCAAATAAGAGTTTCAATATGATATAACGCAATTTATAATCATTCTGTCATATATCTGTTTCCTAATAACATACTGGTCGCGTTGAAAAAAACTAATTGCGCAGATGTAGACTGAAAAAGGAACAAAATGAGAATTTTGCTAAAACTGTTATTTGGACCTTTGCATTACTTTAGAATGACGCTACATTGAAGCAGCTACCCTATCAGTTGCAGGTTCGACTCCTACAGCTCCCCTATTTTCTTTTATTGTTCATTTTATCTATGTTGTCTAGGCCAAGTGATACGTTCACAGTGCGATAACGGGCGATCATTTCCTATATATATATATATATATATATATATATATATATATATATATATATATATATATATATATATATATATAATCATGTAAACTTTCCATATTGTAATGCTTAAAAAGAACTAGTTTTTTAGTCAGTTTTTATATAAGGTCCCAAAGTATCTTCGGTCGTGTCATGCAAGCCTCTCCATCTGATCTGTGTTATTTCAACGTATTCCTTCTTAACTGTTTATTATATAATTTTAGGTCCTTTTTACACTCATAAACACACACGTATCAACATATATACATACAAAATAAATGCACTTATATATCCACAGAATCTCTCTTTATCTCTCTTCCTCTCCCATATAAGCAAGAATTTTCTCTTTCCCTCTTTGAAAAATAAAAACCTGAATATCTCCCAAAGACCGACCTATTCTCCATGTTCACCAAGCCAACACCTTTTGGCTAATTCAATACAAAACTATACAAAGGTCCGAACATAAACGTAATAGCCGGATTCCGTCATGGCAACTAAGAGCCAAGAGGTGTATTTTAGAGAATGAAGGCGAGAATCGGTACACTTGGACCGTCCTTTGGGAGACACGACCATCCTTGTTCTCAATTTTGCATCCTGCCTACCAGGAAGATCTTTCTTTGGATAATAAAATCAGAGAACAATAGTCAAAGGCCATTGAAACCAGGAGTGGAGAAAGTTTGGTGGAGAATATAAACATTCATTCACTCTGGCAATGATTTTGCACATACTGGAAGATCCCGAGTGGCGTTTTTGAGAAAGGTGAAGGAAAAGGAATGAAGAGAGAAAGATAGAGAAGGATTGGATTCGGTGAGATAGAAAGGTATAGGAAGAAAGAAAGAAAGAAAGGTAGGAAGACAGAGACAGAGAGAGGTGGAAGAGAAGTAGGAAGAGAAATAAAAGAATAAGGGAGAAGGGAAAGAGAAAATAGAGATGAAAGAGTAGAAAGGGAATAAATGAAGGAAAAGAAATAGCGAGAGAAGGAATAAGATGAGAAAGAGAGGAAAAGAAATAAGTAAAGAAGGAGGGAGAGAAAACAACAGAGAAAGGAAGGGGGCGAATAGGGAGAGGAACACCAGGGAAAAACAGAGAGATAAGATTACGAGAAACAGAGAGAGAAGGAGCAGAGGGTAATAAGAAGGAGAGGGGGAAAGAACTGGGATATAAAGAGAAAGAGATAAAGGGGAGAAGATAAAAGGGAAGAAGATAAAGGGGAAGAAAGGGAAAGGGGTAGAAAAAGAGAGGGAAGTGGAAGAAAGAGAGAGAAGAGAAATTTGGAAAGAAAGATTGAGAAGGAATCAGAGGGAGGACAAAGAAGAGAAATCGCAAGAGAGAGGGACAGACAAAATCAGAGGGAGGAGGAGAGAGAGAGAGAAAGAGGAATTGAAAAAAACAGAGAGGAAGGATGTATAAGAGAGAGAGAGAGAGAGAGAGAGAGAGAGAGAGAGAGAGAGAGAGAGAGAGAGAGAGGAAAATGAACAAAAAGGGAGAGAAAAAAAGAAAAGTTATAACAAAGGAAGAAAGGAGGACAAATAGAGAGAGAAAATTATAAAGTGAATAGGAGAGCGAAGAAAGAATAAAAACAGGTCTGGTTAGTCACTCAAGGGAATTGTCATGTGAAGAACATGTTTTGGCAGCATACTGTGTTGGGGTGATCACTTAAAAATTGGAAAAAAGTTTCTTCTATGTCCTTTTGTCGAGTTTTGATCACTAAAAAAAGCAAAAAGCAAAGGAAAGAAAGTAGGAGGACAAAATCTAAGGAACTAATTTAGCAAAAAACTACATTGTGAATTGAACCACCCACTAAAAACCTATATAGTTTTTTTAAACACCTAAAGAGAGAGAGAGAGAGAGAGAGAGAGAGAGAGAGAGAGTATATATATATATATATATATATATATATATATATATATATATATATATATATATTCCAGCACATGCATCGGATTACGAGTTTAGGTGTAATATTTCAATGTTAATCTTCAAGGTAGGCAGCCGTGACACGGGTCAACTTCTTCAGCAAACAAAAGATTCATATATTTGTAAAATCTATCTATCTCAGTCTGTTCATGTATGTATTTATGTATGTATGTATGTATGTATGTATCTTTCTATCTATCTATCTATCTATCTATCTATCTATTGCAGTCTGCTCAGCTGTCTATCTATCTATCTATCTATCTGGCTATTTATCTATTTAGGGAGATTTTGAAAAGGGGGGAGAGAGAAAAGGAAAACAAGAAGAAATACAAAAAAGAGAAGAAAGATAGGAAGATCAGAAAAGATCAGAAAAGTAAAAATGAAGAAGAGAGGGACAATAGAAGGAGAAGAAGAAAAATAGAAGAAATTTAGAAGAAGTAGAATAGCAAGACGAAAAAAAGAGGAAAAGGCAAAACAAAACGAGAAGAAAAAGAAAAGAAAGAAAAGACAAGAAAAAAAAGAAACGCAATAAGAAGAAAAGAAGAAAGACAACAAGAAAAAAAGTAAGAATAAGAGAGCTAGAGAGGAAATGGAGATTGAAAAGAAAGAGGAGAAGAAGAAGAAGAAGAAGAAGAAGAAGAAGAAGAAGAAGAAGAAGAAGAAGAAGAAGAAGAAGGAGGAGGAGGAGGAGGAGAAGAAGAAGGCTAAGAGACTTTCGAAATAAAAAAGACATCCATATTTCCCCCTATCTTCCTTTTCCAAACGACATATCACCCCATTATGTTCCACCTTTCGTGTCATACGTTTACTAGGCGTGTAATGCAAGCCATCAGAACATCAGTATCAGACAAGATCTTGGAAGACCTCGATCCGTTGTTAAATTTATCAACATCAACACAAAATTAAATATAAAACCAGTACCAGTTGGAAAAGGAGGCGACATACAGTGGCATGTTTCGACCTGATCTGTGCGCTGTCATTTGTTATCCCAGGGTCAATGGTGAATTTTGGAGTGGGGTGCGACGTATACCTACTTCTCAATTTCCAGGGTTTTTTTGGGTGTTAAATGTTTACTAATGGAGACATTGCCGCATACCTAGTTCCCAGAATACATTTCTTTCACTCCCAAAGGTAGAACGACTTTTTCTGTTATTTCTTCGACTTCATCTTTTGACATGGGCCACCCTGATGTCTGCGTCATTTGTTTTGTTTTCAAACTATTTCCAAACATTCTTATTATTCTTTGTCTGTTTCCTCCTTCAAAATATTCTGTTTTATCCAATTTATATTTCTTCTTCTGTCCTTTCTCTCTTCGTCGAGCAATTTTTGTCTCTCATCTTTCATTACTTCCTTTCATTCCTTTCTTCTTCTTTCTACTTTACCATATTCTTGACACCATTTTGTCTTCTTCGCCTTCTTTCATCTCTATCACTTTCTTTTCTCATTCTTCCTTTCTTTGTTTTTTAGTCTTTATTCGTTTGTTACTTTCTTTTTTTCCATTTCTTTCATTCACTCACTTTTATTTTGCTTATTTCAATCTTCTACCTTTTATTTTTCTATTTCCTCATAAAAGGGCTCTTTCATTTGAGTTCCTTCTTTTTTCCCTTCTTTTTTCCTTTCTTTCTTTCTTTCTATATTTCTTTCTTTCATTCTTTCTTTTATCTTCTCTTTGATTTTAACCATCGACTCTTTTTTTTATGGTATATCATTCATATTGTTTATTCGATAATCTTTCTTTCTTTCGTTTTTTGTTCTTTCTTTCTTCCTCTCTTTCTTTCTTTCTTTATTTTTTTTATTTCTCTGTTTCTTTGTTCTTTTTTCTCCCTTTGATTTTAGCCATCTACTCTTTTTTCTCTTTCTTTCTTTAGCTTCTATTTTACCCCGATTCTTTATTTCATTTTCTTTCATTTTCTTTCATTCTTTCTTTCTCTCTTTGGTATTTTACTTTTAATTTCAATCTTCCCGCTTTCTCCGTCCTTCCTCTTCTTGCCCATAGCAAATATTCTTTCATGCGTTCAGAGCATCGTTCGGGGGCAGGGGGGCAGGGGGCTAGTCTCTTCAATCCTCAACTGTTCCCCCCCTCTCCACTTTCCTATCTCATCTTTCCATTTCAACAGCCTCGTTTTCAGTTCTTCTTTTCACTAACACTTAAAAGCTGCAGATGAAACGTTCTCCATCTTTTCTTTCCTCACACTCACGGAAACAAACCTAACACCCTCCTTTCCCACAAAATCCTTTCACAGCTTTCTCTCCGCACACCACAAAAAATGTTCCTTCTCGTTCGCTTCACGCATTAAACATCGACAATAACGTGTCTTTAGCAGACAATTAAGCAATATTCTCTATCTTGGATCACAACCGTCCTTCCCCGTAGCAAATGTTTTCTCACTTTAACTTCCTTTATTTCCTCTTTTTGTCTCTCTTTTTCATTCATTCTTTCGTTCTTTCTCTCTTCGTTTACTTTTTTCTCTTTCATTTTTTCGGTATCTTTTCCTTCCATTATTTCTTATTTTCGTTCTTTCTGTCTTTTTTTCCCCTTTCTTTTGTTTGTATTTTACAGCCATTCTTTTTTCTTCCTTTTTAATCATTCATTCATTATTTCATTCTTTTCTTTCCTTTTGATATTATTCTTTTTTCTCTTGTCTGTATTTTATAGCTATTCTCTCTTTTTCTTCCTTTCTTTCCTTCTTTATGACTTTTTAAAAATCCTTTTTGCCGCTTTCTCTCTTTTTCTCTCTTTCTTCCTTCTTTCTCTTTCTTGCTTTCGATTTTAATTTTTCTCTCAAATGTATTTTACTGCAATTCATTCTCACTGTTCTTTCTTTCCTTTCTCCCTATCTTTTTTTCTTTTTTCTTTCTTCTTCCCCCCTTTAATTTTAGCCATTGATTCTTTATTCCTCTTGTATTCATCTGATATTCTTTCTTTCTCTGTTTCTTCCACAATTTCTTTCTTTCCATTTATTTTGTTTTATTTCTAGCAGACAATTAAAAAATATTCTCTATCTGGGATCGCTACAGCCCTTCCCTTCCTCATCGTCTTTCTTTCTTCTCAACGTCATTTAAGCAGACGGATCATGGCGGATTTCCCACTCTACCAGCACACACAATCGCCCTTCTCCTCTATGGTTGACAGCCTAAATTCCTCCCAAGAATAAGCTACCAAAGACATCAGGCCCTCCCCTAAATTCTCGATCCTTACCTTAGCCCTTCCAGTCATTCAATTGGATTATTGTTGTTGACGTCTTCTGTGTACGCCATGTTGGACAGACATCTTCACTGCAGTGACCAATATACACAACCTCCAGGGTAGAGGCTCCTCGCCACCAACACCCTGTTCCCTTTTAGTAGTCTTTCTTTTTCCCTGTCTCTATCTGTTTGTCTCTATATTTTCTTGCTTGATTTTTAATTTCCTTCTAGTACTCATTCACATCGTTGCATTCGCCCGCTTTTTTTTCTTCAGCTGATTTTTCTTTCAAATCCCTCTTTTCTTCTCTTTCTTTTATTTCCAATTCTTGATTTCTTCCATTATATTTATTTCTTTTCTGCTTCTCGGTCTCTTTCTTTTTTCTTTTTCTTTCTCTTTCATTTGCTGATTTCTTCCTTTTTTTTATTCATCTCTTTTCCGATCTTTCTTCTCCCTTTCTTTCTTTCTTGAAGAATCGATGACCACTATCTCTTTCTTGTTCTTTTTTTTTTTCTATTTTAAACAACTTTCTTACAGCGATTCTTCATTAGTTTCTATCTTTCTATCTTTCTTTTCTAATATTGATTTCTACCTTTTTATTTATTTCTTTTCCGCTTCATTTTCTCTTTCTTTTTTCTCATTCTTTCTCTTCCATTTGTTGATTCCTTCCCTTTTCAACCTTTCTTTTCCAGTCTTTCTCTCTTTTTTGATTGTTTCTTCCTTACTAATTTTAATTTTTTGTTTTCTGTCTGTATGTTGCCTTTTTTTCTTTCTTTCTTTTGGTTCATTTGTTGTTTTCTTTTTATTTATTTATTCATCTCCTCTCTCTGTCGTTCCCTTCTTTCTTTCTTTCTTTCTTTCTTTAACTTTCATTTCTTCTCTACTTAGCTCTGCTTATGGTTCTTGTTCCCATCATGGTCTACACTCTTCTCTCATCTTCCCTCCTTTCTATCTCTCTTCTTCCTCTCACACTATTGCCTTTTTTTTCAACTCAACTTAAATGAAAAAAACCGCTCTCCCCCTCTTATTGCCTCACACAATCCTTTCATCTCCTTTAGGCATTGATATCATCATTGTTTTCAGAAGAAACCGTTTTTTAAAACACATATTCGCTTCTTCTCTCCTGATAGCCTCAACCTACCACCACACACAGTCGCTACTTCCTTGCTGATCACATTCTTCCTTTCTTCCTTCCTTCCTTCCTTCCTTCTTTTCTTTCTTTCTTTCTTTCTTTCTTTCTTTCTTTCTTTCTTTCTTTCTTTCTTTCTTTCTTCCAAACGCACTTCAAGTCTTTCTTTTTTTCGCAGACTGTTCAAGTCTTTATCTATCTTTCTCTCTTTCTATCTTCCTTTTTTTCCATAGGCTCACCAAGTTTTTCTTGCTTTCTTTCGTTCTTTCAAGTCTTTTCTTTCTTTCTTTTTTCCTCGATTTCTTTCTTTCTTTCTTTCTTTCTTTCTTTCTTTCTTTCTTTCTTTCTTTCCGTCACGTGCACATCAAATCATTCCTACTTTTTTCCTTTGCAGGCTTTCCAAGTCTTTCTTCCTTTCTTTCCTTCTTTCGCAGGCTGTTCACGTTTTCCTTTGGTCAAACTCCCACTATTGAGTGTTGACTTTATTTTCGTATGTAATAACAATGACGGATGACAATGACAAGACCAAAAATCAGTGATGTCATGCACGAATAACAGTGACACAATATAGAAATCTGTTTTGTTTACTTTCAGATTTCAATGAAGCTATGGGATTTGACTCTCGTGCAATCAAGCCTGTCTTTCTTTCTTTCTTTCTTCCTTTCTTTCATGTTTTTCCATTTGCAGTCTTTCTCTCTCTTTTTTTCTATTACCTAAACGTTTCATTCTTTTTCTATATTCATTCCGTCCCTTTTTTCTTCGTTCTTCCTTCTCTTTAAAAATTCTTTCCCTCCTTTCTGATCATTCTTTTAGAAACCACCAATCGAAACTGTCAGCGTAGTCAACATAGGTTTCTTCAATTTTCTAGTGAGTCTTGCTATCTATCCATGTAGATGTCGCGCGTACAGGCTGCACCAGTGAAGCTAGAGGGCTGAAAATATAAATACATACTTCTCGTTTCGTCTACAAAAAAACTATTTCCTTGTTTTGTGAAAATTCCATCCTGAATATTTTTTTCGGATGGGGTTTGAATTTACAATATAGGTTAATCCTAAATCAGTCCCATATTCTGTGTCCGGTAGCATTTACGTTTGTATTTGTTTTTTTTCGTTTTTTTTTGTAAATTCGGACTTTTTGATGATCACTACCCAACAAAAGGTGCGACATGTAACATATTCATTGATCAAATCCATTTCTTTAATTTTCAATTGGTCACCCCAAACAAGCTATGCTATCAAAAGACGTTGGCACAGTTTCTATTGACTGACTAATCAGACCTATTTCTTTCTTTTCTTTTCTCTTTTCTTCCTTTTTATTTAGGTATTTTATTGTTTTCGTTTAGCAACTTATTCTCTCTCCTTGAGTCTGGTAACGCTCAAATAATTTTCAAAAATAAATTAATGCCAGTTGCTTCACGCCTATCCGGCTTCGGAGAGTGGGGAAAACTGTATACGCCTTTCGTTTAAGCCAGAACAAGATCACTCACTCAACCTGAGAGAGAGGGAGAGAGAGAGAGAGACAGAGACAGAGAAAGAGAGAGAGGGGGGGATAGGAAATGAAGCTATCCAACAGCGACTGGAGTGTTTTAATATTGAACCACCGAAGCCACCAAAGGTGACGGAAGGTTCTATCCTTTTGTATACACGTGCGTGTGTTTGTTTACGTGTTTGTTTGTTTCAACAATCCTGGCCATACCGTTTTGTCTACAGGCTATATAATTGCCATAAGTACTCCACTAGACACTTTCTAAAAATGTTCTTCTCATTTTTGGAAAAAAGCTTTTCGGGGCCTTATTTTGACGGGTTATGAATAACATCTAGATACCGGAGAATCTAGATGTTTCTAGATGTTTCAAGATGTTTCTAGGTGTTTCAAAAACTATTTTAGATGTTTTCTATCAGGAAACGCCAGTGATGTCATAAATAAAATCTAATCTGATCATATTTATTCCTCAATGGACTTTATGTAACTTAAAAATTTGACGCTATGGTCGTCAATTATTGACTCTGATGACGAGTTTGCATCAATCCTTTATCTGTCTTCCGTTTGTGAACAATTTTTTCATTTCTTATTGCTCGCAGTTATGCCAAGCAAAGGGTTTAGAGGAGTAGGGGAGAGGGTGCCTTTGGTTTTCGTTATTGAGCATTGTGTAGGGATCGGTCTCCACTTTGAGGGGTTAAAAGGATTGCCATGGAAGGCTGTTTGCATGATCCTCAATTGCTTACAGTGCCTGGTATTTCCAGACGGTCACCCATTTGAGTACTTATCATGCTCGACGCTGCTTAGCTGTAGTGACTGTAAGGGTACCAGAGAGCCCAACACGATTCTTTGAAAGACACCACTGCTGTTAAAGGCTGAACATCTCGTATGATAACGAATTACACATCTATTTACGTTCATTGAATCAGTAAAAAAGTAAATTAGACAAGTTAATCCGTAATTTTTTTCTCATTATTTTCTGTGGGGTCAACAAGAACCATAAGTTCAACGACACACCCACCATCTATGGTAATAGAAGGAGGGGGAAGAAGAGCAAGCTGTCTTTCTATGAGTCAATCGATTTTTATACTTGTAAAATATTGTGATATGGAAATATTTTACAAGTATTATTTTCAATGAAAATCGTAAATGGTCATTTTCAGCTTTTATGCAGACCTTGGAAACTCTATTACGATATCATTAGCAGCTGGTAAAAATTGATCTGAATAAATGTTATATCTTTCATGACAATACGCCTTAACGTCGTGACACCTTTTCCTTCCTTCATATTTCTGTTGTTTAACATAACTAAGACCGACCAACAGGCCGACCGAAGTATTGTAATATAGTAGAAGCTTTGTTCTGCTTACTTCGCATTGTATTCCATAATGGTCACCCACCAAAGTACTGGAGAGGTGCATCTTTGCTTAACTTGGATGGTCTTATGGAAAGCTACGTATTCACATGATTTGGCCGTAACCCCTCATCCTTGAGGTTTCTCAGTCCTAGTCCTCATGCTGAGTCACCGAGTTAGCGTTGAGCACTCCATCACTGGTCCACAGTGATCGATTTGAGTTGAGTGAGACCACCTTTTATTAGACGCTGGATGAGTGAAGGCTGAGTAGAAGTGAGCAGAATTAAATTTCCTGAATTGAACATATAGATTGATTTGAGATTGATACAGGGGTTGAATGGGGGAGTGGTATCGGGAGAAGGGCGAACGCTACGACCTGAGAAGATGCAGGGAGTGCCCGAGCATAAGTTCATCAATTAAGATTCAAATTGAAATCCACTCATAAAATGGCTGCCCTGATTCTTTTCACACAATGGCGGTTGCCATGGTAACAATGACATCAAGTACAAGGGAGGGTGCATGAAAAGACTTTCCCAAAACAGTAATGGCGGGAAAAAAAGTAGACATGGCGTGAAGAGGAAAGATGGTTGTAGAAAATGGTGGTTGGACGGAATTGAGTGAAGATTCCGTTAATAAAAAAAGATGATGGAAATAATGATAAGATGGAGGAGGATATGAAAAGAAAAATAGAGAGACCTGGAAGAAGTAAAGAAGGGGAAAGAGAAGGTTTGAAACGGAGAAGAAGGGGAAAAAATGATAGAATTGAAACGAAACTCAGACGAGATGAACTAGAAGACAACACAAACAGATAGAACAAAATTACAAGAAGAAGAAGAAGAAGAAGAAAAAGATATTTCAATGCTGATTTTCAAGGTAGGTAGCCATGAGACGGATGCACTTCCTCAGCAACCAAAAGATTCATATATTTGTAAAAATCTATCTATTGCAGTCTGTTCATGTATGTATGTATGTATGTTTGTATGTATGTATGTATGTATGTATGTATCTATCTATCTATCTATTGCAGTCTTCTCAGCTGTCTATCTATCTAGCCAACTATTTATCTATCAAAGAAGAATTTGAATAGAGGGAAGAGAGAAAAGGAAAGCAAGGAGAAATACAAAAAAGAGAAAAAAGATAGGAAGATCAATAATAATGATAATGATAATAATAATAATAATAAGAAGAAGAAGAAGAAGAAGAAGAAAGAAAAGATGAATAAGAAGAAAATGGGAAAACGAGAAAAAAAGAGGATATAAAAGTGAAGACGAAGCAAATGAAGAAAACAAAGTTATAAGAGAAAAAATAAGAGGGGAGGAGAAGAAAAAGAAGAACGACAACAACAAAAAAAGAGAAAATTACGAGAAGAGGGAAAGGTTGAGGACATTGGAGGATAGATATTATGTCAACTTCGTCTGCACCTTGCAATGGGTAAAATCGTAGAAAAGGGGGACAAGTATTTTTTCATACCCGTGACAATTTGTTACGGAAGGGGCCAGTCAATAGGTGTGCTAAAAAGGTCAACTAGTTGGTATCGTCAGTTCCGTTTAGCGACGATTGCCGGAATAAATTCTGAAAGTTTCAGATTGAGAGAATACATGAACCATACTTTCGCCCATATCTGTGATTTCCAATTTCAAGAGGATTCTAAACGAAGTAGTGGTAGCCTTATCAGAAGTGATAGTAGCAAGAGGAGAAAGATGAAGATGAAGATGAAGGTGGTTCTCCCAAAAATCTGTCAATTAAAAAAACAAAAACTAAATTCAAATTGAAGTGAGTGAATAATTTATGTCAATAGTTTGTTCAGGAGTCCTAATGTGTAGTTATTCTATTTGATAAGTGGGCTTTGAATGGGCATATATATATATATATATATATATATATATATATATATATATATATATATATATATATATATATATATATATATATATATATATATAGCCACTTTTGCTTTTGGTTATCAATAACAAACGATACTTGGCAACACTGTAAAATAACAACACTTGATACGTAATCTATTGACATTTCACTTTTTATGACACGATAGCAACTGCCTCTTTCTGTTTACTAGCATAACTGGCACCCACCGGCAGACCGACTGACCGACTGAAAAACATCTTATAGAGATTCCATTGAAAAATAGATGTTGTCAGAATAAATTCTTTTTGTAAAATCACAGGCATTTTTACTGGGAAACATGAAAAAAACATATGCAGCATCTAGTTGTTATTAATGAAACCATTTGAATAAGGCCCTTAAAGGTCAAAAAGCTGTTTTTTTTACATGCATATATCAAAAAAAGGATAGAACCTTTCGCCGTCTTTGATGGCTACGGTCACTTAGTTTGTTGTTCACAGGACTTTGGGTCTCGCACATACTGTGAAAAAAAAAACATAGTCGATATTGGTTCTAGCTACGGACTGGTTGAAGATAGGTCTATTGCAAGAGAAGATACAGGTTTCCCCCGCTATAGGAAAAAACCTTTCGTGAGCCGAAATCGTGTTAAGCAAAGAAGCAATTACCATGATTTTGCATTGGAAATCTTTGTGGGCGTTCCCATTGGTAATGATTGTATATGTTTGAATCGTCGGAGATTAGGATGTGGTGGGTACAAAAGGCTGTCGCCTCGATCAAAGCTCACGGCTAAGCAAACGCTGGAAGCTATTCTCGCTTTTGTCATTTTTTATAGAAGCAAAAAAGTGGCGTTAGGTAAACTTCCCAAAAGAGGGGTGAGTGCAGGGTGGCGTAGCCGTTATCAGTACGTAAAACGGAATCGGCAAATGTTATAGATTTACCGACTAGCACTTCTAGAATAATATGGTGATGATATTTCAAGATTCACACTTTTAGATATTTGAAAATGTGCCACTAAGGGTCAATTTCTGTTTCCCAACATTTTTGTAGCAATGACCAGGTCCCAAATTTTCCAGATTACAGAGGTAAAACTGTGGTACGTTTTCAGTAATGTATGTACGTATGTACCATCGTTCCCTACGTATACCCACATCGAGGAAATCGTGGGGGGGTTCAGTAGACATGGAGGGTGTTAATAAGACCCACTTCAAACTGGAACATCGTTTTTCTTACAATACCTGGTTTTCCACAGCGCTCAACTATCATTGCTTAACTTCACAGATCCTACAAGAACTGGTGGATTTAAAGCCATTTGACCACGAAAAGATTCCTCAGGCCTTGTGCTGAGTGCTTAGCGAGAGGCATTGAGTGTCACTTTTTAAAAGTCTTGATTTGAACCACGGCTTACTGAACTGGGGCAGTACTCTATAACTGTGCCATGATGATCGGTCTATTCTAATAATAAATGAAATAAATAAAAAACGAAATGATATAAAAAAAGGCCATGAAATAACTTTTTTAATCAATTTCCCTTAGAGCTTAACCTAATGGTTGCTCTAGCTGACCTTTCCTAGCCGTATTTAAATCCTACTCGATCTTTTTTGCTGTTGTTACTTGAGCACATCACAATCCTATAATCTTTTGGACCAACATCCCTAAACCTGACTTCCGACATTTTAATCCGCCTCCACTTTCACTTTCTATTTTCACTTTCACATTCGCGTATTTTACGTCACTGTGTTTCCTTGACAGTGACACTATCCACACTTCACACTTAATATTCTTTTACAACTTTCTTCTTACTCCTTAGCTCCCTTTTAAGCCTGCCCCGTCCGATATTTCTTCTTTTATTGCTTCCTCTGTCCCACTTCTGTCATTTCGCACAACACACCATCCATTCTCGTTTACGACCCAAAAACATTAAAAAAAAAAGAGAAGAGAAACAAGGGATTTTGCCGAATCAAGTGATCAAGGCGATCGGGGTTACAAGATGCAAGTTGATCCCGGCTGTGATCCCTGGGGCGCCTTGATCCGAGCTCAGTGGCCTGATCCCGGTGCCATTACGTCAAAACCGGCGACTTGATGGAACGATTAACTCGTTGAACCTTGGTTGGGAGATCAAATTTCTTGTTAAACGGTGGATGACAATTTGATGGCGAAGATATGCTTAATTGGTAACGATTTAAGGCTTAATGTGCGAATCGTCTTGCGTAGAGATCCGTGTGATTTGCATTTAAGCCCAAAAGTGAATGTGTGCGCAAGTAACTATGTGTGATTTATAAATCTGTACGTATGTATCTGTACGTCTTTCAGGGATGGATCCAGAGTTTTGAGTGGGGGTCAAATATTTTTTTTTTCACTAGATTTATTTAAATAGTCAATTGATTTGTCTTTTTTTAATTATAAAATTTAGATATAGATTTTTTTTTCAATTGTGCTTTGTCTGAGGGGAGAGGAGCCTAGACCACCTGAAACAACCTTGCAGGATCTGCGCCTGTCCGTACCATAAAATTATCACCCATGTACAGGGTCATTTTTAATGAAATTTTATGTGACAATTTGCTGAGACATTTAGCAAGAATATATGTTTGAATTTTGAAAAGATTTACTAAATACACGTATCCGCCTATTTTCGGAGGTTCGCTTTACGCTGATTTTTCGCTTTTACAAAAAAAAGTGAAAATAGCGTTGAGAGTTTGTTTTGCAACAATCCGTTATAGAGAGGGCGCACCCCCCTCTATCTCTTCTATACCTCAGTCTCCTATACTTTCCACTACCAAACAACTCAACTGACAACTCAACCTACATACGATCATGACCATTTTTAGGGTCTGGATACACTCAAACATTTCAGATATGAATTACTTCTTCGCTCAGCATTTTGCGGTTGGGTGATCAATTAAAAAACTTGGAAAAGGGGTGATCTATGAACGAGTTGCTTCTTTGCATTCTATTGGGTAAAAAAAGACTTCGATAAAAAAAGCGTGAATATTGCCGAACTGAAATCAGAGGATCAATTTAGCATAAACTCACATTGCAAATTGAACACCCCGCTAAAAACCCACTTGGGGGATATTTTCAAAAAAGAAATGTTTTCCAAGACATAATAAGGTGTAATGCTTAATTTTTTCCCTAACTTCTCTTCTGCGTCTCGTGCACGTGATAGCTACATAGCTAGCCCGCCCGCCAGCCAGCCATCCAGACCAACTTAAAAACTGGAGAAACCCTTGCTCACTCAGTTTCTGCCTCTATAATATTTTCATGATTTTTTTTACAGTTCCATATAATCAGCATTCATTTCAAAGTTTCGGCTAACAGTCCATTCATACTGAAAGCATCGGTTCTCGTACGATCATCGAAGTTAAGCAACATCAAACCTGACCAGTATTTAGATGGGTTACTAAGTACTGTAAACAGCTTATGACTTTGTGCTAGACTAAGCAAAATTTCCAGTCATCTTCGATTTATCAGAGTATGCTTATAAAATCCATACTCTCCATGAGGTGTTAGAAGAAAATTTTTGTAACATTAAGTTAGAGCTTTGAATAAACAAAAAGCTAAATGCAAACTGATGTTCGATTTCATTTGTTCATTCAATTATTCATGTACCTTTTGATCTTCACCTGATGAATATCATGCCAGACCTTTTTGGAAAGCTTTATGTCTAAGCTATAAGATATTAGAATTTCAGCCCAAGTCTTTTATGGGTTTTATGGCCAAAAAACCCGAACCAGAGCTAAATTCATATAATACAAGATAGCGGTTATCGGTTATCCCAGCTTCCACTAAACTTTTAGCGGTTTATCAGTTTAGCGTTTTAGCTGTGTCCCCCACTGCATTTTGTTGATGGGAAAGTTTTCCGCATGGTTATCTGTGTTTAAATAACAATATAACTACAATTGGAGAGTTCGTTATCTGATATGCATAGCGATTACTCGATAACTGGCTATTGTATGAAGTTGATATTCGTCAGATATATTATATAGCATATAAGGCAGTGATATGTGAAGTTTGAAGTTGTTTGGATTGTTGGTTCTCGAGGAATCTAATAAAGATAAAAAATCACACATAGATCTTTTATAAAAAATTATGCATCTAAATATAGATATAAGATATTTGAATTGGCAATAGATCTAAATTTAGATATAAAATATCTAAATTGGCAGGGAACACTGAAGAGAGGTGACTGGAATACTTCGGGGTCGGAGTACGGTATGACGGACAGGAAGTTGTTTCATTTGACAATTATGGCTGACTTCTCAACACACCATAATGTCCGGACCTTTCTAAACATGTTTCCTTCGAAGGGGTAATACTGTAATATTGTTCAAGTAGTTATATATATATATATATATATATATATATATATATATATATATATATGAATGCCTTATCTTAGCGTATGAAGATTTTCCACGGCTATAGGACCTATAGTCGGTGGGGCCGGTACGTAGAATAGCCATTCAGCCTTTGCCATGAACTTCTAAGTTGTGGTGCGATGAGTACATGGTCGAGTCCGCCCTTCAAACTGAGGGTTTGCATGCTATGGTCCAACGAGATGGCAGATGCTCAAGCTAGCCATGGGGGTCTTCCGCCCCTTTTCGAGAGTATTCTGACAGTATAGCTGACCCGAGTAGCTCAACTGCAGGAATTGAACACCTAGTAGTAGGTAGATACCTGAGCTGGTTGTAGAGTTCTACCGTCTTTTTGAAGAGATATGACAGTACGTCTGTCTGGGCAACTTTAGACACAGATCCGAGGTACTCCGACGGAAGCAGATGCCTGAGATGGCTGTAGAGATCTACCACATCTTCGAAGGAGTATCACTACAATGCAGCTATCTTTGCAACCCTAGTGACAGGTACGAGACACTCCAATAGAAGACGATGCCCGAGATAGCTGTAGATGTCTGCCACCCCATCAGAGTAGTAACCAAGCAGTATAGCACCTGTATAGATTGGAGCCCAGGTCCAGGCCTTGCCACTGTAAAAAGGTTGGGGTAAAGGAAAGGCAGTAGTATTAATTGATCCAAGTCTAGCTTAATTTGTAAAGTTTCAAGTTAGTTTGTCCAATTATAGGCTCTTAAGACATTTCCTAGCATTTTTAAACCCGACAAATTAAAATTTCTTCCTTCCTCCACCAAAGTGAAGCCTACTTACAAATCGTTTTATTTTTGATTACTTCTTCCTCTTTCTTTTTTTTTGAAAAAAAGCACCCCCCCCCAAAAAAATCAGACATTTAAATTTTTTTTTTACCAAAATTTGAGCTAAAATGAAAAAATGGTCACATGTAGACAAGAGAAAAGTAAGATAGGTGTTTGTAAAAATGAAGTTAAATTCGTATCTTAGCTTCAGTGAATCTGTCTTGTACGACCTTGGTGGAATCAGAGGTGAGAAAGGAACAATTTTATATTAGTGGCAAGAGTTTTGACTTTCAGCTGACCCAGAGTGACCTCCTTCCTGTCTTTTGAAATCGTCAACTAAAAACTTCACGAAAACAGTGAACATAGGTTTCTTTACATTCTTACATTGCTTTGACTGGCTGCCTTGTTTTTGTGTATTTGTTGGAAATACATAGTGCTCTATAATTGAGAAAAATGTTATCGAAGATGAATAGAAATGATGTAGAATTGTGCATAAAACAATTGATTTTATTACATATGTCACTACATCTGGGTCTGATGTTCCTATGCTATGGTCATTTTCAAGTGCAGTGTGTGTGTGTGTGTGTGTGTGTGTGTGTGTGTGAGAGAGAGAGAGAGAGAGAGAGAGAGAGAGAGAGAGAGAGAGAAATTTACTTTAACTCAGTTTGTGGAGTTCTAGGGAGATTGTGGTGAGTGCCAAGCCGTAGGTATTTTTCTTTTAGAGTTACTTTATCTTAAATGAACTACCTTACGGGGCGACATACCAACGAGTGCCTTGTTTTTTACATATAGCTGGGGGAAGTGGATTCATGCCTCTCCCAATGGAATAACCATTTTGCCATCCTCTCATGTTTAGAGTATGGATACATTGTAATAGAGGAAAATCTCTTCCCTCTTTAGTCGGGCTTGGGACCAGCTTTGGCGGCTGCCAAGCAATATTTTTTCTGTCACAGTATACGTTCATTGGATGGACAGATCAACAGGGTTAAAAGGGTCGAACTGATCTGCTATTCACTCATAGCTAGGGGGCGTTGTGGGTTCATGCCTTTCCCAAAGGCAATAATGGAAATATAAACAGCCCCGGTCAAAACTCGAACTTATTATGCCGATTCTGTTTTCTGTGCCGTACCTTATTGGGTTTTACGGCTCCAACTTTCCAATTATTTACTCATCGCTGGCGGAGAAGTGGATTCATGTCTTTCCCAAGGCATTGCGAGATAAACGTAAACAGCTACGACCAATATTCAAACCTAGTCTGCCGATTCAGTTTCCCGTGCCGGTTACCGATTACCCATACCACACTTACTTCTCTGCAATGCAAATTGCATGAGTGTTTTATCGGAATAAGCGGAATTAGCCAAGTTTTAGTCCAGCAAATGCGAATGCCAAGCTATGGGTCTTATTGTCAGAGTAACTTTCTCTCAGATGGACACATGATCCCAATCGCCTTGCTATTTACCTGCAGCCGGGGGAAATGGATTCATGCCTTTCTCAAGTGGATTAGTGCGTAGAAAACATAATCAGTCTCGACCAGAATGCGAACTTGGTCTGCCGATTCCTTACCTGAAACCATTAAACCAGCCCACATTTCCGAGTTTGGGGTGGGGACACGTTGTGATTGAGATCGTGAGAGGGTGCTGTCGGGATCGGCATAAAACAGCTTCTGTATGGGGCGGGTGTAATGATCATTTGTCATTTTATGGCCATATTAGAAAGATCGGATTGCATTTCAGAGGTACACAGAAGTGGTGAGAGAACAGGTCAGTTAGGGAGCAAGAAAAAGTGGTTCTGGCGGTTGGGGGCTTGGCCGGAGAGAGGAAGGGTAGAAGGGAATGAAGGGGGAAAGGAAAGAGTAAATGAAGGAAAGGAGGAAAAGGAGGGAGTAAAAACAAAATGGCAGACGAGGAGAAGGAAAGGAAGAATAGATGAGAAGTATGGGAAGAGGAAAAAGGAAACGGAATGAAGGAGGAACGGAGGGAAGGGAGGAGGAAGGAAAGGAATTGAAGGAAGAAATAAGGAGTGAAGGAAGGAAAGGAAAGAAAAGGAAAGAAAAGAAAGAATGAAAGGGATGGAATGAAGAAAAGAGGGTTGAGAAGAAGGAAAGAAGGAAAGGAATAGAAGAAAGGACGCAAGGGGCGAAGCAAGGGAAGAAGGAAAAGAATGGAAGGAAAGAAAGAAGGAATGGAATTGAAGGAAGGAAAGTGGGAAGGAAGGTTGGGAAGAAGCTAAGGAATGGAAGAAAAAAGAATAGAGGGAGGAGAGAAAGAAGGAAAGTGACAAAAGGGAGGAAAAATGAAATGAGTGGAAGGAAGGAAAGAAGGAAGGATGGGAAAAAGTAGATGAGGAAGAAAAGTAGAGACAAGTAAGAGTGGGAGAAAAGAAAGAAAGGAAAAGAGGAAAGGGAGGGACGAAAGGGGGATGAGGAGAGAGAGAGGGAGAGAGAGAGGGAGAGAGAGAGAGAGCAGTCAGAATAAGTAGAAGGGATTGAAAATTGATAACTTCATGCTTGAGTGTTCATTGTTGCGGACAGACAGACAAAAATCACACTGCTTATATAAGTAGATGACTTTCTCTGTAGATACGTAGAAGATGTAGGTATTACAGATTTTTGTAACTTGGTGTCAAGTTAAGGAGAAGAAATATGTCATAATACCAATGCACCTTAGAATTTGTGATCTATATTTAAAAAATCATAAGGGAACCCGAGCAAACAAAAATTAAAAAAAAATTTTTGATGACCATAGCTTTTTCAGAGCCAAATGAAATGTAATCACAATCAACAATCAGTATGATTCAACCTTCAATCGTACCTTGCCGACACACGTCCTTCTCCGCTACCATATCGTTTTTCCGTATCAACAATCGCATACATACACGCACACTTATACACGTACAGATACACACATACACACATATACACGTACACATCCACGAACACATATATAGACACAGACCACATATACACAGACACATAGACACACTGACAAACACACGAATACATATACAAAGACATATACACAGACAAAGACACACTGGCACTCATGCACACACACACACGCGTACACTTACACACAAACAGGCACACACAAGCATATACACGCATACATACGCACACAAACATACAAACAGAAACACACACACACAATTATCTGTCTTCCAAACGTTTTCTCAGCAATTAAGAATCCTCTCTAATATTAAACACTTAAACGGCCAGAATGGCGTTGTTCAACTCTCTGGATTTTTTTGCCCGTCATTTCTAAATTACTGACGCAAAATATTCGTCCAGGCGGCCTAAAAGGATTGATTGCTAAACCGCTTTCGCCGCGAAGTATTTGACTAATGGTCGACTGGAAGCCTTAAGGATTGTCCCTGATCCTAAGTTTGGATGGGGGAAGAGAGGAGGTTGTTTTTTTGACAAAGGGAGACCAATGAGATATTATTGTCAGATTTATCTTCAATTTGGATCGAGAAGACCAAGATGGAATGAAAGTTAAAATAAAAAGAAAGAAAAGATTGAAATAAAAGAAGAAGGAAAGAAGGACACAAGAGAAAAAAACGAACCAAAGCAAAAAAGAAGGAAAGTAGGAATGGAGACAGAAACAGAGAGGAAGAAAAAGAAAGAAATGAAGAGAAAAAGGATGAAAGAAAGAGAAAAAATTAACATATCATAAACAGAAGGGATAATTGATAAATGAAAGAGAGAAAGAGAAGGAGGCATAATATAAAAAAGAAGGAAAAAAAAAGAAACTCGAGAAACAAAAAAAAAGTAATGACAGAAAAAGAAAGAAAAAAACGAACAAAAGGGAATAAAGATAGCAAAAAAAAAAAGAGAAAAAGGAAGAAAGAGAGAAAGAAGGAAAAAGGAGAGGGAAAATACTTTAGGAGAAGAGACGTACAAAAGAGCTGGATAAATAATTGATGAATGAAAGAGAGAAAGACAGGGATTAATAATATAAAAAGGAAAGAAGAAAAGAAACGGTAGGAATAAAAAACTTGTGAACGAAAACCAAAAAAGGAAAAAAGGCATAAAGAAATAAAGAAAGTAGAGAAGAAGGCAAAGAGAAAAAAAGAAAGAAAGAATAGGAAAATTACAGAAAAAGAGGGAAGGAAAAAGAATGATGAAAATTAACATCTAAAAGAGCTGAAAAAATAAATGAAAAATGACGGAGCTAGAGGGATGAGATATTATTGTTAAATTTATCCCCAATTCAGTTTTTGAAGACCAAGTTGAAATGAGAATTAAAATCTAAAAAAAAAAAAAAAATGGCGTCAGGCTTTTCCATTACGATTTGAAAAACAATCCACAAGAGCAGCAAAACTCAAATAAATAAATAAAATGTATGAAAAATAAGGAAAAAGGTGAAAGATGTCAATTAAAAACGTATATAAAGAATAAAAATAGAATGTAAAGGAAAGGAGAGGCGAAAAGAAACAAGAAAGAGAAAAGGGGGAATAAAGAGAAAGAAGAGAGGATAAAGAAAGAGGGAGATAAAAATAATGAAAAAGAGAAAAAGGGAAGACGAAGAAGAATGAAAACGTGAAGAGAGCAAAAAAGAAAGAGAAATAAGGATATGAAGAGTAAGGGAAAAGAGGGGAAATAAAGAAAGAGGTGTGTGTGTGTGAGAGAGAGAGAGAGTAAACTTTTTTTGGAGAATCAAAATTTAATTCAAAGCTAAAACCTTTCGTACGCTTATGATACAGTGTTATTTTCAAAGTAATCCTCTATTTTAAGAAATAATAGGAATTTGAAAAAAAACCCTGACACACACACACACACACACACACACACACACACACATATATATATATATATATATATATATGTATATAAACGTGTAGCAATATTTTTCATCTCATCATAATTCAAGCTCTACTCTAACTCATCTCAATATTTTATGTTGAATATATCGTGCACTTTTTTAAATAAACCCATCATACATCGGATATTACATTATATCATATTCCTGATTTGTATTGTATATATATATATATATATATATATATATATATATATATATATATATATACTGAAACGAATCGGATTACCGTAGCCCCACAAATTGCTGACCAACCAGATAAGTCGGCTGCAGATTCTCCTTTTAAGTGTCCGTGTGTCCATGGGTGTCTCCAGGCACTTCTGGTCAGATTTTGGTGGTAACAACCTTGAGAGTTTAATTGAGTTCACCACTAGGCACCATTTAAAAAGATTTGTGTTGGTTGGTTTTCAAAAAAATTCTGTTTTTGGTCTGCACGGTCATTTTGGACTTTTTTTTAAAAAAGTTAATCATCGATGGAAGATCAAATTTTTAAAGATAATTTTAGATAATCTTTTAGGCAATTTCAGATAATTCTAGTTGAAGATCTATTTTTTTCGAAGACAATTTCAGATAAGTTTGGGTAAACATGCGCGCTATGGTGATTCATTTATGCAAGGTACAGATATTACATGTATTTTCAAATAAATGCATTAACAGTTCAAATTTAATTACTAGATTCTACTTGGCGACCGTTAATGTCTCTAGAGATATGCGAATTTTCAATTGTTTTGCAGGAGACATTTTCAAGCAATTCAGTCGCAAAGAGCCTTCTCTCTAAAACCTGTTTTATGAAAATTTCCCTAGAATTTTCTCTAATTAATTTGATTAAACTTCATGCCTTTTTATTCTTAATGTAAATACGAACTTACTAAGCCTAATTTAACCAATCATAATCACCATTTTGGAGTCTGTGAGCGCTTAAGAATTTCCCCATATAAATTGATGGTAATCACTTCTCAGATTTACGACAATTCGGCTCACGAAAAGTTTTCTTTACAGGGACGCTCCACTCGGATAGGCGTGGGTGAGGAAAATGTGTATATGATAATATCATTACCATTTGAGCGGAGTAATGGTACTAACCCAGTAAGGAGAAGACCCAGGACATTTAACGTAAGATAAGAAGACATTTAACTTAAGTAAATGTAAATATGTAAGTATAAGCTTAAATATCATTAGTACTGCCAAACTGGCTGGGTGTTTATATCTACATATGTTCAATCCTACATAAACAAGGCAATTTACGATTTCCTCAGTGTCTCTGCTAACCAGCTGTGAAAACTGGCAAACAAAATGGCGGGGTAGGTACTGTTCGCGCCTATCGCCCATTTTCTTGTGGATTTTGTTTCGTCTATTTCTTCTATTGATGTTATTATTCGTCTTTTATTTGTCTAAGGGGAGACAATCTTGTTTTTCCTTCCGCATTTCACTGAAATAAGGGAAATAACGTTTTTCGTTATACCCACTGTTTCTTTCTTTCTCTCATCCTTTCTTCTTTTAAAACATTCCACAGATCCATGAAATGAAGGGAAGACGTATAGTTTTTTGTTTTACCCATAGTCTTTATCTTCCTTTTTTAAAAACATACCGCATATCAAGGAAATACAGAAAAGAAATAAAGTGTTTTAGCCAGTCTCTTTCTTTCTTGTTTCTCTGGTCTTATTTTTATAAAGGGAGGCAATTTCGTTTAGCCTTCTGCATTTCAAAATACAAATAAAGAAAATAGTCTTTCAGTTTAGCCACTGTCTCTTCTTTTTCTTTTCTTCCTCTCTCCCTTTCTTTCTTTAAATTATTCCACGTTTCACTGAAATGAAGAAAAGAAAGCAAGTTTTTCGTTCAACCATAATCTCTTTCTTTCTCTGATTTATTTGTCTAAAGGGAGATAATCTTGTTTTTCCACCCACATTTTTATGAAATAGAGAGAAAGAGAAATATTTTAGTTCTACCCGGCGTTTTTTTCATTAATCTTATTTCTCTAAAAGGACACAATCATGTTTTTCGTTCCACTTTTCGCTCCATTCGTTCTCTGGAAGTTTTGTACTTCATCTAAAAGTATTCACTTAGAATGCTTTCTCACTTTTTTCTTTCTTTCTTTTTTACTTTTCCCCCTCCCTTTGATTTCACCCATCAACTCTTTTTTCTTCGCTTTTTGCTTGTGCAGGTGTACCTTGATTAGCACAGTTAATTGGGTCCAAAACTTTCTGGACTGTTCTGAACCATATTGTGCAAGGTCTTATGATTTGAGGTGTTTTTCCCAGTTTATACAAATTCACACTAATTTATACATAAATACCTTCACCGTACAATATCAAACCCGATGCTAATCAAAATCGCACTACTTGAAATATTTTACTCTCCTTCCTCTCCTTTCTTTCTTTCTTTCTTTCTTACTTTCTTTTTTTTTCATTCTTTGTTCCTTTGATTTTACGCATCGACTCTTTCTTCCGTTCTTTCTTTTGCCTTTTCATCCCTCTTCTTTCATTCTTTTTTTCCTTTTCTCATTTCTTCCATCATACCATATACCTTTCTCTTCCTTTCATTTGACCAATCGACACTTTCGTTCTTTCTCTCTTTCTTCCTTTCCCTTTAAACCATATTCTTTACCCTTTCTTTCTCTCCCTTTAAATCTTTCTTTCTTTCTTCTCTTTCTTCCTTCTCTTTCTTGTCTTTCTTTCTTTCTTCCTTTGACTTATTCCTCTTCTGTTTTCTTTGCTTCACCCTCACAATTTCAGTGTTTTTTATTTCGCTTTTTCTTCTTCTTCTTCTTCTTCTTCTTCTTCTTCTTCTTCTTCTTCTTCTTCTTCTTCTTCATAGAGTGTATGTGTATCCTATATATGTGTGTTTGGGTTGTATGTATGTAGTATATGTGTATATGTGTGTCTTTGGAGCGTGTACATATGTGGTATATGTGCGCATTTGTTTATGTTAGTATGCGCCGTGTATATCTTCTTCCAGCTTTCATAAACACATTTCCCAATAGAAAACATCATCCAACTTAAAACTGCAAAGTCATTAACAGGTTTGTAAACATCAAATGGATCAGAGCAAAGCTAACAGGTTTCTGAAATAGACACCTTATTTATATTCGCATCTATCTATCTATCTATCTATCTATCTATCTATCTATCTATCTATCTATCTATCTATCTATTCCAGTCTGTTGGTATCTATCTATATATCTGTTGTTATTTTTTTGGAAATTTATGTGTTTGTTTGAGTGTTCTAGGGCTCCTGGGCATAACATTTTGTCTACAGTTGTGAAAATTAGCATCAGTACTCCACTAAACCCTTTCTAAAAATACATGTTTTTGATTTTTGAAATAAAGGGTATTTTTGAACTTTTGGAGCCTTATTTTGATGGGTTTCATAATAACATTTAGATTCTTCTGAATCTAGATATTTCTAGATGTTTTCTTTTTACTCCGTTGTAGATTTTTTCCAGTGGAAAACGCCGTTGATGTCGTAAATGGAATTTGTTCTGTCCGTATTTATCCTTCGATGGAATGTTTGTACATGAATTCCAATTTTGACGCCACGATTGTTCAATTATTGACTGTGATGAATCTACATCTATCTATCTAAAACCGCCCTAAACCTAGGTATCCTTTCAAAATCAAAGTCATTCTTTTCCTGCAATCATTGCAGCATTGTCAATCTTAGGGATCATCACACAGAAATTGATTTGGGGGTGGGGTCTGGGAACATCCAAATATTCCATCCATATGAATTTAATGGTAATTTCCTCTTCACTTTGCACCATTCCGGCTAACAAAAGGTTTGATCGGAACGCTCTACTTCTGGATAGTGGGGTAACCTGTATTTTCAAAAGTTTACGTTAGTGCCATTTTTTATGAAGAAAAGTGAAAAGCAAAGATAGTGTTTGCCTTGTAGCTAGTCGTTATGGAGCCAGCGTGCACTCTTCCTCTCTTTCCTATAACCCAGTCTCTTGTATCACCAAACCACCCCAAACTCTGACTATACATCCTAACATACCATAACATCCATTTGTTCAGCTCTTCGGACGCTTAAAAAAATTACCCATACAAATTAATAATAATTACTTTTTTGCTTTACGCTATTTCGGCCTACGAATTTTTTTTCATGGCAACACTCTATTTTCGGATAGCGGGGAAATCTGTATGCGAATGTGTGTGTGTATTATGTTTATGTGTCTACGTGATCGGCTGACTAAGTGTGAAAACGAGGCGGGGTGTTTTCTTTTGCTTTCTTACCAACCAAATGTCCCAGAATGCCTTTCCATCCCGACCCCACCCAAGATCTGCCCCATCCACCACTGATTTACCCGGCCATCAAAAAAACGACGCCTTGTTTATTTGCTTACTGCTTCTCTAATGCGTTTAAATCAAACAAGGCACAAAACAGGGACAATAAGAAAAATGTTGGGGTGTTGGTTGTGGGGAGCGGAGAACAGTTAGCGGCGACACTTGCCCACTTCCGTCATGTTTTAGTAAGTTGCAGGCATAGCGGGAAAAGAAAAAAAAAGATGAGAACAAGGAAAGGAAGAAGGGGAGAGGGGGAAACAAAGAGGAAGACAAAGGAGAGGAGAAAAAGCAAGAAAAGATCTCATGGGGAGAAGAGAGAAGAGGAGTGTGAGACAGAAAATAAAGGAAGAGAAAGGATGAGCTGTAGATGAGAGTGAGGAAAGAGAGAAAAGAGGTAGTGAACGAGAAGACAGACGACACGAGAGAGGAGAAAAGGCGAAGGAGTAGAGGAGATAGAGAAAGAGGGAAATGGAGAGTAATGAAGAAGTTGAAATGCTGAGCAGTAGGAGGAGGGGGAGTACGCACCAGAGTGAGCGTAAATATCACACATACACACACACACACACACATATACATATATATATATATATATGTATATATAGTATTACTGATATATATATATATATATATATATATATATATATATATATATATTGTATTACTGATTAGTACTTTGATATATATATATACACATATTTTGATTTATATATGCCTATATATATATATGTATCAAAGTATAAATCAGTAATACAATATATATGTATATGTATCAAAGTACAAATCATTAATACGATATACAATGTGTGATGCATTTATTTCATTAAGTGCTCTATACACAGACATTGAGATAGAGTAGAATAATAGAT
Source organism: Thysanoteuthis rhombus (assembly GCA_963457665.1). Taxonomy (NCBI): domain Eukaryota; kingdom Metazoa; phylum Mollusca; class Cephalopoda; order Oegopsida; family Thysanoteuthidae; genus Thysanoteuthis; species Thysanoteuthis major. The sequence continues at coordinate 24,333,294 of OY735239.1, forward strand.
CTATTACTTCACCATATATATAAATATGTATTGAAAAATGGATAAACGATCCAACAGAATGATAATAAATTGCGTTCTATCATATAAAAACTCTTATTCAAAAAATTCTCCCGTCATTACGCGATTATTGTACGTTGTCAAGGCCAATGCGATACATTATTCGTGTAATGATAGGAGATAATTTCAAATGAAGGTCTATATATAATGAAACTCAATTCATAATCATATGTACGTGTATATTTCTTGATAACACAATTGTCACCCTGAAGGAAACAAATAGAATAGATACAGACGATGAATGAACAAAATGAGAATTTGGCGTTGAAACAGTTATTCAGGCCTTTGCATTACCGGCGTCTGTTTAACACAGTGGTAAGAATGGTAAGAGCAACGCTACGTTGAAGCAATTCGAATTTAGACCTGAGAATAGAAAAAATACACCAAGTCAAATACAGTAACCAATACGCCAAGTTAGCACATGGAGAATATGAACGTAAAATGTCATCCTAATTTGTAGGATGTCATCAGTCAAAACCACTTACCAACATTTCCTTGAACCGTCCTCTTAAACAACCATTACCATCCTTCTAGCGTCTATCGTTGGACACTCGAGACAACGAAAATCAAACCTAGGGAGCATTTTTTAATGTCGAATTTTACTAACACACATCCAAACCATTTCAAGATGGTAATTAATTTAAAATTAAAAAACAAAGATACATGTGAAACTAATTCAAGATTTTCAAGTAGGATAATTGGGAGCAGTTTAAAGGTATACCTTTATATTGTTAAGTTGATTTTACATACGTGAATGAGAGCATTTTTAATACCAAATTTAACCCCCACTGTCCCAAAGATTTCAACAAAGCGATACGATTCAATTAGAAATTGAATATAGAAAAGGAATATCAATCACTAATTCAAGCAATTACAAATATCATATATCATATATACATATATATATATATATATATATATATATATATATATATATATATATATAAAGAAATGAATGTATATATGATTCGATAGAGTGATTGTAAATTGCGGTATATTATATTGAAACTATATTTGAAATTATCAACTGTTATTACACGGCGAATGAAACATTTGGCCTAGACAACGTTAATTCAATAAATGGGGCTGCTGTAGGAATCGAACCTACGACCAATGAGGTAGCTATTTCAATGTAGCGTTGCTTTTATTATAACCGACGGCTGTCGAGCTCAATGGTGAGAGCAACATTACTTTGAAGCAGCTACACTATTGGTCGCAAGTTCGATTTCTGCAACAGCTTCATTTAAAAAAAAATGTTTATTCTTTTTACGTTGTCTAGGTCAAACGATTCATTCACCGTAAATTAACAGCAGATCATTTCAAATATAGTTTCAATATGATATAACGCAATTCATATATATATATATATATATATATATATATATATATATATATATATATATTATTATTATTAATTGATATACAAAACATATATATAATGTGTATGTGCAGTTAGATATATTAATGAATATAGAAAATATAACGAGAACAGAGATGGTTGAGAATCGGATGATACCGAATAGCTAAATAATTATAGACAAAATTTATGAATTAATTTTATCTGCTTCTTAGCATCATTGTTTTATATAAATAGAAATCCTCACTAAAAACATGAACAAATCAATTTAGAATTAATCTACTTCTCCTCAACACTGACAAAATTCCAGAATGCAGATCTTATTGGCTGAAAGCACCTAAATTTAAACAGAAGAAATACGTTTTCATTGTTAAGTAGTCGGTATTTTCCGAATTTTGACAACAAAAAACTCTTTGTAATTTAATTGCATACTAATAAATAAATAAATATATATCTGTATAAAATATATATCTGTATAATTTATCAAAACATAGCAGAAATTATCACATAATTTTTGACGGGCTCCACGCTACACACACACACACACACACACACATACATATATATATTTAATACAATCAGGAATACAATATAATATAATGTAATATCTGATGTGTGATGGATTCATTTCATAAAGTGCTCGATACATTCAATATTATCTCATCATTTATATATACAAATATGCATATACATACATGAAAATATAAATAATCAGATAAAATGTACGAATTTCTCAATTAGGTTAAAATATATATTTCTTTGCTTAGACCGGTACAAGATTTTAGTCGTGGGATACCCAGCGAAGAGTGAACTAACTACTACACTGTAATGTAAAGTGAGTGCAAAAAGTATCCGATACTTTTTTAAAAGTTAATTTCCTCATACTTATACACCTTGCCAGAATTTCGACCAAAGATTTCTCATTTTTAAACAGCGAGGTTAATTCATTCCAAATTTTTCCAGCCAGTTTAAGGTCTCAATATAATTTTACGGTATTTTTTCAGCTTATAATTGGCTACATTAATTTGCACTGTGATGCTCTAAACGTTCTATATCAAAACCTACATCAATTAAAACTGCAGTATTGAAGATATTACTGTACATAACTCTCCAGTGTTCAATCATGTTTCAATATTTTTTGACTTTCCTTTACTCAAGCTTTGGTTCAAATTCTGCCAATTGAAGCAGTATATTGATATGATCTTATTGTAAGGAATCGGGTGCTTTTTGCAATCAGTCTAGGACGGCTTTGTACGGCTTAAGACCACAAATGTGCGCTATCCAATATGGACCAAACTCACAACAATCATAATTCTCTATGAAACTAGCTTGCAAACGATTACTCCATGGCAAGATGCCCAATAATCACTTTATATACTTTATCAAGTCTTACAAATGGTCATTAGTGTGGAATATCCTGTAAGATCGAACTTATAATTCTACTGAGCTTGCTAACCACCAGTGATTGGCTCAGCTAACAGATCCGCTAAATTACTCAATATTTAGAGGAAACAGAGATCAATGCTAATCTTCATCACATAAATTTAGCTCCGGTTCGTTTTTTATTTTTATTTTGCTCCAAAGACAGCGTTTTCGCTAGCTTTTATCTACCACTGCTAACCAATCGTAACTCTATGGTAGGCGCGTTATATACTTTAGCGGAGGCTCAAGGCTACCAGCGAGGATTGAATTCACAACAATATATGTCTTGCCAGACTAGCTAACCACTGTTCAACGGCAATGTACTCTTAAAAGGAAAATTATAAAAGTTTAAAAAAATTAAACACCAAATTTTTCTGATATTTCAGATGCACTAGCATCTCCAACATCGATTGCCGTCACTAACTGACATACCGAAATGTGAGTTGCGTTCCTTGCTTATTGTTGCCAATTTAGATGTTTTCTATCTAAATCTAGATATTTTTGTTGCGTCTAGATGTCAGAAATTGCTATTTAGATGTTTAAAAAAAAAATGAAATAAGTCATATTTTTATTCGATTCATGATAAGAAAATTTCATATTTTAGATAAGTTAAGTAATATTTTTATAAGATAAATGTTAAATATTAAAGTCACATGTGATTTATCAATAATATGTAATATATTTCTAAGATATATATATATATGTATATATATATATATATAAATATATATATATATATATATATATATATATATATATATATGTGTGTGTGTGTGTGTGTGGACAATCTAGATGTTAATAGGTGTTTTAAAATGTTTCGGGCTCAATTTTAGATGTAAACTTGAAAATGAATCTGGCAACACTGTTCTTGATAGATCTTCACACACAAAAAACTAGCGCATCTTTGGCCTGACTTTGTGGTTGAGGAATTGTCATTATCATACAATGACTTATTGTTCTCGTCTTGATTGTTATAAATGTTCTAATAGATACAACGTTTCAGCCGTGGACCGCCTAGCCTCCTTCAGGTGCTTATTTTGTTCTTATTCTTAGCTTCTCATGCTTTGTCGGTGTTTGTTTTTGCTGATTCGTACGTTAATTTGTCTCTGTGATGCTGTTCTTCTCCGTTCCCGCAGAACTAGAGCTTATATTGATTTCACTACCTTATCTAGGATTGAACCCAGAACAACCACTTAAATGCAGCACGTTTATCATTTTAACGCTTATGTCCACTAAGTCAGTGGTTCCCAAACTATGTAGTGTATAACGATTTTTTCACAGCACCCCAAGTTATAAAAATACCGGACGATCGCATATACGTCCATGTGTATCTACTTTTAATCTGTGTTGCACCATTACTCTCATAATACTTATTAATGTTTGATAAAACTTTCCCATTTGTATGAAGACAAAGACTGCAAATAAAAAAAAATACTGAATTTGAATAAACTTTTAAATTTGTATTAGCTCGGTGGTATTATCAAATTTTCGGATATCCCGTGGAGCTAACCGTGGCTCCCCGCAGCACTGCAGCGCACACAATGGGAATCATTGCACTAGGCCATTGTGTCTCTAGAATGGTAAATTTGGAGCCTTTAAATCTAATGCCTGATGGTTCGACATTCAGACTAAAATTATCAGAACGATACAAACCTGATATGATTAAGATCAATGCTCTTAGTATGTTTGGACCAAATTGATACATCAGAAACAATTTGGTACGTTTGATTCTACGTTCGGAAAATTTGGTATATTTTGGCAATATCCTCTCAAATTTACATATTATATAATCGTCGAGCAAAATATTAAAATATATTTAGTTTAACCTTATGCAAAGTACTAATAAAATCATTGATAAATACGGCAGGAATGGTAGGGAAAGACCACCACAACTTTAATAGTACAACTAATACTACCATGCGACGGCTAGTATAGCAGGTACTAATTATTAGTTTCTTTTAACTAAGGCACTGAATATCCCAAAGGTGCATGTTTAGAGCAACCTGCCATAACAGTTATGTAAAATGATTTTCCGTCCGTCGTACGAAACTACGACTTCGGATTGTTTCGGCTACTTCTCTTTTTGTTTTACCAATTTAGATGTTTTACATCTGAATTTAGATAATTCTAAAGAGCAATGATCAAGGGAGATAATTTATAGAAACTTGTGAAACAATCATCTGTTATCTTTAATTCAAATTTATTTTTTATCAGATTTCTCGAGAAGTGCTGATCCAAACAACTTATATTTTGTACTTGAATTTAGATAATTCTAAAGAGCGATGGTCAAGGGAAATGATACACAGAAATTTGTGAAGAATCATGAGTGATCTTGAAATTAGATTTATTTTTTATTGGATTGATCGAAAACCGCAGATACAAACAACTTTAAACTCAACACCGTAATGTAAGCTTATAAATATATCTGGCGAATGTCGACTTCGTACAATGGTCAGTTGTCAAATGATCACAGACGAAAATCCTTTAATTGTAGGAGGATTTATTAGTATTTAATATGTTTTTTCTTGATTCGGTACATTCATTGAGGATCTGGTACGTTTTGGTCAAAGCTTTTGGTTCATTTCCAAAAATCTCTGGATATGAGTCGAACCAAAGTTTCTATAAGATCGATTTTTTCTTTAACACTCCAGCAATTGATTCAGCGTTCGTAGCTGGAATTATCAACGCTTGAAGAGGTCAACCTTTCGGTCAACAATGTAACGGTATCAGTTACTTGGAGTCACTGGAGATAGGGGATAGGGTGGATTTTGAAGATGGCGGACGGAAGTCACTTCTAATGGCCACTATGGCTGACCCCTCGCAAGATGGCGGATGTAAACGATCATAATGTTGTTCACTATCATATCAATTAATAATGTCCTTGTTACTCGCCAGTCTCCGCATGAATTGGCCCTTAAGACAAATAAATAAATAAAAAATAAATCAAATGAAAATAGAAATGAAACAAGAACCATAAGTACAACGATACGTCCACTATCTTTAGTGGTAGTAACAGGAGGCGGGGAAATAACAGCAAATGATCTTTCTTTGAGTTAATTGAGTCTCATATTTGTAAAACATTGCAATATGAAAATATTCCAAGAATATTATTTTCAATAGAAATTGTAAATGGCTTTCTTGAAATACAAAAATGCTGAACTGGTACATTATATTATTACATCATAGCATTGATGACATCACACCTTTAATGATATCACGTCTCTTCTTTCCTTTCTATTTCTGATCGACCGACAGACAGACCGACCGATTGACTGAAAAGCGTCTACTAGTGATGTGTGGACACATCTAAAAAGACGGAGACAATGAATAAAAAAGAAAAAATAGTCATGTTAATATTGGAGTCCCTCGATAAAGCCAAGTTCTTAATATAAGGTGGGTCAGTCGTGAACCCCAGCATATTTGCGTACATTAACGCCCTCTCATCCAGTAAATCGCGATTAAAACAGGATTTCTTCATTGCTCGCTCGATACAGCTAAAATATTAGATTTCTTTAATTTGCAATGAATTAAGTTATGAATATTTAAATAGTGTTTGACACATAAATTATTTGATTTTATGATGAAAACAAGACCTTCGTCCACTGGTCTACTTGTTTCGTGAACTCGTAATTAACTTTCGATTTTCTGCAGTCTAATTATAACGAGGTTCAATTATAAAGCGGTTGTCTTTCTTGGGCCTCAACATCCGTGTTATCAAGAGTGAGTATTGTATGCTTTTTTGAATTTTGGCTTTTATTTCATACTTTGACAGTTTTTTTTCAAGTTTTGCGCACTTGGTTTGATACTGGAATTTTCGTAGGAGAAAGAAGAAAACATGGAGATGTTTTTCGAGTGTGCCCGCAATTATACCCCATCGCTTTCTCTCTCTAAACTCTTTCTTTTCTTCTTTCTCCCCCTCACTCCTTCTCTTTTTCCTTCACTCTCTTTCTTTCACTCTCTCCCTTTGATATCGCCTTTCACTATTTTCCTCTCTCCTTCGCTCTCTGTCTCTTTCCTTCGCTCTCTGTCTCTTTCCTTCGCTCTCTTTTTCCCATTCTCTCCCTTTGATCTCACCCTTCACTATTTTCCTCTCTCCTTCGCTATTTCTCTTTTCCTTCACTCCCTCCCTTAGATCTCGCCCTTCACTATTTTCCTCTCTCCTTCATTCTCTATCTTTTTCCTTCACTCTCTTTCTTTCACTCTATCCCTTTGATCTCGCCCATTCACAACTTTTCTTTCTTCTTCGCTC
>OY735239.1:24345378-24360378 GCA_963457665.1 Thysanoteuthis rhombus
TTTATGCTAAATCGGTCTTTAGTTTGTGCACACTTGCTTTTTGAAAATTCGGACAATTCTAACGAAAAGCGTGAGTAGTGACTTATTCAATGATCACCGCTTCTTCCAATGTTTTGACTGATCAACTCTAGAGACATTGGTCACGTGACAGTGTCCATTGAGTGACTAATCAAACCTGTTTTGCATTTAAAATCAGAATGAAAAAAAAAAGGTTTTATGATAGGCTCATAAATCTAAAACTATTCTATTCTCTTACGTTTTTAAACATTTTTAAAACAAAGCAATGTAGAAAGATGTATGAAACGTACAGTTCCAATCAGTGGGAGGTTGATCGAATCAAGTATAAAACCCAGAAGGTTCTTTCGATGCCATGAGATAACCATAAGTTCCTCGATACTTCCACCATCCATCCTCTGCATCAGCAATTTCCGATTTCAAAGGGGTTCTAAACGTAGAATTTGCTATACTAATTGTAGCTGGAGGATAAGGAAGAGGACGGTGTTTATGGTTCACTCGGAAATCTGGCTATTACTGACCGACCGACAGACCGACGAAAAGCATCTTATAGAAATGTATGGATACATTTAGAAATAAAAACCAATGGGAAATAATGAGATTCAACTCATCGTAGTCGAGAACTAAAGAGTTTTAAAGAATGTTCAAAATACGCCACTCTTGAAAAATGTGCTCAGAGGGATCGCCCATGCTCCCCCCCCTTTTAGCAACACCCCTATGTAGGGGTCGTAGATTTGAAAATGTGCATAAATATTTAAACAATTATTTTCACTTTTAATAAAGTTATTATTTTTTCTCATTTACTGTGCAGCCAGATAACACGGCAAATACATCTAACATTTCAATAGCAGCAGACTAACGTCCTGATCCATGTTTTCACTGTTCAGCTAAGGTGCGCTCTCATTTTCGTTTTTATCTTTGAACATCGGCTATGGTTTCAGTGAAAATACCTTTGTGTTGATGCGTCTTGTATGTATTACATAGATATCATACTACCATTAATACTGTGTTAAGATAATAACCCTAATTGAAGATGATCATTGGCTGAAAGTAGAGAAAGCGAAAAGGAGAGATCAAGTGAAAAAGGAGAATAGGAAAGAGAGTGAAGAAGGGGAAAACGAAAGAGTGTGAAGAAGGAGAAGAGGAAAGATAGTGAAAGGGAAGACAGGAAGAGAATATACTGAGTGAAAATGAAAGATAGAGAGGAGAAAGGAAAGATAGAGTGGATAAGAAGAGGAAAGAATGAAGATGGTGAGATAGAAATATAGTGAAGAAGGAGAAAAGGAAAGAAAGTGGGGAAGGAGAAAAGGAAAGATAGATTGAAGAAAGAGAAAAGGAGAGAGGGAAAGAGTGAAGAAGATGAAAAGTAGAGATAGAGTGAAGAAGGAGAAAAACGAAAGATAGTGAAAAGGAAAAAAGGAAAGAGAGTGAAGAAGGTGAACAGGAAAGAGTATGAAGAGGAGAAAAAGAAAGAGAGTGAAAAGGGAGAATAGGAATGAGAGTGAAGAGGGAGGAAATGAAGGATAGTACCTCAGTAATAGAGCAATTGTAGAATCACTCAATCTGAATTGACAGATTCCAAGCATCTAGCGCGGGGCCCTCGACATTCCGGAGCACGTAGTACATGCTACTTTTGCTACATAGTCAAGCCGGCTCTTTCAAGTACGGTAAAAATTCACACTGCCATTCGTCGACTTACGACTGATCAGCGTAATATCGCAGATACGTCCAGTTTTCCCTATTAGGGCTTAAATCCATCAAGTACGAATAACGGGAAATTCCGTCATGTTATCTTTAGCTTGCCAAAGAGAATACTATATATACAGGGCTATGCAGAGCCAGCAGTAAACACGGGCCGAGGGGGAAAAGTCATCATCATCATCATCATCATCATCAATCTTTTAACGTCCGTCATAGACCTTCCCCAGGGTTCACCACTATTCTCTATCATGGGCGTCGCGAGGCCAGTATTTCTTGAATTTGTCTAGTTCATCTCTCCATCTTGTGTTCTGTCGGCCTCAGTTTCTTCTGTGATCTCTAGGGATCCATGTTGTGAATCGTGATGTCCATCGGTTTTCTTTCATTCTTGCAACATGGCCTGCCAATTGCCATTTTAGTTTTTTTAATAGTTTCTATGATGTCTCCCACTCCCGTCTTCTTCCTTACTGTGCTGTCTTCTGATCTCTCCATATGATATTGAGCATGATTCTCTCATACGCACGCTGCATGCTTCTCAGTTTGTAGGTCTGCGTCTTGGTTAGGTTTATTCTCAACATGATTGTTGCACATGATTTTCGTTTTACTGAAGTTCATGTGTAGACCGACCTAAGTATTTTAGTAATCAGTGTTGAACACACATACTTCATGTATCTTTTAGGCGTACACATGAAGATGAATAGTGTATGACGTACAGTACATGTATATCATTATGACATAGGGGCCTCTTTAAACGTTAGATCAGCTATCTATTTGGAATGCGCATTGTTCTTGACATTCCGTTTGTTTAGAAGTTGAATTTCTCAGATGAATATTTCTTAGTAGAAATTGTATCGGCTGAGGTAGCAATTGTAACGAAGGCTTATTTGTTTGGTGAGAAATTAAATGATCATCTGACTATAGGAATAATGCAAAGTTCATAGTGTCTTTTGAATAGTAAGCATGTATATATTTAGATACTATTTTGATTATCCATTTGTCAAATATAACGGTAAAATGCATGAAAGATAAATATAAACGCGAATTTAATTATATACAAAAGAGATGTCAATGAAAAGATACATACACGTCAGTAGCAGAACATAAATGATATAATATATCTTAAAGTAATGTTGAGTGTGATAAAGCTAGTGTAAAAAGCATACTGAAATCGGAGATGGATATTAGAATGTTAGAATATGCACATGAAGAAAATCGCTTCGAAACAAGGATATTTTATCACTACATCATGTGTAAATGGGCAGACACAATATAGTGCACGCTAAGATCGTCTCTTTTCTTGAATTCATATGGAATACGCAGACGTCGTACTGAGCAGAGACGTTCAAACAGATTTTGACAAAAAATGATTTGATTTTGTTCCTTTCTAATTTTATTTTGCTTGGTTTGAGGATAATTCGGAGGCTATCCAGCAATCAATTGAAGTTACAATGACGTTTATGCAACAGTACATAGACTTCTTGTAACGTTACACTAATGTTTCTTTGTAGAATCCTCACAACGTTGCAGAAAACGTTGCAAAGCATTGCCTTGTATCGTTACATTAACGTTTCTCTATAAAATCCCCACAACATCTCCCGAAACATTACACACAACGTTGCCTTGTAACGTTACATTAACGCTCCTCTGTAGAATCCCACAACGTCTCCCAAAATATTGTAGACAACGTTGCCTTGTAACGTTACATTAACGCTCCTCTGTAGAATCCCTACAATGTCCCCGAAACATTGCAGACAACGTTGCCTTGTAACGTTACATTAATATTCTTTTGTAGAACCCCCACAATGTCCCTGAAACATTGCAGACAACGTTGCCTTGTAACGTTACATTAATATTCTTTTGTAGAACCCCCACAATGTCCCTGAAACATTGCAGACAACGTTTTCAGGAACATTTAAACAGAGAGTCCACAATATTAAAGCTCACATTTTCTGCAATGTCTTTACAACATTCTCGCAACATTAAGAGTAGACCATAATCAACTCAAAAACAATAAATAATTTTACACCTCAGTTTACTCTAGGTTCATGAATTCCAAGAAAATCAATTCAATAAAATCATTCAATTCAAAAAATTATTTCAATTTGTGTATCTCGATAAATCGTTTTCATTCCTCTGTTTTCTTTGTTGGTCTTTGAAATGACACCTCATATTGAGGATATGGTTATGTGAAACGGTAAAGTTCTTGTGTATTGCCCGTATGGTTTCACACACACACACACACACACACACACACACACACACACACACACACACACACACATACATACACACACAGATGCAGTTTTCCTCAAACGTAGCTTCGTGAATCTTGATTGGGAGCTTGTACTTGGCCAGACGGTAGAAATGGCGCCAGGTGCTCTGCAGAAAATAGATAATAAATTTTAGGAAGATATTAGAAGAACATGCATTATCTGAATTATGGCTTCTCAATTGAAGAAGTATTTAAAGAAAGATTATACCCCCAATGTCTACACTTAAGTGAAAAAGTATTTTGATGTTTTTACCCAGAATGTGCAGGATTTTCAACAACAGCACGTTACCATAATGTTGCAGTAAGGCCTGGAATGTGCGGCGAGTTTGGGTACAGAAAAATACTAAATTGCAACATTACGGTAATCTATTCACGCTATCTTCCAACAAAAATGTAATCCATCTGCAACATTTAAAAAAACGTTCTGATTTAGCTAGGTAGTTAGTTATAATTTCGTAAGAAAACTTATATAATTTTTCTGAATACATTATAAGTTTAAGTTTTAAAACTTGGTTAAAATTATATAAAATCTTAGTTTTGATCATTTCCGATTTGATAAAATGTTATTTACCAGCATAATCGACGATATACAAAGGAATTAATTCACAAAAAATAACATGACATTTATTGATAAATGGTATAACAGGAAAATGTCAGTAAAAGTCTGTCAATTAGTAGTGAAAAGTAATCTTTAGCATTTATGTGTTTATGACTGTTCCTGTATGTATGTGATGGTAGAATTAGCAAATAGAACGCTATGTGAAACATTGTTGAAGGCTAAAGACAGTTGACTAAGTTCAAACTGACAAGAATTGGCCACATAGTACAAAAGTATTGATGCTTGAGAAATTTGAATTTTTTTTCGAAATGTTCGTTTCCCATAGCGTATTTTTTTTGCAATTGTGAAAATTTGACTTGAGTAAATCGCTTTATTTCACATTCTCTTTTTTCGTTAGCAAAACAAACCGATTATTGATTTCTTGAATAAAAGTTCTATCCCCGTTTTAAGCAATATTGACTGAGATATGTCCGAATGTTGAAGACTGTCTTTTCTCCAAAGGTTGCATTTCATGTGTCCTTCAGGTCTTTTAGAACAGAATATGATAACTGCAATAAACAATTACTGTCACATTTTCATTAAATTAGTTCCATTAATTCATACGAGCAATATTTGGCGCTCCTGACTTTAAATACATCATTTGAAATCGTCATCAAGAACTGTCATTAAAATTGTCAACATAGGTTTCTTCAGTTTTCAAGTTGGTCTGTTTGGCTATGTATGAATGCATCATGCGCACAGGTTGCAACAAGGAAGCTAGCGGACTGAACATTCAAGTATTTACTCCTTATATATGAAGGCATAATTAATGGCTAAGCTTACAGTCAATTATGCGTGTCTGTTACAAATCAAAAATCCTAAGCTTCGCTGACTCATGCCTGTCAATCATTTGTTCTGTTTATACAAGGCATATCTTTACCCCTTCATTGTTAGCAAAGTCCTTGATTTTTTGTCTCTCACTTGTCTTTCTCAACATTAAAGATAGGTATTATTTTCCTTTTTGAAATCTCTACAAACTCCATTAGAAGATTATAATACTTGTATTTTTTTCTATTATTATCATTATCATTATCATAATAATAATAATAATGATAATAATAATAATAATAATGATAATAATAATATTATCATTATCATCATCATCAATAATAATAATAATAATAATAATAATAATAATAATAATAATAATAATAATAATAATAATAATAATGAAAAGCTTATTAGGAGAGAGGGAGCGGGGGAGAGAGAATATTATTCAATTTTTTATTTAAAAAATACACGTTTTGTTCCACACCCGTCAGCTCAAATCAGCGGTGTGTCGATCACTTTGATCACTGTCCGGAGAGTCAGGTCGGGTGGGTGGTTCACAGAGAGGTAAGATATACAGTGGGACTATTGTAAAAAAATATTACAACAATGGCGGTGATTCATTTTTAGGCAGAGGCGGCAAAATTGTTTTATTAATCAAAATCCGGGTACATATCTGCCACTCCCTTATCTTTCCATTAAAAAAAAATTGAACCAGGTGTCTAGGATAGGCCTTCTCTCTAGCCCACCCTCTGTGCGGCTCCAGGTGTATACGCCATGTTTGTTCCGAGTTCTTCAGACAGGGGAGGCGAGGAGTTAAAAGAGCAGATACCTCATTAGGTAAAGGTAATGACTTTGTGGAAAAAACGTAATGGTTGACATTTGTTCCTTTCTTATCAGAAAGTGAAATGCAAAGACACGTACAACGTAGACGTTTGGGTAAATATGTTATCTTATTCTGTGCAATTCATATATTTTACTTAATTCTGTAATAGTTGATTAACGCTTAGGTTGAGTTGCGTCTATTCTGCCAGAATTGATAAATATATTGCCGAGCAAGGACCGGGCTATTCACTTGGTCCTTTCTCAAGAACTCGCTACTCCTTGTGGGTAACATGACAGTGTACTCTCCTAGAAGCCGCCTTTCTCATATGATAAAGTGGCTGCAATCATCACCGCCAGAAACTAACCTAGGGGCAAGTTGGTGCATGGCTATATTTTGGGACTATCACAGATTTTAGAAGGAAGACCGTTAGGGAAGAGCTATGTTTATGGAATTTTTTCTTCATCTAGGGAAGTTTTGATGTCGTTGGCGATTATATCAAGCCCAGAGCCTCATCGGATAGGCAATTCTTCGTTGTGCTCTCGCCCAATGGATCAGTCGTTTCGAAACTTTGAAAAATCGAGGATCCCCTCTATAAAAGAAATATTCTTGCAGAAACATAATTTTAGCATTTAGTTTTTTTACTATAATCAATGAATGAACAGCAATAATAGAGAACGATCTTTAAAAATAATAACTATTCATAATAGATTATATTTATTCAAATTCTTATGTACGGCATGGGTCTGTATGCAATAATTATGTTTTCCGGTAGATGTGTGACGCTTGATGTTTTTTACTGTCACAAGATTCGCATTGTCTGGTTTAAAGGGAACATTGCTGCGGACCCCTAAGCATAATCTGTCGGACCCCAATTTCGAAACCACTGCAATTGATCAATTTATCAAGAGAGAGAGAGAGAGAGAGAGAGAGAGAGAGAGAGAGAGAGAGAGAGAGTATTATGTGTAAACAGAGAAAGATAGATTTAGAAAGAGTGAGGGGAAGAGGAAGAGTGAATGTTTGAGAGAGAGGAAAGGATGCCAAGACAAAAAATATAACAATAGCAGAGAAGGTGGAAAATGTAAAAAAAAAGTAAGAGATATCAAGAGACTTGGAGGGAGAGGAGGGAAGAAGAAGAAGACGAAGAAGAAGAAGAAGAAGAAGAAGAAGAAGAAGAAGAAGAAGAAGAACAAGAACAAGAACAAGAACAAGAACAAGAACAAGAACAAGAACAAGAGGGAAAGAATACAAAAATATCTTGTTGTAATCGTGGATGTAGCGGGGGATGGTATAGAAAAATAGAAAAAAGACAATTACACACACAGAGGGAGAAGGACTGGAGTAACAAGAGAGAGGGGTATAAGGGAGGGGAAAGTGAGTTTTAGAGAGAGAGATAAAGAGAGAAGGAAGGGAAAGGAAAGGAACAGAAAGAAAGTGAAGATAAAGAAATAACAATCACCCAAAAGAAGGAAACGATATTGAAAAGAGGAAAAGAGGTCTATAGATCTCAAAAGTAGTGCCCTTACGGTGGCTACGGCTTCAGTCATGTCTGCTCGGGATCCACATTTCACATTACTTCTTCCTTGGCTCATTTACGGTATGCATCAATTATTTCATCCTAGGCTATTTTAGCTATAGCTTGGGGGATATGGATTCATGCTTTTCCTAAGTGCGAAGTGAACACAAGGAGAGTTTGATCTCGGTTCGCAGAGTCCATTTTCTGAGCCGTTACCAGCTCGGCCACTACGCACCTCCCTTTCATAATTAATGAATGGGAAAAGTATTTTCATTATTAATTTTTGGCAAGGTTTCCTTCCGCCTCGTTATTGCCTTTTTATCACTACGCTCGAGCCCGATAAACTCTACGACCTAAAAGTAAGCATTAGGGGATCGGAAATAAAGAAACAATCTCTGATGAGGCTTGAACAGGATATGAGATTCGGGTTCAAGTCTCGTCGGAGGTTATTTAGTTATTTCCGATGCCCGATGCTTATTTAAAGGTCGCAGAGTGTATCAAGCTTGAGCTCTGGTATAAAAAGCAATAATAAGATGGAAAAAAGTGATAGAAATTAATAATGTAATCATATTAACGTTTCAACTCTAACATTTCAGTATATATATGTATGTGTGTGGATGTTAGTATACTCACAGCCTCAACTGATATATATATATATATATATATATATATATATATATATATATATATATATATATATATATATATATATACATACATATATATATATATATATATATATATATATATATATATATATATATATATATAATATAAATCAAGAATACAATATGATATGATATGATATAATGCTATGTCCGATGAATGATGGGTTTATTTCATTAAGTGCTCGATACATTCTACATTAAACATTAAGTTGATTTAGATTAGAGCATAAAATATAATGAAGAAAGGATTCGCTACACAAACACATTAATATTCCTGGTCTGTTTGGATTTCTTCAGGCGAATGATTCGGTTTATTTTAAATTTCTTTTTTTTTTTAGATTCCTTTTAGAACAAATGTCCTAGGAAAGAATCTTAAATAAACTGTATCATTTGCCAGAGGGAGCCCAAGCAAGACATAAACATATATATATATATATATATATATATATATATATATATATATATATATATATATATATATATATATATAAATATATGTATATATATATATATAGAGAGAGAGTAGTATTTAACTAACATAATCATAACTAAATCTATCAAAACGTGTAACTAAAACCAATGCAACAGGCTAATGACGTCATCGACGTGCATGGATTTTACATGCACTTAAGAATATTCATACCAATGTCGAAAAGTATCCCATTAACAATAGGTTGTCTTTCTTTAATCGGAGGAGTTTCCATTATATGCAGTCTTCTCTTGGAGTAGGTATTATATAAAATTCTTGTGTTGTCCACGAGGAATACTGGCTTTGTTACTATGTTTCTTCAAAATATGCTGTCCTATACAAGTATATTCTACACAAGAAACCTTTTTATTGTTACTTCATATGTTTATATGCTATTTGGGAGACTGCGTGTCTGGCTGTAACAACAATGTTTCTTATATAGGATATACAACCTCCACCCTTTACGCAGATTGACATGTCACCTCAATAACCAGAGCTCTATTACCAGCTATATTTCGGAGGAACATAAAGCTGGTGACGTCGTCAGCACATGGAATTGGTTTCAGTTACGCATTTTGACGGATTTATTTATGATTACACTAATTGGAAGAAAAAAACATTTTAAATATAAATATGAAAATATAATAAAAAATAGTACTAATTATTTTAAATACTATTATTATACTTTCTTGATAATGACCAACGATGGCCGAAAGATCTCAAACAACCAACTTCGGAACGTTTGAAAACAAATCAAATAGACGGATTTTTCAACAATGTATGCTTGATTACAGGATTGCTGCCTTGTTTTACACACATACACACACACACACACACACACACACACAAACACACACACACACACACATATATATATGTGTGTGTGTGTGTGTGTTCCTTCAAAATATAGCTGGTAACAGAGTTCTGGTTATCGAGGTGACATACCAATCTGCGAGATAATAACATTGCGCCAAAGCCAGTACTCCACGTGGACAACACAAGAATTTTATATAATACCAACTCCGAAAGAATATATATATATATATATATATACAAATGAAAATTGAATAATTGAGTCATCCACAGACGGCGGTTTCGTTGTATTACCACTCTTCAGTGTGGCTGTATTCATTATCCCGTCCAGTGCCACGAAGTAGGATCGAAACTTTCGCTTCAGACTCAAAGGCTGGCATCTTATCTCTACCCTTATAATATATATATGTTTGAATAAAGGATTGCTACCCCTATATACTCTTTATATATATATATATATATATATATATATATATATATATATGTGCGTGTGCGTACACGTGATAGTACATACACAAACACACACACACACACACACACATATACATATATATATGTGTGTGTGTGTGTGTGTGTGTAGATGCACTACTCACAGCAAGGCGGAACAGGTCAGCGGTTGTGTGTTCATGAGGAGAAAGTTATTTCAATTGTTGTAAGATTCAGACACGGGGTTTTTCTTTTCTGATATCAGGGCCGTTATGTTTCGGTTAGATGTTATCAATGGAGGTATGTTTTTTTGCCATTCTTCATGTGTGGTGACTGTGACTTGTATCGGCATTCCGGCAACACCGCCTCACCGTTCGAAGTACTTCCCATGAGACCTCATACACTCATCCCAGCGTCTGTTCTATTTTTCAAAACAGACTGAAAAGTTCTCTTTCGGTTTTGTCATAAACTATCTAGTCACGCTATCCTCAGTCACGTCAACACACTGAAATCACTCCCGTCGGCGAAAAGCCAGAAGTCGCAAGGAGTCAAATCTGGGCATTAGGTCGTGGGTTGGGGGATGACGTACCTGTGTGGTGCGATAACAGACTTGAGTAATTGAGACCCTGTGGGAGACGGGAATACGATGGTCACACAGTACACAAACTCATGATTGTGTCTCTCTGATAACTCCACGGGAGAGTGTCTGCTTACACAGTAAGGTCCACTCTGAAATGGTGATCAAATTAAGTCATGCAACCGTATATTCAAAATGATTGGATATTTCGGTGACCGATTCCGTACGTATGAGTGAGTTTGTATAATGAGGCGCACATATATGGACACACGCATTGATAGATATACATTCATGCACCTATCGGTATATAAAGAGAAAAAATAATGAGCTAAAGGGACAAGGCTAAGGAAAAAAGAAAGAGTAATATGTAAAGAGATGGTGGAAACTAACTTGGAAGGAATTAAAGGAATGGGTAATGAGAAGAAGAAACAATTGAAATAAAGAGAAATTGAGAGAAGTTGAACGAAATTCGCCATCACAGTCAATAATAGAAAAACCGTATCGTCAAAATTTGAAATGTAGAAAGATCCATCGAACGATAAATATGATCAGAAATTATTCCATTCATACTCTCACTGGCATTTTCCACTAGAAAGCATCTAAAATAGAGTAAAAAATATCAAGAAACATCTATATTCTGGTTAATCATCATTATGAAATTTTCCGATTGATAATACCGTTGAAATAAGCTCAAAATTTTTTTGCCAAAAATTAAAAAGGCATTTTTAGAAGAGGTATAGTTGAGTACTGATGCCAATTTTTAAGTCTGACGACAAAATGGTATGGCCAGGAGCGCTGAGACGCACAACACATAGGCAAACAAACAAACACATCCAGATATTAAAAAAAGGATATAACCCTACGCAAAGGGAAAATGAACGAAAGGTTGAGTGAAACTTGAGTAAATTACGTGAGAAAGTAAAATGAGCGTGGAGAGTTAGCAAGAGACGGTCAACAAACTACTGAGAGAAAGTATGAGAATTACGAAATCGAAGAGGAATTGTACGAAAAGCTAGAAGAAGTTGAATGAAATTTCAAGAGAAAGTCAATGAAATGCCGAGAGAAGTTGAATGAAATGTTAAGAGAAAGTCAATGAAATGCCGAGAGAAGTTGAATGAAATGTTAAGAGAAAGTCAATGAAATACCGAGAGAAGTTGAATGAAATGTTAAGAGAAAGTCAATGAAATGCCGAGAGAAGTTGAATGAAATGTTAAGAGAAAGTCAATGAAATGCCGAGAGAAGTTGAATGAAATGTTAAGAGAAAGTCAATGAAATGCCGAGAGAAGTTGAATGAAATGTTAAGAGAAAGTCAATGAAATGCCGAGAGAAGTTGAATGAAACGTTAAGAGAAAGTCAATGAAATGCCGAGAGAAGTTGAATGAAATGTTAAGAGAAAGTCAATGAAATGCCGAGAGAAGTTGAATGAAATGTTAAGAGAAAGTCAATGAAATGCCGACAGAAGTTGAATGAAACGTTAAGAGAAAGTCAATGAAATGCCGAGAGAAGTTGAATGAAATGTTAAGAGAAAGTCAATGAAATGCCGAGAGAAGTTGAATGAAATGTTAAGAGAAAGTCAATGAAATGCCGAGAGAAGTTGAATGAAATGTTAAGAGAAAGTCAATGAAATGCCGAGAGAAGTTGAATGAAATGTTAAGAGAAAGTCAATGAAATGCCGACGGAAGTTGAATGAAATGTTAAGAGAAAGTCAATGAAATGCCGAGAGAAGTTGAATGAAACGTTAAGAGAAAGTCAATGAAATGCCGACGGAAGTTGAATGAAATGTTAAGAGAAAGTCAATGAAATGCCGACGGAAGTTGAATGAAACGTTAAGAGAAAGTCAATGAAATGCCGAGAGAAGTTGAATGAAACGTTAAGAGAAAGTCAATGAAATGCCGAGAGAAGTTGAATGAAACGTTAAGAGAAAGTCAATGAAATGCCGAGAGAAGTTGAATGAAATGTTAAGAGAAAGTCAATGAAATGCCGAGAGAAGTTGAATGAAATGTTAAGAGAAAGTCAATGAAATGCCGAGAGAAGTTGAATGAAATGTTAAGAGAAAGTCAATGAAATGCCGAGAGAAGTTGAATGAAATGTTAAGAGAAAGTCAATGAAATGCCGAGAGAAGTTGAATGAAATGTTAAGAGAAAGTCAATGAAATGCCGACGGAAGTTGAATGAAATGTTAAGAGAAAGTCAATGAAATGCCGACGGAAGTTGAATGAAACGTTAAGAGAAAGTCAATGAAATGCCGAGAGAAGTTGAATGAAACGTTAAGAGAAAGTCAATGAAATGCCGAGAGAAGTTGAATGAAATGTTAAGAGAAAGTCAATGAAATGCCGAGAGAAGTTGAATGAAATGTTAAGAGAAAGTCAATGAAATGCCGAGAGAAGTTGAATGAAATGTTAAGAGAAAGTCAATGAAATGCCGAGAGAAGTTGAATGAAATGTTAAGAGAAAGTCAATGAAATGCCGAGAGAAGTTGAATGAAATGTTAAGAGAAAGTCAATGAAATGCCGAGAGAAGTTGAATGAAATGTTAAGAGAAAGTCAATGAAATGCCGACGGAAGTTGAATGAAATGTTAAGAGAAAGTCAATGAAATGCCGACGGAAGTTGAATGAAACGTTAAGAGAAAGTCAATGAAATGCCGAGAGAAGTTGAATGAAACGTTAAGAGAAAGTCAATGAAATGCCGACAGAAGTTGAATGAAACGTTAAGAGAAAGTCAATGAAATGCCGAGAGAAAGCAAGCTCAAGATGGAGGGAAAAGCAACGATTTGGAAACGCCTCGACCGGGCCTCCAATGGAGGAGGTCTAAAAAGCTTTATAATTGTATTTTTTTTCCTGACATTATACAGTAACAAGGATATATTTGTACAAACATTATTGTTGGAAGGGGCCCTCAAGGAGTCAAGCCCCCTGGTTCCAAAATCTCTCGCTACCTCTAGCTACGTCACTGAGAGACAGCAAGTGAAATTTCGAGAGTAAAGCCACTTGATATGATGGTATTTCGAGTAATTGGAACAGAGTTACAAAACATATAATATTGCTGTCATCTGGTTACATGGTACGTTTGCTTTTCTCTCTCTCTCTCTCTTTCTATACCCTCTCTCTTGGTTCCTCTGAATCTCCAAATTTTCTGACTCTCTTTGTCCCCACTCTCTAATGCTCCTTTCGTTCTCTCTCTCCCTTTCTTTAATCCACTCTCCCTCTCCCTCTTCCTCTCTTTTTCTCTCTCTCTCTCTTTCTTTCTCGCTTTTTAAGCAGCACATGGCGTTGAGGTTCAAAATACAGCGGGGAATTTATTGACACAAGTGAGTTCATAGACATTTTAAACAAACAAAAAAATAACAAGGAGAATACTACTTACACCCACATACCTCACACATGGAGACACAAACATACTCATGCTCACATAATATATACATACATAAATACATACATATATATATATATATATATATATATATATATATATATATATATATATATATATATATATATATATATATATATATATATATATATATAAAAACTCATATGCAAATGGAGGCCATAAAGTCATTGTATAATTTTAATTTACCTAATATAAAACTCAGGGCAAGATTTTATGTTCACACTCACAGACAAAACCACACCCTTCGCACCACGTATACAAGTACATAGTGCCAACAAAGTCTTCTGGTATTTCTAATTATTCTAGTGTACAATCCTGTGTGGGGCTTTATTTCCATACACACACATACGCACACGTACACAGATGAACAGGCACGTACGCACGCACGGGTGCGAGCACGAATCGTGTCGATAAATTTCCTTGGACTGTTCTGCCTAATTTGATATAAAATTTACCGTAAACGAAGGGAAGAAGAAGAAGAAGAAGAAGAAGAAGAAGAAGAAGAAGAAGAAGAAGAAGGAGAAGAAGATTGAGGAAAAGAAGTGGGTGGAGAAAGAAAGGGAAGATAGAGAAGAAGAAGAAGAAGAATGGAGAGAAAGAGGAGGAGGACGACGACAAGAAGGCGAGGATGAGGAAGAGGAAAAATGACGAGGAAATAGACAAGGAGAAGAAGAAAGAGGAGAAGAACGGGGAAACAGTGAAGGAAAAGGAGGGTGAGAGATATGGACAAAGAGAGGAAAAGAGGATGTGAGAGACAGAGGGAAAGAAAGAAAGATAGAGAGGGGAGGAGGAAATAGGAAGAAGAGATTAGAGAGATAGCGATGGAGAGAGAATGGGGAGACGGGGGAATAGATAGAGAGGAAGAGTAGACAGAGAGAGAGAGAGAGAGAGAGAGAGAGAGAGAGAGAAGGGATGAGACAGAAAGAAAGTTAGGGACGGACTGAAGAACAAAGAAATGGGTCGGGAGG
>OY735239.1:24365378-24525378 GCA_963457665.1 Thysanoteuthis rhombus
TTGAGTAACGAAGTAAAGACGGTTATGATTCGTTTTTCCAGCAGAAGCCCTAAACTATAAGAATAATTCTAGTTTCCAAAGAATTGTTTTTATCTTCAATAAATAAGACATCCATGTCATTCTTGTTCAAAAATACACGATTAATGTATCACTCAACGTAGACAACGCAGATAGGATAAACAATTAAAGAAAACAGGGCTGCGACAGGAATCGAACCTACAACTGATAGGTTAGCCGCTTCAATGTAGCGATGCTAACGCAAAAGCCCAAATACCTGTTTTCAAACCATTACTGTAGTAACCCCACTTTCTTTAATAATTGTTCACCGTATTTAAATTGTCTCGGATGAGTGATACATTAACTGTGTAATGACAGTGGATCATTTCAAATGAATTTCTATACAATATAACGCGTTTCTCTCTCTCTCTTTCTCTCTCTCTCTCTTTCTCTCTCTCTCTCTCTCTCTCTATCTATCTATCTATCTATCTATATATATATATATATATATATATATATATATATATATATATATATATATATATATATATATTCTCAGTACAGATATATAAATGCAATAAAGAAAACTTATCCCTCATCGTTAAAACTTTTTTTTGCGGGGGGGGTAACCTGCGTATGTAAGTCTTGTTTCAAAAAATAAATATTTAGTATAAAATAATATCAATAAACAATACACATAAAACTTTTCATAAAATTACCAACATTTATGACATAAACTATATAATAAGAAAGGGGGTTGTGTTTGATCAACACTGCTGGGATGCCATGTTGATGTAACGGAATTTATACCTTGTACCATAATTACAAAGTATATATAAAACAGGGCAAAAAAATTACATAAATAGCATATCGGGAAATAGGTGACTGAAGTGACACAAAAGCTTATTGAAAAAGATTTTTATTTGCAGAGCTTTCTAGGTTATATATATATATATATATATCGTAAAATATGGATCCGCTACACAAACTAGTTCATGTTTCTGCCATCTCCAGGCCTCATCAGGCGAATGATTGTCTATGTTTTTGGATTCTGGTTTGGGGAATTTGATGAGAATCTTGTGAGTGTGGTAGTGCGTGGTAGGGGTTATTCATTTTGTCAAGGGATCTGGACTAGATCTAGGGGTCATCTCTGGAAGGATGCTTAAATCCAAAAACATTGCCAATCATTCGCCTGATGAGGCCTGGAGATGGCAGAAACATGAACTAGTTTGTGTAGCGAATCCACTTTCTACTATTTATTTCCAGCTCTACTCTAAAACAACTTGACTTTCATAGTATAGGGTTGAATGTATCGAGCACTTTATGAAATAAATCCATTACATTTCAGACGTTACTTTATATAATTAATATATTATTATATTATGCTACACTGCTAGCCTGATCTGTACCATATATAAGAGAGATAGGGCGTGTGTGTGTCTATGTATGTAAACCCTTGGGAAGAAAACCGTTCCGTCCAACCGAAGCAGGCGTCTACTCTATGGTACCATGTGTGTCTGAACTACAGGTGTATATATAAATAAACAGTCGATCGTTTGGTAGTTAAGTAGATAGACGTGTAGATAAACAGAAGTATTTTAGCTACGAGCTTCATTTACGTATATCCTGTAGCGTCAATTAATTTGAGTTTCGTAAATTACTAATTTCTTCTTCTTCTTCTTCTTCTTCTTCTTCTTCTTCTTCTTCTTCTTCTTCTTCTTCTTCTTCTTCTTGCCACTTCTCCCTTGATGTCTCTTCCTTCTTCTACATTTTCTTTCTTCTACATTTTCCTTCTTTTATACTATTGTTATATTTTTTCCTCGTATCGTGTCCTTTTATTTCATTCCTCTCAGTCTTCTTCTCACCCTCTTTCTTCTCTTCCCCCCGCTCTATTTCACGGTCCTTCCTTCACATTTTCTCCCCCCCCTCTTTCTCCTATCATCCATCTTCTTTCTCTTCACTCTTCTTCTTCAGCAAGTTCCTCAACGTATCCCCTAGTCTTTTTTCTTCCAACAAAAACGTTCTTTAATAACTTTCGAGTAATTCGTTTATTTTTTTATAATGCAACCATTATAAACTTCTAAAATCTATATTTACAGTTATCGTCTGACGTACATGTTATGATTACACCTATTTTTAGGACTTATTCTCAAAAATATCTACATTGTTGCTTTTTATTACAACGTTTTTTGGCAGTTAAATTGAATTACAGGATTATTGTCTGAATATAGATAGGCTTTATTTGTTGCGAAACATATGCAAGCACTTTTAATGAAGACGATCGGGATAACTTGGGCGACATCCAATGGTCCAGGGAGGTGGATGAGTTCATAATTAAGGTGTAGAATTTGGCGGTGTAATCGTGGTGTCTGGCTTCTGCGATGTTTTGAAAATCTCAATTTTCTCACCTTTCCCCCCTCAACACATTTTCTCTCTTATTTTTACTTTGGGCTGTCTGTCAGATGAATTCGTCCTACATCTTATAAGAACACCGGAAGGATGCTACAAGTAGGTGGTAGGGCTGGCCAAAAATTAGGGGGGCAACTGACATGGACTTACGATTTTGAGGGGTCCTACTCTCCTTGGTAGACGCAAATATTATTGTATTGACTGTTTCTTATTACAGCTCTGTACTCTATTGTCTAATAAACATTTGTAATGAAATTGCTTGTCCTTACACTTTTTTTGCAAATAAATATTTTTAGTTCTTTTGTCCTGTTCTGAGACTTATAAGTACATTATGTACACTTCATATACCTATATAAATCGTATGTATTTAGCACTGATTTTTATATGGATCTTCGCATCTTGACAGATAGGCTTAGCATCTTCAGGAATTCGAACTACGGTGTCTGGGCGCTTAGTATAGAGGAAGTGTTGTGCCCCATGTTCCACCTTCCTTCCTGATTATGATGAAGGCTCACAAATAAAAATAGGGGTCGATAGGTTGAGAGATCAGCATGGTTGCAGGAGATGCCTCCACAGCTGGTTTCGACACGAGGTTTTCCTAGGCGGTCACCCATCTAGTTACTGACTAGGTTCGATACTACTTAACTTCGGCAATCGTACAGGAACCGGTGTATCAAAAGCGATTTGACACTGATTACAAAAATAATGAGCAGTTTGAAATGAGGCCTATATTTCCCATCTGGCCTGGTCCTATTACCAGCTTGACTCTGGACTGGGGATAAGGGGCGTAATGGAGGCCGAAAAGGGAGAAGAAGAAGAGGAAAAATGGAGAAGCAGAGGGGAAGAGGGGGACGGCTAGACAAACAGCAGACAGTTTTTGAAAACCTTCGTCTTGCAAGGTTGGCTACGATGGCGAGCAGAAGAATTCCACGCTGGCTTCATTAACAGATGGCGGGCGAAGCCGACTGGGAATGGCGCGATTTGTTACTTACTATCTATCTATCTATCTATCTATCTATCTATCTATGGATATATCCATTTATCTATTTATTCTATCAGGCTATTCATCCATCTATCTGTCTGTTCACACCTATCTATCTATCTATCTATCTATCTATCTATCTATCTCAAGTCTGTTTACATTTATCTTTTAGAAACCGTCAACCAAAACTGTCGAGATCGACATAGGTTTCTTCAGTTTTCAAGTTAGTCTTGTTGGCTGAGTATATATCAAGCATACAACCCACACCAATGTGGAGCTGAAAAGCTGAAAATTTAGATATTCAAGCCTTATCATGCTATATTTTTAAACAAATTCACTCCAAAGATAGGTTAGTTGAGAAGGCTTCAATTTACAATGTAAGTTTATACTAAACTAGTCCTTTGGTTTGAGTCCAGCAGCATTCACACTTTTTTTTATTTTTTAAATTCAGATTTTTTAGTGATCACTGCCGAGCAAAAGGCTACATAAGTGACATTCATTGATCAACCCTTCTTCCAATATTCTATATATATATATATATATATATATACATACACACACACACACATATATATATATATATATATATATATATATATATATATATATATATATATATATATATATATATAACAGATGGTGTGCGATGCCGACTGGGATGGTGTAATTCGTTCCTGCGAACGCACCAAATCTTGCTTACTTCAAAAATGAGGTTTGATGTTTCAAGTTGTCGGTTTAGTGTTGATCGTTACCGAAGACTGACTTTGTTTAACAGCAACATCTCAAACGAAAGTTATGCTTCATTCATAAAAAAAATAAAATGCAAGAAACGCAACTTAATAGTAATCGCTGGATGTTACTTTTGCCTTACTTCGTTAGATATTGCACTCTCTAGGAGGATGCTGCAAATCAGCCTCAATAACAACACCATTCATATCTCCAAAAGCAAAGACATAATGAAGAAAATTGATAAAACTGATTTTTGACACATCAGTATGGGCTTGAGTTTCTAGCTTTGCAGATTGAGATTTGAGACCGTGAATGAGATTTGAGACCGTGAATGAGATTTGAGACCGTGAATGAGATTAAGGAGTATGCTGTGAAGCAGCTATTTGGTCATCCTGCAAAGCTTGTGTTCATTAACTAAACTTTGGTGTGATGGTCTGTAAAAAGCAAAAATACTTTTGATACGCCTTGATATTCACTTTTCTGGTAAAATCTCTTTGCTCAATACATATGCAGCTGAGTATCAGCACCAACAGCTTCAGCCACAAGGCATCGTTTCTTTTGTTTCATAAAACATCTTGGAATACCTAAAAAGTTCATTCTGTTCATTGAAATTAATTTACAATAGTTTTAGATGAGGAAGGGGGGTGTACAATTGGTGTGGTCGGTAATGCAGAGAGATTTAAAAGAAAATTCAATATTAGAACGTATCAGAAGTATTTTCGCTTTTTACAAACCTCAACTCCAAAGCTTAGTCCATGTACACAACTCTTGAAGGATGACCCAACAGCTACTTTTTCCCTAACCTCAAACGCAGTCTCGCATCTCATTCTGAAAAGCCAGTAGTCACAGCTTGCCAGATCTGGACTGGAGAGGGACTCATAGACCAGGGTGATGTGATGTTTTGACAAAAAAAAAAAAAAAAAAAAAAGCAAAAGAAATTGCTGAATGGGTAGGCTTGGTCATTACGAGTAAGACCGTTAACCAGGGCACAACCTCTCTCGACGGTGTCTTACTATCGACTGGGTAACGCCACAGGAGATTGTCTGTTCATCTTAATTGGTTGCCAAGTTACATTAAGGCCGAGGAACCGAAGATATTCAAAATGGCTGGAAACTTTCCAGACAGTTGAAGAATATTGGTGCGGTGGAGGCGTGTGTTCGGAATATTCGTCTGAAACCTCACACATTGGCTGACTCTGCCAAATCTGCCTTTTTATTTCTTTTTGTTTTAGCTCTTTTTATTCTGCAGGAATGGGGGTAGGTGGGTGGGTAAGTTTCGACTGGCGTCAGTAGAGTGCATGTTGGTACGAAACGACAGCAAATGGAGTGGCAGTTGGGGTGGGGACAAAAACAAGTTAAAGAAGTGGGAGTAAGTAGGAGTGGTGGAAGGGTAGGATTAGAGGGTGTGCGGACGATTGAAAGAACGGCTAAGTCGTAAGATTCATAACAAGTATCCTTACGCTGGCTACTGCATCAGCCGTCACATACCAGACTTTCCCATATCACAAGTTTTTTCTTGTCTTAGCTCGTGATATGTGAAATGGACGACAAGCACCCAAAAAGGTGTCACTCACTCTACACTTTTTGCATACGGCACATGGTACTCCCAAGTGGTCACCCATCTTGGTACTGAACAAGCTTGACGTTGCCGAACTTTGGTGATCACACAAGAACCGGTGTATCCGCCATGATTCGGCCGTACGTGGTAAGATTTACAACAACGAAATTTCATTTTCGGTTACAGCATGCAAACTTTTAAATACAGAAACAAATATGTATGAATATCAATAATTTTTCCGTGCATAAGACGCATTTCATTATGAAAAGATTGTTCGAAATTCTCTATCGAACATAATAAACGTGTTGGTATCTCACAGCATATACTTCAAGATCTACTTTCAACTCACCACGTCAACCAATGTTCGATGATGATTTGAATAAGTGGGTCTTTACCTTTGTGGCCACGTAACGCAACCAAAGAGCACAATTTTTGTCATATCTCCTTTTTATTAAAAAAAACAACCTGATTTGATTATATGAGTGGGCGAATATAGTATGTTCTCAACGAGATATTTTTCATAAAGTTGAGAAAAATGGATCCAAAGTTTAACGAACATTTGCTCGAGATATTTTTTTTTTTTTAGAGCTACAAAGCTCTTTTTTTAAATTTAGAAGCTTGAAACCTTTGCATTATGATTCAGACGCAGATTACATTGATGAATCCTAAATACTTACAAAGATACAATGATTTTTCTTTTTTATAAACAATAAGAAACAAAAGTCTCCATGTTTTGCTTATTCACGCTATAAATATTCAAGAAACGTTGTCACGCTTATTGAAATCAAAAGCTAAGTAATAACACTTCAAAACAAAACAAGAAAGAGCATCCTAACCGTAAAAATAATGAAAATATCGTGGATGAAAGTTGGTAAAAAATTATATGCGATTTTCTCGAGAGCTTCAACAAAAGACAAAATCAATGATTAAGTTCAAATGATATGACGTATTCACATAAGATACTAACTTGGAATCCGGTTTTATCAGCTTTTTAAAAATTGCTGATGTACCTTCACTCATATAAAATATAGCAAGAACAGATTTCGAGGAATATGCAGTCGCATATAAATGATTAAATTCTAGGCCTTCAACCAAATCTTACGCTTTCATGCCTTGATACGTTCCTCCTTACTATGATGAGTTGAGAATTAGTTACTATGGAATCTCTCATCATCATCACCAGTCTTTTAACGTCCGTCATTGGACATATACCCTCTCCAGGATTCGCCATGAAATCTATAGAAAATTAGTAATTAGTAGTATTATGCAATTAGTTATTAAAAGTACTGTATGCCCAGGAAACAATGGTATGGTATAATCCACACGTAATAATTATTGATGTGCAGATGTCTTCTGTCACGGTAAGGTTTGCCATTGACGTAGTAAAATAGGATTTCATTCATGTTGGAATGACGTATAAAAATACTGAATTTAAA
The DNA here is from genome assembly GCA_963457665.1 of Thysanoteuthis rhombus. Classification (NCBI taxonomy): domain Eukaryota; kingdom Metazoa; phylum Mollusca; class Cephalopoda; order Oegopsida; family Thysanoteuthidae; genus Thysanoteuthis; species Thysanoteuthis major. The sequence continues at coordinate 24,372,489 of OY735239.1, forward strand.
AAACAATAGAAGTAGAAAAAAGAATTGAAAACACAAACAAAAAATAATTAAAAGATCCGTTTGTGGTTAACAGAACGGTATCCTCCAAGCTCATTGCAATGCAAGTCTCTAAAATCAACGTACATGAAATTTTATGTGTACATCCATACATCTTTTATATATATCGTCATTCTTGACGGCATGGTTACGTTAGTTAGGAAATAACCAGTTAAGCCTTAACGAGATTCGGTTTCGAGCCCAGGGTTGCTTTTCGCTTCTCACACTCAAATTCCACCCCCCGTAATTTCGAAATGCCCCTTTGAGGGTATGCGCCCCATGTTCAAAATCACTGATTTAAATGATTGACACTTCAATACGGGGCGCTTCGTTGTACTGGGACTTGAGTATTTGGCAAAACGGGTGAAAGTGGAAGAGAACATTAAAACTTTTCGGATACATCAAAAAGTTATTTGTAAAAAAATTCTTTATCCCAAGTAAATATGAAAGACTCGAAAAAAAGAGACCGCCGATTCACATGAAAGGCCAAAGAGGTTTCTTTGTAGGTTCCAAGACATTTAATCTTATACAGTCTCTCTCTTTCTCTCTCTCTCTCTCTTGCTCTTTCTCTCTTTATTACGCCCTCTTTTTCTCTCTTTCTCCCTAACCCCACACTCTTTCACTTACACACAGATGTAAACCAAAATCTATGAATTCACATATATCTAAGAGATATAAACACTCCCTAAAAACCTGTGTACAAACAAAAGTATACTCGTACGCATAGTGCATAGACAAACGGCTCTACAAGTGCAAGCAAGTGTGTGAGTGTGTGTGGTCTGTTGTGATCTATACCTTTTCCCGAACAAATTGAAAAGTAAGACAAGCAAATTAAAAAAAAAACAAACACGCCAGGCAATCAAATTGAGAAAATACAGTAAGCAAATCAAAAAATGAGGCAAGCTAATTGGAAAATACGGAACGTTAGTCCAAAAAATAAGTCAAAGAAATTAAAAGATACGACAAGCAAATCAAAAGATTAGGCAAGCAACGAAAAATAAAAAAATAAAGCAAGCAAATTAAAAAAAAATAAGGTAAGCAGGTTAAAAAATATAGCATGCAAATAAAAAAATAAGGCAAGCTAATTGGAAAATACAGAATGCAAGTTAAAAAAAATAAGTAAAAGAAATTAAAAAAATACGGCGAGCAAATTAATAAATGAGGCAAGCAATAAGAAATGAAGCAAGCAAATAAAAAAAACAAAAACAAGGAAGGCAGATTAAAAATATGGTATGCAAATCAAAGTACAAGGCATCAAAATGGAAAAAAGTGTACAAATGAAAAACATTCAAGATAAATAAATCAACAAAACACGCCAGGTATGCAAATTGAAAAAAAATATAACAAGCAAATAAAAGGAGGCAAATTGAAAAAAGACGACAGGCAAATAAAAATAAGGCAAGCAAATTGAGAAATAAGTCAAACAGATAAAAAATGAAGTAAGCAAATTAAAAGAAAGGCAAGCAAATTTAAAAGTACGACAAACAAATTAAAAAATACGATAAGCAAATTGGAAAAACAGACAAGCAAATTGAAAAGTCAAGCAAACTGAACCAGTGAACATAAGCCATCATATATATGTAGTTACAGCAATGGTCGCTTAAAATATAAAATATCATTTCTAATCGAAATATTTGAAGCTTCTTCCTTCGTGTGTTCAAATGACAAAAGAGATTTCGTGATGATGTTGAAGATGGTGAACGTTGTAGACACCGAATGCATGTTAAGAACCGGGGATAATGATGAAATTTTCAAATGAATTTTTCCAAATTATCGACAGTTCGGCGAAAAACAATGGCCTCGATCATTAAATTGTTTTTGGTTTGTATGGGTGTCCAGAACATCTATAATCTACATTTGTAGATAGTGGTTGCGAGGTAACGTGAATTAATATAAGAAATTAAAAAAAAAAACGACTAAATATGATTATACACTATGATTATTCACCTGTTTGACCTCTGGCACGCTAAGGGGTGCAACTCTATTTATATCATCATTATCAGATTACCACGTGATCACATAGATAGGATTTTATGTCCTGATGAGGTAGTAAGAATGCTGAATTTAAAGAATAATAAAAATATAAAAAAGTAATAAAAAAAACAAACAAACAAAACTTGCTGTTTCAGGGTCGAACTCTTCTCTGGACGCAACTATTTCAACCAATGAGCCGAATTTTAAAAACCTCAAAACATTGTTTTCCTCATTCAATGAAGTTCAAAGTTCAAGTTTCTACTAGGGACGACCAGAGCTGAGAAGAGTAAATAAAATAAAAAAAACAAAAAAAAAACGTTATTATAAAGAAAAAAAAAAAAGGAAGAAAAAGTAAAAAATTCTAATTTAAAGAATATGTTTAGCGACACCGGATAATTCAATATAGTGTCCATAGCTTTTCATTTTCTCTCTTTATTTCTTTCTTTTTCTTTTTCTTTCCTTTTCTCTTCCTCAATCTTTTCCTCTTTTTATCTTTCTTTTGTTGATGGATGATATATGAATAGAATTCGCCTCTCTCTTTTTTCTTCTCACACTATCCATTATTTTTAACTTTTGACTTTTTAGTTTCAGCAGGAAGTCTTGACTTGTCATCGTTATTAGGTTAGGAAAATATAGTCAATTCGGCAGAAGTTTGACGAAATTATAAAAAATCTGTTTGTGTTTAACAGAACGCTCTTCTCCGAGATTAATTTAATGCAAATCCCTATCATCAATGAATACAAAATACAACAAACACACACACACACACACACACACACACACACATATATATATATATATATATATATATATATATATATATATATATATATATATATATATATAGTGTCATCTACAGACAGCTGTTTCGTGGTATTACAACTCTCAGTGTGGCTATAGACTATCTATTAGACTATAGACTACAGACCCGGAGGCTGGTATCCTCACTCTACTCCACGGAACTGTACGGTCAGTGAGGTTGAATTTAAGCGATATATTCATTTATCGTATATATTCCTCATCCACCAGAATGCTCCATTCCATATTACAAAAAAAAATAAACTTATTGGGAAATAAATGTCTCAAGTGACTCAAAAAATTAAAAAAAAACGTGTTTAGTGTTTAAAGCTTTTAATCTTAAATATATATATATATCTATATATATATATATATATATATATATAAGTGTGTGTGTCATCATTTTTACCTCAAAGGATACCTAGTCATATCAATTTCATGGCAGTATAGTTATTTTCATTTGAAGAATTAGTTGTTTGTAAAGTAACGTGAATTAATTTATCATATAAAAAGGAATGTATTTATCATGATTTTCCGCGCTGGCAAATTGCATTTTTAAGATAATTGGTCCGAAGTGTGATAATTAGATGTAACAGAAAAAATGACGCAGTAGAGTTGGTGGTTTGAGACTTTTTTGTATGGTAAGCAGTTTAATCCTCAAATATCTTCCGAAATTATAGCTAATTATATTACCACTTGTAGCGTCTTACTAGCCGGGAAATACGATAGATCTGCGTTTTTTCTTTTATATATGTTGCTAATTGCAGGCTACAGTTTTGCATCTAGGAAGCTGAAATTTGACACAGGGGTACATCCTTCTAACGTAAGGGTCATAGGGTATGTGACCTTTCCTGTGATTTTTAAAAAATTCAAATTTAACCGAATTTTCCATTTTTTGTGTCTAAGGAAAGCTACTGAGATTTTTACCAAATTTTTCTCAGTGAATATTTGGGTCGTGAAGGAAGTTAGAAAGTACTGTGATTTACAATCTAAAATCAGAGTGTAGTATCTGCCCGAGAGCCAACCCTTGTGAACTGGAACCAGATATAATTTCTGATAACTCCGTAGGAAGGAATTGGAGAAAATGAAGGAGACGAAGAAATTGAGAAAGAGGATATGAATGAGGAAAGATGGGATATAAGAAAGAGAGAGAGAGAGAGAGAGAGAGAGAGAGAGAGAGAAAGAGAGAGAGAGAGAGAGAGAGAGAAGAAAATCGGGTGAAAGATAAGAATATCAAAATTCGCTTACAATATGTATGCAATTTTTATATACGTCTATCTGTATGTAAAATTTTATATTGTTAATCTTTTTTTCTCGGATTTGATCAGAGAACTACCACATTGATGAAGTCACGCTCTTAAACTTGAAAGAAGCACAAAATTTTCCACTAGCTTTGTAATACTCGTCAGGTTAATGCACATCCATAGCCTCTCTATACCAAAAATATCATTAACCTTTAAGTGGTACCCTTTTGATTTTGTGACCAGGTTGCTACAATTAGAAACAGGGCTTGATAGATTTTTTTTCTTCTTTTTGTAAAACATAAAACCCCATCAATTAGGGGAAAAATATATACAAAAATTAAGGCTACAATTACTGCTTTCTAGACCACATATGCTATGCCTGTGATAATTATACATAAAGACGATGTTTTTTGGTTTGTTTGTTTTGTAAGTATGATCATTTAAAAAGTCATTTCAAAGATTATCATTTTGAAATATCCTTTAGATATCTTGGATGTTTAAAAAAAAAATATATAGTACTTTAGGATATTTTAAATATATTTTTTAACCGAGGAAAATATTGTTTGTTTTGTTTTTACTAATCTTTACTCCATAGCTTAATTAGAAAGTATTTCTTAATATACATATAAATGCTTATTAAGTATTCCCAATGGATTTTCATTTAGGTCCAATATATATATATATATATATATATATATATATATATATATATATATATATATATATATATATATATATATATATATATATATATATACGTATATATATATATATATATATATATATATATATATATATTTTTTTTTTTTTTACTATTGTTGCAATTTTTTTATAAACGTGAAGTAGAACCATTTTTAATTGCTTGTAAGCAACAATACTGATATAATTCGAATTACCAGACCAAGTGAAAATTGTGAGCATTTTTTTTATAGCATTTGATAAAAAGTAGAGTGAAAAACATGTGATTGCATTTGTTTTGGATATTTATAAAGCCGGGGAAAACCAGATACATCTTATAGACAAAATTCTAAAAAATGTATTAATATCTTAATATCTTAGAAGTATGTTTGCAGAATTACTTTCATTTTTGCATTTATCGGTAGCAGTTTGAAGGTGACGTAAATTAATACGAAAAATAAAGTGGGTGTAAAGAAGTATTATATACATAAAAAGTTCATTTCAACATCTTTATACACCTTCAAAATTAATGGTTTTAAACCAAAAATTTCTTATTTTTGTATATAACTTTTTAATGTTCAATCTTGTTTCAAAATATGTACTTTTTTAACCTTTTGATTTCATTTCTGTGAATTTAGAACCTGTATAAGTATGTCAAAATAATTTTAGAAAATGCATTGGATACTTTTGCCCTAACGGGAGACAGTAACTTATTTTCTTTAATCGTACATTAAGTGCCTAAAAGTAACATTTTAAACATTTATTTTCCTTCTTTTCTTGGGAAGGGGAAATGTAGAGAATCAACTACGATGAAAAATACAGAATCAGTTTATCGATGGAGAAAATTATAAAATGACCCTCACGTTTTCTAATGATAATACTATTTGGGGGTTCAGTTCATAACTGAATTATAATCAGGGCCGGCTCTAGGGTCCCTGGCGCCCTAGGCAATCTGAACTTAAGCACATACGGTATTACCTTATATTTCTAAAAAATCTGACTTTACGTCAAGGAATTTTCTTATCGAATCACCGTAGCCTCACATATGGCTCGACCAACCGGCTAGGTCGGCTACAGATTTTGCTCTCATTGCTCGTGCGTGTGTGTGTGTGTTTGTTTGTTTGTGTGTGAGTGTGAGTATGTTGTGTGTGTATGAGTGTGTGTGTGTGTGTGTGTGTGTGTGTGTGTGTGTGTGTGTGTGTGTGTGCGCATGCGCACACGTGCTCCTGGTCACATTTTTGGGGATATAACCGAAAAAAATGAATAAAATTTGCGTGAGTCTAGCAACTTTTGGGGGGAATTTCACAAAAGTGTTTTTTTTTGTCTCTATGGTCATTTTGGACCAACAATGCCCAAATCTTGTGCTGTTATTTTTCTTTAGATAGTTTCAGATAAATAAGGTCTATTTTTTTTAGATAATGTTTTAGAAAATATGTCCTGGTACATGCATAGGCAACGTATATTCATCCATGCAAGGTACGTATAATATAACTATCATTAATCTAATTTATTTATTTCCATTTGTATTTGAAAGTCCTACTGTCTTAAACAAGACAAATGCCCTCTAGAACCGAGCAACTCCAATAATCTGTTCATAAGTTTCTTCCTTTCTTTCTATCTATCTATCAATGTCTCTCTCTCTCTCTCTCTACACACACACACACACACACACACACACACACACACACATATATATATATATATATATATATATATATATATATATATATATATATATATATCATGTTATGCAGCTAGCCTGATTTGTACCAAATGTACTATATATATATATATATATATATATATATATATATATATATATATATATATATATATATATATATAGTACATTTGGTACAAATCAGGCTAGCTGCATAACATGATATAATGATATATTAATAATATATAGCCACTTCTGAAATGTAATGGATTTATTTCATAGAGTGCTCGATACAGACGACTTTTTACTCTTGAAGTTGAGTTGTTTTAGAGTAGAGCTGGAAATAAATAGTAGAATGTGGATTCGCTACACAAACTTGCTCATGTTTCTGTTTGATGAGGCCCGGAGAGGGCAGAAACGTGAGCTAGTTTGTGTAGCAAATCCACATTCTACTCTCTCTCTCTCTCTCTCCCTCTCTCTCTCTCTCTCTCTCTCTCTCTCTCTCTCTCTCTCTATATATATATATATATATATATATATATAGATAGATAGATAGATAGATAGATATCCTTACGAATGTGTTACTACCAACCAAACCACATACCTAACAAAATATCTCTTATCTATCTTCATCATTATTATCCATACATTTCCCGTGAAATATTGATTACCGGCAAAGTTACATTCTCACCAAAGAATAAATAAAAAGAACTTCAAATCCACTATGGTAAAAAAAGTGTGTGTGTGTGGGGATGGAGGTTGCAGTTTATAACTTGATCTAGTTTTATAATGAACAGCTGATCTTCGTCATTTAGCCGTTACCATGGACTCTTCCCCATGAATATAAGAATTTCGCTGATAAAAATATGTCTTGCTAACAATGGACTCTCTGAAAAAATTCAGTAGTTTTTTTTAATCATTATTCATTCAACATGGCTGCATTGAGACAAAAGCGACCTATGTTTGATGCTCACTGAGAGCTTTTTCTTTATTTTCTGAGCTGTTTACTCATTGCTGTAGATCGACGGTGAGGGTTAAGTGGTGATAGAAAAAATCATCAAAAATTAAGATGAAAGAAAAAAGTTGTCAAAAATTAATAATAATTGTTTAACCGTAGTAAAAATTTAAAAATATCCCTGATTTTTAACGGGAATAAACTAATCATGATAGCAAATGCGTCATCACAGTCGATGTTTGAAAATCACGTGATGAAATTTGATCGAAGAATAGATATGATCATGATAAATTCTATTTATGACAACACAGGAAACATCTAAAATAGAGTAATAGAACATCTAGAAACGTCTACATTCTGGAGAATGAACACACCAAAATAAGATCCAAAATGAGCTTTTTCCAGGGATCGTTTTTAGAAGGGTCTAGTGGAGTACTGATGCCAATTTTCAATTCATATACGAAACGATATGCCCAGGAGCACTGGGGCGAAGAAACACACAAACAATGCAAATATATAGATTAAAAAAAAGGTAGGATATTTCGTCATCTTTACTGGCAATGATTTTTCAATTGATCCCTATTTTCATGTTTACAATATACTTTACTTTCGTTGTTATTGTTTGAAATTAGGATCGTTGTTTTTCTAATAAAACCAGGATGTCTTTATTAACAGATGTCTTGCCAGGGTTGGTGACTCAGTGAGATTGTGTTGCCCAAATACGTAGCCTAATGAGGATAAAGCATTCACTTTACACAACACATATCTATGTTTCAATATAATCTCCATTATTGTCAATACATTTGATTCAGTAGTCATATTAATTTCATAGATATAACATTATACAGCAAAAATTTCAGATCGAAACTCAGCTAACAATTACGAATAAGGTACAGAAATTATATATATATATATGTATATATATATATATATATATATATATATATATATATATATATATATATATATATATATAGTTCACACCCCTTGACAAAATGAATAACCCCTACAACTTACTACCGCACTCCCAAGATTACCACCTAATTCCCCAAAACTAGAATCCAAAGCAATATATAATCATTCGCCTGATGAGGCCCAGAGAGGACAGAAACATGAGGTAGTTTGTGTAGCGAATCCCCATTCTTATATATATATATATATATATATATATATATATATATACACACACACACACGCACACACACACACACACACACACACACACACACACACATATATATATATATATATATATATATAAGTTGCTTATATTATATACAAACTCTTATTTGAAAATGATACCCCCGTTGTAACATGGTTAATGTATCACTCGAACTAGTGAACGTAAATAGGATAAACAATTTAAAAAAACAGGGTTGCTGCGATTGTTTATTCCAGTCGTGTAGTTCGAGTGATTCATTAACCGTGTAACGACGGAAGATCATTTCAAATAAGTTACTATGTGATATAACGCAATTTATAATTATTCTGTCGGATCACGTTTATCTACTTCTTAATATATATATATATGTATATATATATATATATATATATATATATATATATATATATATATATATATATAAAAATTGCAACTAGTTATATACATATATATATATATATATAGTACTTGTCATAAGTATTTGAACAAAGAGACAATTTGCTTTTGATCGCTTGTTTTGGCGAAGTAAAAACAGGAAAATTAAGCAAGAACACAATTTTATTGTAAGCAACACACTTAGGCAAGCGTTGGGTCTTTTTCTTTTCTCATTCTTGACGCTGGATTTCTGGAAAATTATAATTATTTTTCAATGAATTAAATGATAAAATGGAAGAAAGGAAGCTTTTTTCCATCCTTCTGAAATCTTGTTTAAGCCAATTGAAAATTCGAGCTTACATTAGTAATTGAACTTCAACCCTCCGTTCATAATCCTTACAATAAAAACATACTTCCTGCTGGTTGAAATACTTATGAGCAATCCCTTTTATATGAGCAATGGTTTGTTTATATACTCATGACAAGCACGATGTATATATATATATATATAAAATTATTATGAAAATGGGGCTACTGCAGGAATCGAACCTCCCAACGACAGGGTACCGATGCTCTCAACATCTTAAATTAAACAGCCACAAGTAATGCTCAATAGTAAGAGCATCGCTACCTTGAAGCGACTACCCTATCGGTGGCAGGTCAGATTACTACAGCATCCCCATTTTATCTAATTGTTTATTCTATTTAGGTTGTCTAGATCAAGTGATATATTAACCGTGTAATGACAGGAGATCATTTCAAATAAGTTTCTTCATAATATAACACAATTTATTATTCATTCTGTCGGATCATGCATATCCATTTCATATATATACATATACATATATATATATATATATATATATATATATATATATATATATATATATATATATATATACACTAGAGTATAAATCTGTAGTTCAGTATACGATGTGATGAGTTTATTTCATAAAAGTGCTCGATACAAACACATTTAGTTGAAGTAGAGATTTGAATATGGTGAAATAATGGATTTACTACAAAAACACGTCCATGTTTCTGCCTTTAAGGCTTCTTCAGGGGAATGTTTGTGTAGCGAATCCATAATTTCACTATATAATAGTGTGTGCGTGTGTACATGTGTGTGCAAGTGGGAGCTATCCCTTCACACATAGCAGAATATACTTGATATTTATCAAATTTAGCATAGTTTGACACAAGGCCACTGTAGTAGGGCACCCAGGGAGGAGCAAAATCATTAAAGTAGAAATAGTCACCATGTTAAACATTACGGCACTGATAGTGAGACTGGGGATTTCGAGAAAGTACTCAAATGTACCGAGATTAAAAAAATCCAGAGGGATTTCACGAAATAATTAGTTTCACCGTCCTACTCCGACTTTGACGGGTATATTCAATATATATATATATATATATATATATATATATATATATACATATATATACATATATATATATATATATATATATATATATATATATATATATGTATATATATATATATATATATATATATATGAAGAAAATCACATAAATTGCATTGACAGAAAATAGGAATATCCGAATGAAACGAGACAAAAAAATTTAGGGAAGTTCTTAATGTTCAGTGTTTAAAGCTATAAAGATTTCAATTTTTTCTTGTGTCACTTCAGTCACCTATTTCCCAAAATATGTTAATGCAATTTATGTAATTTTCTTCAGTGTTTTTCTTCTGTTTTACAAATACCTTGTTATTATGGTACGATGTATAAATTGTCTCTTGGGATCTCATGAAACCGTTTCGGGTATATTAAAAACAAAACAGTTGTATTAACATGGTAGCCAAGCAGTGTTGATCAAACACCACATCCCTTTCTTACTAAATATTTTACGTCATACATGTAGTTTGACATTTTATTTAAGGTTTTATACGTATTGTATATTGATATTATTTCATACTACATACTTATTTTTTGAATAATTTATATACATATATATCAACTCCCCTCGTATATCTATTGACAAATCGGTGAAGAAAACAAGTCTAGGTTACACACATCTTATACTTAGAATATAAGGCAGGCGAAGTGAACTCTTCAAAGATAAAGGCTGTCGGCAAATACAGAGGCGTTGTGTAGTGGAGACTCTTTTTACTCTTCGCGATATGACTTTATGCTCTCCGAACATAGAGAGTTCCACTATGAGCAGATATTTCATAGGCGTCTATGCCGACATAGCATTTATAAGGCGCCGGTTCGCTCGGTGTGGCCCAAAGCCAGGTAGGTTAAGCAGAGATGTACTCAATGTTTACCCTATCAAAGCTAAGATATATTGGTGTGTGTGTGTGTGTGTGTGTGTGTGTGTGTGTATATATATATATATATATATATATATATATATATATATATATATATATATATATATATATATATATATATATATATGTATATATATATATATGTATATATATATAAATATATACATATATATGTGTGTGTGTGTGTGTTTGTGTTTATCATTCTGTGTGTACGTGTATATATAGTGTGTAATTGTGCAATTATGTATGTAAGACCACATGGACTTAAACGTGTATGTGTGTAATTGTGTGCATGTATGTATACATTGAAGTGCTTGGAGCCGAGCTGTTGACATCACAAAGTCGAATTTAAACTCTGGCTGCGACACTTCATTCACTTTGCACTAATGTCTTTGGGAGAGGCATGAATCCATCTCTTGCTCCCCCTCTCCACGCGTCATGGGCCAACATTATGTGAGTGTATGTGTGGGTGTATGTCGAGTATATGTTTCTATGTATGGGTGTGGAAGAGAAATAAAAAGAGAATTTATATATTTATAAGAGAAGCAGGGTGGAGAAAAGGTTTACGTCACATTTCATACACACACGCACGCACACGCACGCACGCACACACACACACACATATATATATATATATATGTGTGTGTGTGTATAGGTATGTATGTATATACATACGTATATGTAGCGGCAAAGTCACTAATGTGTATATATATATATATATATATATATATATATATATATATATATATATATATATTAAGCCTATGTGCGTTTGAAAAGTTTAATAAATTTTAATCTATGTCAAATATGAATATCAGATACATGCAAGCAAAAGGAAATTAATATGCTATGTTCAATATTAAGATATTGTCAATACATATATATATATATATACATACATCTATATATATATATATATATATATATATATATATATATATATATATATATATATATATATATATATATATATGGGTGTGTGTGCATGTGTGTGTACATAGTCAATATTTCAGTTAGTTACATATGTATACGGTTGTATTTGTGTGTGTATGTATATATATATGTGTGTGTGTCTGTGTGTTTATAAATATTTCTATTCATACGCATATTAATTTATATACATTTTATGCATGTGTGTTGCGCAATATAGATGTGTCTTCATGTATGATTTTTTATTCATGTTTAATTTCACACATACACACTCAAACAAGTACACATGTACACATACATACACACACATGTGCGCACACACACACATGCATATATATATATATATATATATATATATATATATATATATATATATATATATATATGTATTGAATGTACAGTGAATGCAAAAACTATCGGGTATGACTCGAAAAGTTTATTTGAACTTACCTTTAAACCTTCAAAATTAACAGAATTGGGACCTGATTTTTGTACATTTCAATTTTGATTCAATTTAAAAAAAAATCTTGTTCCAATAGACTTTCGATTTGAAAAAAAATCTCCGACCCAAATTCTGTCATATTTCAACTTGTATGAGGTATTTTTTTCACTTTCAGTATCATTAAGAAATGAATATATAATCCGATAGAAATATATCTATGTATCATTAAATTGGACAGTTTATGCCCGACAGAATTTGACAATTATATAAGTATAATTTGATATAAAAAATACTATACAACTTAAATACAATTTAAAAAAAATTTGATAAACCAAGCACTCCATTATATATATATATATATATATATATATATATATATATATATATATATATATATATATATATAATGGAGTGATGATTCGCTACACAAACACGTCAATGTTTCTGTCATGTTTAGGCTTTTTCAGGCAAAGAATGTTGAATGTATTGAGCGCTCAATGAAATAAACCCATCGTACAATGTATTGTATTATATCATATCATATTGTATCTCTCATTTCTATTGTGATATATATATATATATATATATATATATATATATATATATATATATATATATATATATATATATATATATATATATATACTTGCTGACTTGGTAAGAGCTTTGAGATTTTAAAAATACATCTTTGCTCATCAGAAAATATCGTATCCCCGGTTAATCGGGCATTATTTATCAAATTGTTCCTGAAATCCATATCAAAAAGTTAAAATGGAAATAAAGAGGTGAATGATATGACAATTAAAAACTATTTCAAATTCAATTGATCTAGAAATATTCAGAAAAGAAATGATCTCCTGTACGTTGGGGTGACCAGAAAAACAGCCACCATAGAAAAAAAATGACCATACAGAAAAGCCCACATGGAAAATAATTTTTGTTGCGTGAAGATAAGACTCCAAAAAAATTCAGATTTATATCTCGGAAACCAAAGGCCTTCTTTAGCAAACCATTGTTTTTACATTGGTATTCCGGCAATAATGTTAAATCATTTTTAATGAGTTGTTATGGAAAGGAAATCAATCGTATTTTAAGAACAGTTCCATGGAGAATGCTCATGCGACAAAATTGTTTTTCCTTTTATAATTTCATGATTAAACCAAATTCTCATCAGAAATTAACCCAATAGTGAATTCAAATGCTTTTTCTTTAACAGATGGTGCACCAAGAATTCGTCTAGTTTCTGGTTCTGGTGAACGGATGAATTCATGGTATGCAATCTGGTAAGGAACAACGAAAGAAAAAAAAAAAAGACTTTTGATTAATTTGCTGTAATTTCTGATAAATATTTCATTGAATTATATTTTTCGGAAAATACAAATTTCTAGAAGCCTTTGTTTATATTTCCAATTTCTAAATCTTTTATCTACATACCATTCACGTTTCTTGTTTGCCTAAAAACAATACAATTAATAGGTGCTTTCTGGTGTTGCATATACATTACATTTATTCTACGAGTACCTCCTAAACGGATAAAAACTCTGAACCCGTTACGTTAGACATCTCATCAAAGAAAGTTTACCTTAGTAAAGGGTCTAATTACCTTAATCAGGTGTCAAGTTACCTTTGCTGGTTCTAAATTTTCATTACCACCCTGAAAAAAAAAAGGAACATATTTAAACATATTTTCCCATGGGCTTTTTTCTGTGAAGGTCTTCTTTCATTTTTTTTCTGCGAAGACTGCTTTTCCGTGTGGGTTTTTTTCCCGTATGGGCTTTTCCCCGTGTGGGCTTTTTTCCGGAACATTTTTGCATGTGCGCAGAAAAGTTTGTTGGTGCTTTTTAGATGTTTAATCAGTTTTGGAGGAAAATTGCCATGTCATCCCCCCAATCCTATTTAGTCCAGTCTTAACCAAATTTAAAGGAAAAGGTTTTCCTGGATTTTATTCTTCGTAGATGAAGGAAAATACTTTGGACCACTGAGAAGAATTTCACGAAATCTTTAAAATTGCCCTTGAATTAAAATCACATTTATTATTTAGTGTTCAAAAATATCTCACATAGATACACGTGACATATACGTATGAGAAAAAGAAAAATATATCTGTGAGAATATATTGACATATATGTAAATATTGATGTATAGATATAGATATTTACACAAAAATATCTTCATATCACTTCTGTATATGAACAGTATTCGTAAATATATTTTACATCTGAATAAAGAATATATGTTTTTAATCATTGGATATCCGTTTTAAAAGTTTATTCCAGACTGAAATTATAATAAAAGAGAAAAAACATATGTATGTATGTATGTATGTATGTATTTATCTATCTATCTGTCTATCTATCTATCTATCTATCTATCTAATATAATACGAGTTGGTGATAGATCTTTTTAATTGCTGTTTGTGAAAGTAATCTAAGTTCTTCTCTACGTTTTAAAGGATATTCAGCTCTTATCGCGATACTTCTTAGCTTTTCGTCTGTGGGTGTGCGCGATTGTATATATTCGATATTGTGGTAGAAGTGACAATTCAGAGACCAGAAATAATTTGAAATTAGTTTTATTTTTATTTTTGTTGTTTTTAGTTTTGTTGTTTTTATTTTGCTATTATGTTTCACTTGGCTGCTCAATCTCTATCAGTCAAAGAAAATAATGAATATGAATATATATATATATTAATATATATATGTATGTTTACACACGCACGTATACACACACACACACATATATATATATATATATATATACATACATACACGCATATATATATATATATATATATATATATATATATATATAAATATATATATATATATATCTATATATGTGTGTATGTGTGTATGTGTGTGTGTGTGTGTGTGTGTGTGTCTGTCTGTCTGTCAGCCTGTGTGTGTGATAGGAGCCGATTCAAGATTTTGAGCAGCGTGGTGTCCAAATGGAATATATATATAGATGTGTGTGCGTGTATATATTACATATATATGAAGGTATTCGGGTCGGATCCAAGATTTTGAGCAGGGTGGGGTCCAAATGGAAAAATATTTTTCATATAAACACGTGGAAGAGAAAACAAATTCTAAACATCAAAAACAATAACGTGATAATTTTCAATTGTGCTTTTTATATATATATATATATATATATATATATATATATATATATATATATATATATATATATACTAATAGTGCACTCTCAATTAGTGCAGGTTTTGATGTAGTTCGGTTAGTGTATTGCTAAATGAGCAAATGTAGCAAAGTATAACTTGAAATAAACCTCACAGTTTTTGAACAGTTTGTTTAATCTCTAAGTATCTACAAACGCATACACCAAAATATAACTGTTCCTTTTTTAATGATACACACACACACACACACACACACACACACACACATATATATATATATATATATATACGTGAGTGTGTGTGTATACATAATATCAAATATATTCTGCTTTACTATGTATATATCAAGGCAGAGAATGTCTCAATAAGATTGTGAAACTATTATTTCGTGAAAACTTAATAAAGCAGAATATACCTGACATTTGATAAGTATAATGCCACAGTACAGGAGAACCCAATGAGAATCGAACTCATAACAGTTGCAATGGTCAGCATATCAAGCTCGTTAACCACTACTACACTGTTTGTGAAACTTGGAATTCTATGAAATTATTGAAATGTTCAGAGATTTTAGAAAATCCGTTGGTATTTCACAAAATCACGAGTTTCACAATCTTACCGTGACTTTGAAGACCAAGCACTGTTTGGATTGGTCTCCTCCTCTCAAATCTAACTTACCAGCAAATAGCCTGCGGTTTCAATCGTCTTCCTAACAATACGATGAGGAACATCGAAAGATCTTCGAAGACAAGGAAACGCCAATAAATATATATGCATCTATGGATATAACACCTTTGTACGTATAGATATACAGTAGTTTACACTCATATGAAAATCTATATTGCATGTTTATGATGCAGGCGTATCAAAATTAAATTTACAATTATTTTTCATTTTGTACTTATATATATATATATATATATATATATATATATATATATATTTGTACATATTTATACAGACAATCATATATATATATATATATATATATATATATATATATATATATATATATATATGTATATATATGTGCGTGTGTATGTATATTTAAAGTTAATTTTGGCCATATTGAACGCTTATTAAAAAATTAACTTTTCTTGCTTACGTACGAGAAAACACAGATCTAGATTCAATCTCCCTTTCTCTCTTTCTGTTCGGGTACCCCTCATTGACAGAGTAATCAATACTTTAAGGTTATGTAGTAAAATCCAACTCAGAACATTGGCACCTCAGCCCTTTAGGTGGTTCGAAAATGCCAAACTATATTTAGAGATCACAAGACGTTAGCGACAATTCTATGATCATACTGGGGACGTGTTACCCCCAGTATACAAATTTGCAACCCGTAGGGTATAGCTGTCTCCGTTAGATTTGAAAAAGCCCTCTTCTTAGAAAATGCCAAAATTGACCCGGCCGAAAATTGACCTGACCTAAAATTGACCCTTGGAGGTCAACGGAGGTCAACACCACCAACCTTATGTTCATCATGAGATCTTGTATACAGAATTGCAGTCATCTCCTTTACATTTAAAAATGCCCAAATCGACCCGACTTTTAAGGATCACTAGCTCTCTCATGTTCATCCTGGTGTCAAGTCAGATTTGTACACAAATTTGCTGGCCTTAGAGTGTAGCCGTCTGCGTTAGATTTGAAAAACTGACCTGACCTTAAATTGACCTTTAGAGGTCCTGAGAGATCAGAACTTCCTATCATTGGGCCAAGTTAGTCTTTTGCACAAATTCGCAGCGTGTCCGATAGATTTGAGAATGACAATGTCACCCTTATCCTATTTGTAACTGGGGGTTAAGTTACCCCGAAACACAAATTTTCAGCTCGTCGGTTGCAACCATTTATGAGTCTATAAAAACATAGTCTGAAACTAACAATCATCGTTTTCATAATTCTCTCTCTCTCTCTATATATATATATATATATATATATATATATATATATATATATATATATATATATGGTTGGTGTAAAAATAATCGTAGTTTTTGTAACTTTGATGCTTATCGTTGGAATAAACTATTTAACTGTGTTCATGTAATATGCCATTTTAAAGTGTGAATTGCAGTCTATTTATTCAAGTTGAACGTTTTCTTTTCACTATTTATTCTGGCTTTTTAGAGGCTGTCAAATCAAAGATGGAAAGCTAATTCGAACAATTTTGTTGAAAACGGGAGGTAAAGTAGGGAAAGCTGCTCGTAATATCAACTATGTAGACGGTCAAGACACCGTCAATGAACGCATAACTCAAAATAGTTCCCAAAAATTCTAAACGGGGACAAGAATCTTGAAAATGTGGATGTCCTTCTGTGATTGACGACATACGATTGAGATTCATTATTGAGGCGAAACCATGCTAAACAACTCAAAAGATTGCAGATGAACTATATATTGACCATTCAACAGTTGTTCGACATTTGCATCTAACTGGGCAAGTAAAAAAGATCGGTATGTTGCTCGAATAATCCTGACTAAAGAGCCAAGAAGCTTGCATGTCGCAGGAATGAACCAGCAGAAATTGAACAAACTGGGCAACGAAATTCTACTTTACCAAACTTACTCACCAGACTGCTCTCTGACCGACTACCACTTTTCCAAGTATTTTTGGCCTCTTCCAAATGAAAGTCTTTAACAATGAGGCAACAGCTCAATGCACCTTTGAAGAATTCCTTGGTTCCAGGACCCCAGAAGTCTATATTTCCGGATCGAATGGAATTGTTTCTAATTGTCGAAGATGTGTTGCTTCTGAAGATTCTTATATCGATTAATAACCCTTTTATTCTCATATGAGACACACTGCTTTAAATTTAATGGTGAAAATCTGCAATTATTTTTGCATCAATCTAACAAATAAATACCATTTTTATCCTTTTGTCATTTCTCAAACTTTTGATTAATATATTCACATATTTATCAACATTCCGTTTCTACACGTGACCTAGCTTGTTATTTGGGGAGGAAGAAGGGGGAATAATTGATTTGCACTATCAAAACTTAATTGATGAAAGACAATCCCAACGGCAGAATTATTATTAATGCAATTCATACATTTACAAATATATCCTTGTTATTTTATAATGGCAGTAAAAAGGCAAAAGTTGAATAACTATTTGTAAAGCTTTTAAATCCCGAGGCGGGAGGTTTTCAAATAGGCCCCCTCCTCCACCCTCAGCTACGGATTGGCACAAGGATAAATCGGGATGGATTTGAAAGAAAGACCATCCAAGAGGTGTTGACCATCTTTCCTCGAAAATCAGCATTTGACTGTCACCTTGTATCGAACGCCGACCCCTGTTATTTGTGTGAACTACGCAACTAAGCATTTGAAATGTACTTTTTCTACTGATCTGATACCAGTTTTCAAATTATATCTATCTTCTGTCTCTGTCTGTCTGTCTGTCTGTCTGTCTCTCTATATCTATATCTATATCTATATCTATATCTATATCTATCTATCTATATATATATATATATATATATATATATATATATATATATATATATATATATATATATATATATATATACTGTCACAAAAACTATTAAAATTAGGTTCTCAAGTTAGTCCAGCTGGCTTGCTTCATGGCTATGAATGTACCAAACATAGAGACCGCAGTAAAGGGGCTAGACGGCAGAAACTTTCAACACATACCCCGTCTGCCTTTCTATGTCTGTTATATAATTCTTAATAGACAGGATAATTAAAGTCAGTACATCGCACAATATATATATATATATATATATATATATATATATATATATATATATATATATATATATATATATGTATATATACGCACGCACGCACTCACATACATATAGTTTAAATACATATACATATAGTATATATATATATATATATATATATATATATATATATATATATATATATATATATATATATGTTTATTGTCTGACTCTAAAACAAGGAAGTGAATCTGAGAATCTTATTTCATTAGCGCAAATCGATCTTCAGACGAACTAGCACTACACAGTCTAAGTGAATCTGAACCCCTCCCCAAAACATTACTGATTGTTTGTAAATAGATATCTTTGTCCATACTTCCTTTCACCGTGGCTAACGTAAAATGCTCACGGCCGGATTAAGCTTGCGCAGGGCCTGAAGAATCTAATACTTGTTTGTTTGTTTGTTTATCTATGTTTAATTGACTCTCAAACGATTGCACCTTGAATACTGCAAATTTGTACAGAAGAGTAACTTGACCCCAGAATGAACATAGGATAGGTGACATCAACCTCTGATAACATGTAAAGATCAATTGAAGGTCGAGTCAATTTTGGCATTTTTAAATCTAAGTACTTTTTTTTACCAATTTTGCGTGCAGGCCCAACCGATGGGGAGTTGGAGTATGTGTCCCCATAATCAATTTTACGAAATGTAAATATAAAACATAATTTGGTTTCCTGTATTGTTATATCTAAAGTTTGTATTTTCCCGAGGCAACATAAGGTGATACGTCAAATAAAATAATAGCATTACTTCGTTTTTGTTTTTATTTTTGTGCAGCAGCTATGACCTCAGTTTCCAATACCTCCGTATCTATGTTATGTATATGTATAATATATATTTACCACACTTCCATATGTCACAATGTTAAATAATAACTCCAATTGAAAGTGATTATTGGCTAAAACCTCAAACACCGAGTTGTTCATAAAAGTTGAAGGCAGTATTGTACAATGAAAATAGAGGAAGTGCAAAATCACGGAATCGGAATTGGTAGCTTGCAAGCATTTAGTACGGGGCCCTCGAAATTGCAGGGCCCGTAGCATATGCCAAATACGCTGCATAGTTAGTCCAGCTCAACCAATATAACATAAAATGCTGATATTACAATAAAATCACCTGACTTCTATTTGCCCGCATAATTTATTTTTCACTTTTTATGATTTGCACCCTGTCGGATGTTATCAGCATGTGCGTCAATTTTGTCATAACACCAGTAAGCATAAAAACAATATTTGTATACTTAGTTACTTTGATAATTTGGTAGGTGCATAAATAGGTCTGTAGGAAGGGAGGTGTCGTCAGTATTCTCGAAACAGATAAACAGTTTGTGCTTATAAGGCAATTCCAAGGAGTGTGTTTATATATACATGGATGTCTGAAGTTTTGTAAGAGGTTTTTAAGGATGACAGTCAAGTCTTTATATATGCACACGTGCACACACACGCACACATCATCATCATCATCAGTCTTTTAACGTCCGTCGTTGGATATAGACCTTCCTCAGGATTCGCCACACTTCTCTATCGTGGGCATCACGGAGGCAGTATTTTCTAAATTTGTCCAGTTCATCTCTCCATCTTGTATTTTGTTGGCCTCAGTTCCAGATGCTCATTGCCATTTAAGTTTTTTAATAAATTCTTTGATGTTTCTAACTTCCGTTTTCTTCCTTATATACTGTGCTGTCTTGTGATCAATTAAACGCTTAAAGAATTCCCATACCTCCATTGAATGAATCACCATACCTACGCGTGTACTAGAATTATACATCTAAAAAATGAAGTAAAATAATCTAAAAAGATCTTTCATCTAAATCATCGTGTAGAAATATCAGCACAATATTTGGGCATTGTTGGTCCAAAATGATCATAGAAATCCCTCAAAGCACCCCCCCCAAAAAAAAACAAAATAAAACAAAACAAAACAAAAACAAAATCATCTTTGGTGGTGCTTAGTGGTGTGCTCATGTAACTTC
This sequence comes from Thysanoteuthis rhombus, assembly GCA_963457665.1. NCBI lineage: Eukaryota > Metazoa > Mollusca > Cephalopoda > Oegopsida > Thysanoteuthidae > Thysanoteuthis > Thysanoteuthis major. Next base: position 24,393,913 of record OY735239.1, read on the forward strand.
CCAAGCTTGTAGCCAACAAAAGGTGAACAGGAATATCCAGAGATACAGACAAACAGACGAACAAAGAAACAAGACTCGGTAGACCACTTGGCTGGTTGATCGGGCTGGCCATTTGTAGAGCTATGCTTATTCGATAGCTTCCACCCAATTGCAAAGCAAAGCTAAATTGCTTCTCGTCTCGCTGGACACAAGAGGAAATGATTTTTTGTCCCCATTTCTCGAACAATCCATGGAGAGCCAATCATGGTTTCTCTTGAAATTATCTACCTATCTATCTATCATGTGACCAACCATATCTATCTATCTATCTATCTATCTATCTTGTGGTCAACCATATCTATCTATCTATCTATCTATCTATCCATTTTATTATATCTATCTATCTATCATATGACCAACCTATCTATCTTCCAATCTATACCGTCGCAAACCTATCTATCTATCTATCTATCTATCTATCTATCTATCTGTCTAGTGACCAACCTGTGTACCCATCTATGTATCTATGCTGTGGAAAACCTATTTATCTATCTATCTGTCTGTCTTATTGCCAACCCGTCTGTCTATCTATATATATATCCATCAATCATATATATATATATATATATATATATATATATATATATATATATATATATATATATATATATCTCCTGACGCAAGCCTACCTCCCTATCTATCCTGTGACCAACCCAATCTATCTACACTCTAACTCCTTGTTTATATGCGTACACATATGAGTGACTTTGTTTGTATTGAAATATACATACGCAGACGCATGCAGACATTTCAGAAATAAGTCAAGCTAGTTATGAGAAATTGAAGGTAATATTGAACTTATCTATAAAGGAAACATTTCTAATAAGATCTTTCCATATCTCTACTATTAAATACCCATTGGCGTTTTCCTAACAATCATTATTAATAAATCTCCAGCGAAACCAACATTTCATATTTATATATAAACATATAAGGATGATATGTAAACTAATAAAATTAACGCACGCGCGCACTCACACGCGCGTATACACAACGAAAGATGACATATCGCTCCGGTATTTGAACTCATGTTTAAATGAACATGGCGATTTATATACAAACACATAAGTATGGTTTGTAAAGTAACAAGCATGACTGCTGCAGGGTCAAACGTAGTAATCTCGCGAAATCTCTCGGGATTTTGTGAGATCTTTGAACAGTTAGATAATTTCATGAAATTCCTAATGTAACAATCGATCTTGTAATGTTTAACCCTTTTTTGATGCTAAAAATTACGACGATAAAGAGTTCAATCCTCCCTAGACGCACCATTATTGTGGCCTTGTGTCAAACTCCACACTGACTTTTATTCCGACTGAAGATGATTATTGCAACTTTTGTATTGTATATATAATAGATAAAAAAATATATATATATATGAAAATACAGATCTTGTTAGTCACTCAAAAGAAACGTCACGTGACTAACGTCTTTTGGCAAGCATATTGTGTTGGGGTAATCAATTAAAATAATGGAAGAAGGGGTTATCAATGAACAAATTACTTCTGTTGCCTTTTGTTGAACAGTGATCACAAAAATGTCTGAAATTTCGAAAGGCAAGCCTGTACAAATTTGAGACCAATTTGACATAAACCTACTTTGGCAAAGATTGAAAAACCTTTTGGGGGATTTAAGAAAACTTAGATTTAGACATAGTAAGGTGTGATTGTTGATATTTTTAGCCCTATAGCTCTATTTGTGCAGTCTGTACGCATGATATATTACCAGCCAGTCAGCCAGCTAGCCAGGAAATAAGTCAGTTTTCTAGCATTTTTCCCGTGTAAATGTACTGTAATTGCTTGCATATTGTGAGATAATTTTTGCCGATGTGTTTGACCCACCAATTTAACTCAGTCGGTAAAAGATCTGCCTATCAATGATTTTGACGTGATTATAAATCATGGTATTGCAATGACCATTTTGAAATTCGACGAGGATTATTCTTGTTGCTCTTGTTACGGTTGGAAAACTAAGTCGACTGCAGACTGCTCACACAAACGTGTGCGTGCACACAACGAAAGATGTCATGCCGCTCCAGTATTTATGTACATGTCCAAATGAACATGGATATTTATATACAAACTCATAATTATGATCTGTGGGGAAATATAACAAGTCTGGTGAGGCATCCAACAGGAACTGTCACGTGCCCAATATTTTTGGCTGCATGTCGTGTTGTTGTGATCAATAAAGAATTTTGAATAGGGGGTGATCAAGGATTAAGTCACTTCTCGCACCTTTTGTAGGCCTGTGATCTCAAAAAAATCCGAAACTAATGACCAGTTTTGCATAAACTTACATTGCAAATTGAGCACCCGACAAAAATCCTATTTTGGAGGGGAATTTTCAAAAAAAGAGTAAAAAAAAAATATCTTTCTTCAAACTCATTGACGGGTGTGTATTTACAAATTCAAAAGTAACTACTAAGGGTAAAGACCAATATATATATATATATATATATATATATATATATATATATATATATATATATATATATATATATATATCATGTATACAGGCCGCGTCAATGGTGCTAGAGACTTGGAACTTTGAATATTTACTCCTTATCAAGTCGACAAAGAGATTTTTTGTTGAAATCCCTCCCGTATAGTTTTTTTTGAGGAGGTTTCGATACACAATTCAAATCTATGTTGAATTAATCCCTCAGTTTTTATCCACTTGTTTTTTGAAAATTCAGACTTTTTATTGATCACTGCCCCCCAGAAGTAGCTAATTCACTGATCACTGATTTAAAAAACTTTCAACTGATCATCCCCAACACGATATGCTACCAAAAGACATTGGTTGCATGACGGTTTCAATTGACTGATTAACCAAAGCTGTTATTCATATTCTTTCTTTTCTTAAAAAGTAATTTTTCTGATAAACATGTACTATAAGAAAACACTAAAAATATGATCCAAAGTTCTATGACTAGTTTGCCAAATTTATGTAAACTACAAAAAATTTAACAATTGGAAACCATCAACCAAAAATTTCAACGTAGTCAACATAGGTTTTATCAGTTTTTTAAGTGATTCTGTTTGGATGACCAATCGTCCATTTATGAGCGTGTCCCACCTACAAAGGGATGTGATTGTAATCGTGTCTAGAAATTTTTTTTTTAAAATTCCCGCCAAATATAAATTTTTTCTTCAATTTACAATATAAGTTAAAGATAACTTGGTCCCTTAGTTTGTGTCCGGTAGCGTTAACGTTTATTTTTTCTTTAAACTTTGCTCTTATACTTATAACTTACTCATTGATCGCTTTTTTATCCATTTTTTTAAAATTGATCACCTCCAACAAAGCGTGCTGGCAAAAGACGTTCGTTACGTAACGGTTTCTTTTGAGTGAATAAGCAAACCTGTTTTCCTATGTTCATTTTTTGGCCACTCCTAGTTTTCTGTACATATTTTTAGCGTGCTCAAAAAAGCACGAATAAAATGAACACTTGAAGAACTGAGTTAATTTATGCCTTTTGCTCATGATGCAAAATGAATTAAAATTATACACAAAGGAGGGTAAGAAGAAAATAATGAAAAGCATAAGAAATTTCAGTCATGGGTGAATTAGGTTTTGCAATAAAGATTTAAGGGTGAATGACATGAAAGAAACAGTGGTTCATGCTAACTTCGTACTAATGCCCTTGGGAAAGATATGAATCTACCTCTCCCACTTGGTCGGGTTATGCATTACTCTCTACAGCTAGTACCAAGTAATTGAGTGCAAGTTGGCGCATGTTGTTATTTGCAAAGCATTCGGTCGTTATGGTACAGGGTCAGATAGAATTATAGGGCACCCAGTGAGCATCGAACATACTTGGCATGAGCAATGATCACCAAATTTGCTCACCACGTCAAGGGGCCCACGATCAGGGGAGAGGATGGGCATCGGCAAGAGACCTTATTATCCCCAGCATCCCCAGATGCCACGTAGGATCTGAACTGGCATTCTGACAGCAATGGAATAGTTTGTTTCTATCATTATTCGGACTATCCTGATCTTGGTTGTTTTTCATACTACGTTTCGGCCTTCATCTGGTAGAAGTAACGAACCGAACCCTTTATTTATAGCGAACCGAACCCTTTATATAGACCGCACTAGACCGTAGTATTTTCGAATTATTATTGTCTCACACTAGGATTGAACCTAGAACCATTAGATTACTTGCAGTAATTCTGTCTGATTCTCTAACCACTACGCTATGATACCTGATGAAGGCCGTAGAGTGCAACGGCCGAAACGTTGTATGAAAAATAACCAAGATGAGGATAGTCCGAATAATAATAGAAATAATAATAATGCCTCATCTCAAGAATTCAGAGAAACACTGGAATAGTTTGATTTGATTTGATTATCTATCTATCTATCTATCTATCTATCTATCTATCGAATCAGCGTGGGCCCACAAATGGCCTTAGCAACCAGCGAAGTGGGCTACAAATTCTTTTCTCTTTGTTTATGCGTCTGTGTCCGGGCACTCCTAGCCACATTTTGGGTGCTACCTCTTAGAAGATTTCCATGAATACACCGCTAAGCACCATCAAAACACGCCTTTTTTGTCCATTGTGGTCTCTGTGGTCATTTTGAATCAACAAAGTCCAAATCTTGTACTGCTATGTTTTAGATAATTTTTCATTAAAGATAATTTTGGAGAAAAGATTTATTCATTAAAAATAACCTTAGTTAAAAGATCTGTAAAAAAACTCAAATGGCAATGGGCAGGCCATGTTGTAAGTATGAAAGACAACCGGTGGACATCACGTCTCACAACGTGGATCCCCAGGGATCACATAAGAAACCGAGGCCGACAGAACACAAGATGGAGAGCTGAACTTGACAGAGTCAGGAAATACTGGCTCCGCGATGCCCATGATTTGGAACTGTGGCGAATCCTGGGGAAGGTTTATGTCCAACGACGGACGTTAAAGACTGATGATGATGGAAAAAAACTTTATGATAATTCTAAGATAGTTAGTACTGGTACAAGTGTGAGCTACGATGAGTCATTTATGCGAAAAGCGAATATCTATCTATCTCTCTGTGTGTTAGAGACGATAATTTGTATCTATCTATCTATCTATCTATCTATCTATCTATCTCTATATATATATTTATAGTAGAATGTGGATTCACTACATAAACTAGCTCATGTTTCTGCCCTCTTTGGGTCTCATCAGGCGAATCATTTATTTCCAGCTCTACCCTAAAACAACTTAACTTCAAGAGTAAAAAGTTGTATGTATCGAGCACTCTATGAAATAAATCCATTACATTTCAGATGTGGCTTTATATTATTGATATATTATCATATTATGTTATACTGCTAGCCTGATTTGTACCATATATACAGTGCGTGTGTGTGTATATATATATATATATATATATATATATATATATATATGATATTTCAATGGATTATATAAAGGAAAAAAAATAATGAAAGTTAGATGAAAGCTTGATGCTATACGATGTGGAAAAATTAAGTGTTAGTCGGAAAAATTGTCGAATTCTTCGGTTGAATATCTTAATGGAGAATCAACTCGAAGAAGTTTTTCCTTTGTAATTAGTATTCTTAAAGCTGATATCATAAGTTGGCTTTCGTGGGATCAAAACTGACACAACGGATTGAATATTCACATAGGTAAACACACAATAGAATTGACAGGAACGGCGAGTCACACCTGTTGTTATACTTACTGATCCAGCATCGTTAAATACGTTTTTGGGGTAACCTATGTGAGAAAGCCCTGTTTCAAACAATTAAATGATGTTTAGTATGAAATGATATCCATGTACAATACACATGATAATACCCTATACAAAATAACAAACTACTTATAAGACATGAGCAACATATTAAAACATTGCTGAGAGGGAGGTAATGTTTGATCAACACTGCTGTGGTGTCATGTTGATATAACTGCTTTGTTCTTAAAATCTCCGAAATGATTACATGGTAAACAACTGATGATCCTAACGAGAATAAATGCATACAGAGTACCATGATAACAAAGTATATATATAAATCAGGGGAAAAACACTGAAGAAAATGATATGAATTGCATTGAGAGACATTGGGAAATATTAGACTGAAAGGACACTAAATTTCTCTAAATTTGAAAAAAAGTTTTTTGATGTTTAGTGTTTGAAGCTTTCAAGCTTTCGAGCATATATATATATATATATATATATATATATATATATATATATATATATATATATATATATATAACAAGACCCTGAAAATAATGAAACAAAGCTAAATATCAAAAGCATAGCTTAAGGGGAGGTAGTGTTAGATCGACACTGTTGGGGTCCATATTAAGATAATTTTGTTCATATATCCCGTGGGCGTTTACAAGAGAAAATCGTACGTATTACCATAATACCTAAAAAGCTTTTGAAAATCTTGTATAAATTGCATTAATAGATATTTGGAAATAATTGACTTAAATGACAAAAATCATGAAAAATTTTCATATACATATATATAAAGGTGCATCCATTGGTCTGTAGCCTTACACGAAGTTATTAGTTGAATTTTAATCAGGAATTTTCTTTGAATCAAATTCTGTCCACACGATTATTAATCTTCCAAAAATTAAGTGCATTGTCAAGGAGGAATATCATCTTTAAAAAAATGTTATAAGTGAAAATAAATGCTTTTTTGATCAATAGTACGTAGACATTGATGTACATACATATGACTCTATTCCATTGAATGTGTGAGTGAGAATGTATTCAATGCTCACGTTAAATACGTATATATTACATAGATATATTTGCGCACAAGAATAATGAACGATGTATAATTTTACATACAAAAATATTTAAATATTTACCTATGAGAAAAATATATGTATCATTTATCATACACACACACATATATATAGACACACATACACCCACTCGCACATATAAAATGTATATATATATATATATATATAAATAAATATATATATATATATATATGAAATTAGTGTGTATATTGATATCCTTCACATCAATTGTATGCATACACACATATGTCTCTCTCTCTATATATATATGTGCGTGTATATAATCATATGTGTATATATGTATTTATATATACACAATCATAAGCATCTATATATATCTAATCATATATATATATATTGGTATATGTATTTATATATGTATGTAATAATATGTATTTATATAATATGTTTTCATGCGTATATAGTAATATGTATATATATAATCATGCATATTTATATTCATATATAATCGTGTATTTATTTGAAATCGTATGTTTATGCATATATACATATATATATATATAATCATACTTATTTCCATGAATCTATATTTGTAATATTCGGATATTGTATAATATTACATTTTAATTTATTACTGATTCGTACTTTCAATGGTAAAAATTACTCTAATTCGTTATACGCAAATTCATTAGTTTATCTCAGAGTTACATTTATCATGTTTAATCAGAAATTCACTTCGAGACCAACTGATAAATTTACTTTAGCAACTCATTTTCAACAAAGTAACCATTCAAGTTGGCCCAAAGAAACAGCGCATAACACATTTTTAGTGTATATACAATGATCACACGTTGAAAAGGACCACGTTAAACCGGATATCGGACAAAATGCGTTGAGAGAGTGACCAGAAAGACCATCACCACCATTTATAGCATAATATAACTGGATCACTTCGTAATTACCACTAAAATTACCTCTCCGCATTTAGAAGCAAACAAACTTAAAACGGTTAATGGATTTTCAAAAGAGTATGATCTTAATTAGACTTGAACTAATTAACCTCATTGTATGTTTAATATTTTCATGATACATATACATACACACACACACACACACACACACACACATATATATATATATATATATATATATATATATATATATATATTTATGAATATAGTTATCAGAATATACTTGTAAAGAATGACGGGTTCATCTATGGATGGATCAACACCAAGGAGCCTAGAGCTATTTTATATTTGATAAGTTATTTTTAATAATTCAAGAATCCTAAATTTACGCATCGTTAAAGTCTAAACTCTACTCAAGCTGTTTTAAAAGGTGTTCGGATATGAAGTCCTATGAGTTTTTATGATGTAATCTTCATTGTTATGTAATAATAGGTAGGTAACTTAACCAATAGGATGTGTGAGCGTAAACAAACCGAGAAGAAATTTGCATTTATGTGTTTTATATGGATAGATATGATGTATCATTAGTTTCATAATATATATGTATATATATATATATATATATATATATATATATATATATATATATATATATATATAGATAGATAGATAGATAGATAGATAGATGGATAGATAGATGGATAGATGGATATAGATATAGATATATATGTAGTTAAATGATGGATCATGTACAGTGATCAGTCTGTATATACTTTCCAATATCGTATATGTATACAACATTAACCCTTACCATCGGATAACTCGGAGAACCGGCTAAAACGGACACTATCCCCCTATTAATTATGTAACCGTATCGGGGATTTAAAAACAAAACAGTTATTCTAATATGCCCGCCCCGGCAGTATTGATCAAACACCGACTCCCCTCAAGTTATGATTTTAATATCAAGCATTGTTCTGTTATTTCTAGGGTAGCGTCATATATATATATATATATATATATATATATATATATATATATATATAACGTGGTTTCACTGCACTGCTACAGTTTGTTTGTTTGAACTCTCAAATTAGGCGAAACGGTGCATTGTATCTATATACATTGGATCAAATAACCCCTAAAATTCACTGACTTAAATGGTGCGTAAAAGAAATCCGGTTGCAGAGGCTTTTTTCGCTCAGCAGATCACTACGCTCAACAGTGTAGACAGCTCTGCATTCCCTCAATTTTTTTTTAGAACCATACCACTGATTGGTAGTCAATGTATACAAAGTCAATTCAAGAGTTTTACGAAAAATAAGTATTGCTAAAAACCATTAATTCATGCTGTTTAAAGATCCTAAGTCAACCAATAATGGCAGGGGTCAATGAATCAGATTAGCTTGTGTAAGAAACTACCTTCTCGTTCGGGCTTGGATGCTAGTGTAATAACTGTTCCTTTGTCTTGTTCTCATCTTCGGGCAGGACCCAGCATAAACAATGTGAGCCTAGTCTTGGAGATCCCGACCCTGTGGCAGCACCTTCCCATAGTGCTATGGAGGGAGGGCACTGGCGACTTTGTAACGTTGCTTTCTGAGACTGGGTTATTTTCGTACCTGCTCTCATGCACGAGTATGTATACCAATGTGTCACATTCCGACTTCATGGAGAGACGGTTAAATATCGGTATGGTTCAGAGTCGAATTTAGCAAGTGTGGGATCTGTAGCATATGTTATAAAGGGGCCCTAAATCAGGAAAATTTACATGAATATCAAAACACATATATATTTAATTGCAAAGTAAGTGAATTATTTCGATTGCTATACAACCAGATAATACGACAAATATACTTCATTTTCCATTTGAACTATCAGTTTGTAATCGTTTTATCCAGCTTCAGTTTCAAATAAGTTTGTATTCATGCCGTATAAGCATATATTAATCAATTGATGTGTCAAATAATAATCTCAATTATAGATGATGATGATAATTGAAGACATAAGGGGATTACTGTGAAACAGCGAGCAACCGGAATTGTTAGCTTGCAAACATTCAGCGCGGGGCTCTGGAAATTGAGGGGCCCATATAATAGGCTACTTTTGCAACATAGATAATCCAGAACTGAGTGGGTTAATGACAATTTTCCCCTTATTTCCTAGGGAAAAAAATCAGGAAGTAAAGGCCTCACATTACCGACACCCTATACAGTAATCATCAAGCTGCACTTGTCATTGGCTGCACATAAACTTTGAAGTAACAACCCCCTCCCCGAAGCGCACTGCAAATATTTGATTCATGATTTTTTCATTCCACGGTCAATAAAATATGTTGCGGTTGTGTAAACTCTATTTCCATTGGTTAGTTTATCTCAGCCGATCTAAATACTTATATTTGATTGGTTCGGAAGCGTAATAAGATCTCCTCATCAACCTTACACACATAATGTACTGTGGGGCGATATTTTCTATTTAAATGATACGTAAATCTTGCACTGAAATATTTTTGAAATGTATATACAGTGGGTAGAGTACGTATCCGATACATTTCAAATAGTTCATTAACATACTTACACAGCCTCAAAATTGACAGATTAATATTAATACAAGAAATATATAAATAAAAAGGATTGAATTTTGAAAAGTTTTGTACAAGAAGAGAAATCTTGGGTTCAACAACTTGGATACTAAATAAATGTTTAAATGAACTGTTTGCAATATATTAGATACTTTTTGCACCCATTTTCAACGTATATATATATATATATATATATATATATATATATATATATATATATATATATATATATATATATATATATATATATAGATTTGCAGCTTTAAACACAGAAGATGTAAAAGAAATTAAAAAAAAATAAATTATCATTTCTGTCAATCATTTCTGAAGATCTGTTGTGAGATTTTAATATTTTACACGGAATTAGATATCATGGGACAGTATGTGGATTTTTCTTGTTTTGACCATCAGTTGTTTACCATGTAACTGTTTCTTATATATATATATATATATATATATATATATATATATATATATATATATATATATATATATATATATATATGTATATATATATATACATGTATATATATATATATATATAAGATATATGTATATACATATATATACATATATATATATACATACATATATATATGTATATATATATATATATGTAAATATATATATATGTATATATATATGTATATATATATATATATATATATATATATATATGTATATATATATATATATACATATATATATATATATATATATATATATATATATATATATATATATATATATATATATATATATATATATATATACAAATCTGGGATGCTATATGATGTTATAATATAATACAATATCCGATGTATGATGAGTTTATTTCATTAAGTGCTTGGTACCTGAATCCTCACTCCATTATACATGTATACATACATACGTACATACATACATATATGCATACATATATAGATATATATAGTTTTGAGCTTTAAACACTAAACATTAAAAAAACCTTTTACAAAAATATTTTTGTGTCTCTTCAGTCACTTATTTCTCAATATTTATCAATGCAATTCATGTAATTTTCTCCAGTGTTTTCCCCTGGTTAACACACACACACACACACACGCACGCACACACACACACACACACACACACATATATATATATATATATATATATATATATATATATATATATATATATATATATATATATATATATATATATATATATATATATATATACATATATATATATATATATATATATATAGTTTTTATTGGCATGGCGTAATGTTTCCCAATTTATTGAAAATAATAGCCAAAATGATTGGGTGGTAAAGATTTCCTGCGAAACAAATGTTGCTAAATGCATAAGGATAGTAAATACATATGGAGAAATTTTAAATATTTAATTTCAATTAATTGTGGACTAAAGAAAAATAATTGCTTCTCCAAAATCATTAGCTCGAGAAAATTGATAATCAATTGTATATCCTCTTTGAGTTAAAAACCTTTTCTAATCTTTTCCTATAAACCTGTTACTAGATTCAAACAAACATCTGTAGGGATATTTTGCCACTCTGTGTGTGCATGATCTTCAAGTTACTGCAGATTTATTGGTTCTCTTGCTCTAACACGTTTTTTCAATTCATTTCATGAGTTCAAGTTCTCAATTGGATTCAGGTGGTGATTCTGTGAAGGTCAAGGTAAAACTTTTCTTATCCTGAAGATATTTCTAGACTAATTTAGAATTTCGTTTAGGACCATTGTCGCACATCATATTTCCAACTGTCTGATTCCTAACTGACACTTTCTAGTTGACATCAAATATTTCACAATAATCCTCTCTTCTCATTACACCATTAACTTTTTACTAAGCTTTCTGTTCATTTTGCGGAGAAATATCCCGAAGCTTGATACTCATGTTTTGTTATAGGGACGATGACATACCTTTGCGTCTCCAAATTTTTTGTCATTATGCCCTAAAAGTTCTAGTTTTGTCTCATTTGACCATATTATATTTTCTTGAATGAAACAGGCTTATCAATCTATTCATTTGCAAATGCTAATCGAGCATTCAAATAACTAGCCTTTAGTAAAGGGGTCTCCCGAGGTCGGCATGCTCGTAAGCCTGCTCCGTGCAGGGCTTTGGTAATAGTATTTCTTGTTACTTTCACCCTGGCAACTGGCAAGTTATTCTCCAGATCCTGAGTTGTTATATTTGGATTATTTTATGCAGTTCTTGGAAGCTTACGTTATGGTCCAGTGGACTGGTTTATTCTCCCTACCACGGCCAGTTTTATTTGGAACAATTGATTTCGGGATCGAGAATCGTTTAGAAATGACATCATATCCACTGCCTTACTTGCGTGTTTCAACAATCTTGGTTCTAATTTCTAAACAGATGTCTTTAATATTAACCAATATGCAGGGTTCCCAGTGCTAAAAGAATCTTATACTTCATGGCGTGAATAAGTACATTGCAATTGAAATCACCACTCAGGATTTTCTGGAAAAGAATGAATATTAATATATCAATATCTATAATTAAATTTTCATCATTCATACATGAAAAATTATATTTTCCCTGATTATATTTTTTTCGTACCATTAATTTTGAACATAACATTTCTTTTCAAATTTGTTGTTGATTATTAAATATAAAATTTACCGACTCGTCGTGTATTCAACCACCTAACGCTCATAACTGCTTCCATCCAACAGAAAAACCGGTACAATATTTTCAAATTTAATCTCCATAAAATAAAGAAACTAACACCGTGCCAACGATTTTAGTCATAACTCTCTCTCTCTCTCTCTCTCTCTCTATATATATATATATATATATATGTATGCATGTATATTGTGAAATATATACCACATGTCATATATATTAATCAAATCAAAAATAGGCTAACAATGTGAAAAAGTTGAAATGACTTGAAAAAAATACTACTTTTTTGATTTAACAAACAAATAAAACTATGTATATTCAAAAATGAAAAAAAGAATTAAAATGACAGTTGAAAGCAGAAGCAGTTGCTTGTAATGTAATCTAAGTAAACACATGTTCGATGAAACAATTCCTAATAATGGGTTGCAAGGTGAATAATTACAACCCACTATATCCGTCAAATTTCAAATCAAAGTGAAAGTAATTTTCTATAGAATACAAACAACTTGAAGGCCTAATTTCATTGTCTAGCTGAACAGTTGGAAATAACGAAACGAGGGTTAACCATAGTTATAGACCAAATTTCTGCATCCAATCAAGATATATATATATATATATATATATATATATATATATATATATATATATATATATATATATATATATATATATATGATATAATATAGTTCAATATCCGATACGTAATGGCTTTATTCTATAAAGTGCTCGATACATTCAACATTAAGCATTAAGCTGAGTTAGAGTAGAGCTTGGAATATGATAAAATGAAGGATTCTCTACACAAATATCTTATTGTTTCAGCCATGTTTGGGCTTCTTCAGGCGAATGATTCGATTCATTTTAGATTCCTAACTAGGATATTTTTGGGTGTGTATCTATTTTCTAGCGTGGAGAACCTTCCTATTTATATATCTTTTATTTTTCTTTTATCCTTACCTTGATTAGTTATTAGTCTTGCTTGTCAAGTTTTTCTGTTTTACGTAGTGGAGATACTTTACTGTCTGATATTTATGAATCATAAATTAGCAAGAGATCCTGTAGGTACTTTCCTTATCAGTATGTTGTTGAAACATCAGCTCTTTGTGATACGTTTTTTCTCTGAAAGTACTTTATTCTTGCTTGAATCTGTTTCTCAGCGTTGGTATTCACTGTTATGTGACATCAGTTGTTAGTTTAATTATTCTAGGTTTAGTACATTACCAAATATCTTAGATACTTATGAAAAAAAATGTATGCAAAAAGCATTCGATGCATTTCAAAAAGTTTATTTTAACAAAATTTTACTACTCTGCAAGTACCCCAAAAGGTTGGGGACCGCTATTCTAGAGTGGCTGTCATAGAAATCATTAAAAGAGAGATGAAAAGCAAGGTGCCTTCAAGAAAACCAGAGAATTTCGCTAATTTGATGAAACTTAGCAATGAAAAATGACGGAAAATACTAAAAAGAAAACAAACCTGGTCGCAATTTAAAAAGCCACTTGCCAGTAAATATTATATTACTGTATGGATGATTTTGACTGCACCACTATTTAGGTTTTGTCATTATCATATTGTTTGTATAGTAAAACCTTAGCAAGTGAGACTTTCATACTTTTTGACCTTAAATGCTGGCTGTTTATTTTGTATAATTCACATGAGTATCTTAGAGAAGAAATCATATACATATATCATATGTATGCATACGTATAGACCCATTCTCTCCCTTTTTCACACACACACACACACACACACACACATATATATATATATATACATATATATATATATATATATATATATATATATATATATATATATATATATATATATATATATTGTGTCATCCACAGACAGCTGTTTCGATGTATTACATCTCTTCAGTGTGGCTATATATATATATATATATATATATATATATATATATATATATATGGAGAGAGAGAGAGAGAGAGAGAGAGAGAGAGAGAGAGAAAGAGGAGATATGTGCACTTGCAGTTATGTAAAAATATTTATTCCTCCATATTTTCATTCACACCACCCAAGCTTATATACTCCCATTTTTTTTATTTTAGGGTAAACATAGGTTTGCATCATCCACAACCATCAAACGTCCAGAGAGAGAGAGAGAGAGAGAGAGAGAGAGAGAGAGAGAGAGAGAGAGAGAGAGAGAGAGAGAGAGGAAGTATTGTGCATGGGAGTAAATGTTTGCAAAGAAGCCTGCAATAAAAAAAAATAACACAAATGGAAAAATGTAATTTTTTTTCTTTAAAAAGAACAAGCCCCTCCCAGACATTTTCACCCTACACACAATCTCTCGATCTCTCACCCACACAAATGTACCAGTATCTATCTATCTATCTAGCAAGCTAGCTAGCCACCGTCCACTTTGGCACACAACTGTCATTGACCACTAGAAATTCCTTGATTCATTGAGGGGGACTTCTTACTTCCTCTTCCTCCAAATTTGTCTTTTGATGCTTCTGTTATCTTTCCGTGTGTGGATTTGGGTCCCCACCAATCTTGTGTCCTTGCTAGGAGCACCCGGAGTTGCCTTTTAACGTCCGTTGTAGGATATAAACCTTCCCTGAGATTCATCAGATCTCTCTATCGTGTGTGTCCCAGTCCCAATGTCTCCTGAACCAAAGTCATCATGCGATCTTATTTTCTGCCAGCCACAATTTCACATATGATATCTAGGGATACATGTCAACGTTTGTAGCATTCTAGCAACATGACGACACCAATGTCACTTGAGTTTTCAATGAATTCTATGACTTCTGTTTTTCCTCTGATATACTTTGTTGTGTTGTGATATCTACATGTGATATTGAATATGATCCTTCCCTATACATGTTGAATATTGGTATAATAGCCAGGCAGACTGGACAATTAGCCTGAGAATTAAGACAAGAGAGCCCAACCCCTCGTCTAGCGTTGCGAAAGGCTGGCTATAGACTGAGTTAGGAACGTGTTCCTAAAAGAGTACGGTTAGCAGGACTCAGATTAAGCTCTGATACCAGACCTGTGTCCTTGCTACCAGGGCATAAAATAAGGCCACCGTATTCCCGAAATGTACGTAGATCATCTTTTGTACAGCAATGAAATGACCCTTCTGTAACAGTTTTACAAAGTGTGGACTCTATCTAATCTCATAATAATCTTGATTGTAAAATAATAACATATCTTTGATGGGTCATAAAGATTTGGCGGCATCCATAGTTGGTTAGAGTAATCGTTGGAGCCAGTGATTTTCTGGAGATAGGATTCACAATTAGTACAGCGATCATTCTTTCTCATTCTGTACACTGCTTGCAATTATCTCCTCTCCGTCAAACCTTTGAATAATTCTTTTCAAAGTAGACAGGAAAAGAAGGATTTTTCTTGTTTGGAAAATCTGTGAATGGCTTATCGTGTCTTGCTGACTCGAAGACGACCTGCAATGAGATTTTAAAGAACTATGTCGGGATGGAACTTGCTATTTATTCGGCCACATCTTATTGCAATACAAAAATTACGATGGGCGATTGATAAATAAGTCTTCCAAATCTACAAAACACGTTTTAGACTAGATAGAATAATGAAACCGGTATTATAATAGATGGTCGTGATGGTAGTGACGTTGGTTGTAATGATGGTGACAGCGGTGTTGGTGTTGGTGATGATGTTGGCGATAATTATCACCACCATGATCGTTATCACTATTATTATCAGCACCACCATCATCATCACAACCATCACCACCACAACCGTCACTATCATCACGGGCATCATCATCAGCACTACTACTATCATCATCACCATCGTCATCTCAACCATGATTACCATCTTCACCACCATCAAGCTTCAGGGCAATTCTAAAGATTCAAGTTCAATTTCTGCATCATAAAAACTATATGATTTGGCCGCTGTGATCATCCATATCAGACTAGTTTATGCAACTTTATTGCAATTACAATTTTCATACTGGTCAAGGCGGCCATATTGCATTTTAAATGACCTGCATATATTATCCAAATAGCTATTCCCAAAAATGTATTATGGTAAATAAATTCAACTACGTCGTCAATATCATACATCCATTGCTGTTAGAAAAATCGACCTGAAAACAGTTGTCACTGGCAGCCATTTTGAAATGACTCCCTATATTGAAAATTCATGATGGCTCAATATCCAAATCTTTTTGCAATCCCTCTGGCTATAAAAGTACAACATTTCATGCTTTTTAGCACAAAATTAACCATTTGGTTTAAATTTTCAGCTGAGTGCTCCACTACACGATATCATCCTTTGAGAAAAAATGACAAATTACTTTCAGTGGAAGAGTCCATAGTTCCATTGGTGGGTACAGGATATTTCTATCTGCAAAACTCTTACCTTCATGTAGAAGAGTTAATTGTTACGGAGAGAGAAAACAAAAAACACACTGTTTATTAGATAATTAGATGTTTCCATACTGTCACCTAATACTCAAAATTTGTCATGTTTTGATTTAAACGTCGTACTTGGCCTTTTGACGGAGGGATTTCTGTTCCAGTGGGGTTTGTCCGAGAAGTTTTTGTCTCAAGTGGTTATCTTGACCTCATTTATACCCACGGGTATCATATAATACCTAGAGATCCTCTTCTCTTGACGCACCAAGGAAATAACGCCCGAGGGACGGATCCCCAGTGTTGAGACAACATTTAATTACACTTTGGGCTGAGGGTACAATTTCTCCAGGAAGCACGATAATATTTTACTTCTAGACATTCTCTCCTTATTCAGTTCAGTTGTTTTCATCCATTCAACTACTTTCACTCTCGAATACTCTTCCTTGTCTTACTCTTCCCTCTATCCTCCTTTCTCTCCCTTTTTTATTTCGAATCCTTCGTTTTCCATGAAGAGTGTTCCACGCGCCTCCTGACACAGAGGCGACCAGAGCAGCGTAGCGGGGTTGGGCAAGGGTTAGGTGTGGTCGCGCAAAACGTGATAAGGACGGCTTCTTATTGCTGCTCTAAAAGTTTTTAATTAGAGTATTAAAAGCAACAGACGATTGAAGAGAGGTCAATAAAGAAGGCCATTTAGATAGATGTCCCGACTTGGTCGGACAATGGAGCAGTGACAAGGCTAGTTGATTCGAATCACTGGACATGACCATACTATGCTAATCGCTTTTGTACGAGCCCCTACCCTGCCAGATTTGGGTGTTTTAATGACGAGCGGGGGTAGCAGGGGTTGTACTACTTTATATATGAACATTAGGATTCGCGTGTCTATCTCTCCATCAGTTTTTTTTGTATATATCTGAATATCCATCAAACCAGGACTTTTATGGATTTCTCGTCTCTGTGTATAAATATGTATGTTTCAATGAAAGCATGACTAAGTTTTTCTTGGTATGCATATATATGTAACCATGTGTAGATGATTGCTCAGCTCAGCGTAGTTTGACACAGGGGCGACAACAGTATGGCACCTATAGTTTGTATACTAATTCTTACTAAGTCTGACACAAGGCTACAATAGTAGGGGAACTTACTGGTTATTTACTCAATCTTGGCCCAGTGTTGCATCTGTCAATAACAATGAGGCACGTATAATTTATTTTACTAAATCTTATGAACATGAGGATTCGCGAGTCTATCTCTCCATCGCCTGCAGGGTGACTGAACGGACAACGGCACGGACAGTGGACTCGGCGAGTCGAGTTCAAACTCCACCTTGGATAGACTATATTCACTTTGCACTAATACTCTTGCGAAAAGCATGAATCCTTCCCCCATATATAGGTGAAATAACGCCAGATGAAATAAGAGACGGGGGTTTCTTATCCCAGAGTCTTTCCCCCCACACCTCAAACGGGCTGGGTAAATAGTAATATGTACAACCTAATCAATAGTCAGCGTAAGGGTACTACTTATCTATTCTAGCCTCACACATAGCTGCAATAGTGAAGTATTTAGTAGTCTATTGTGACACAGCACTGAAACAGTGAGGTACTTGAAATTAAACTAGCAATCAATGCCTGCAATCTGTCGCCTTTGTGTACCCTGCTCGTAAACTGTCGCTTTTGTGAACCCTGCTTGTAAACCGTGGCCTCTGTGTACCCTGCTTGTAAATTGTCGCCTTCATGTACCCTGGTCGCAAACTGTTGCCTTTGTGTACCCTGCTCGTAAACTGTCGCCTTTATGTACCTGCTCGTAAACTGTTGCCTTCATGTACCCTGCTCGTAAACCGTCACCTCTGAATACCCTACTCGTAAACCGTCGCCACTGTGTACCCTGCTTGTAAACTGGAGCCTTGCATACCCCGATTGTAAACTGTTGTCTTTGTACTGCATTTTAATCCGTCATCGGGTTATAATAGTGGAGAATTATGCACAAATGCAATAGTTAACAAGCCCATCTCATGTTATTGAGAAATGGATATATGATCCAACAGAATGACTATCAATTTCGTTACATTATATTGAAACTCTTATTTGAAATAATCTCCCATTATAATCATTTGGCCTAGACAACGTAAAATAGAATAAACAACGTTGGCTAGGCCAAATGATACTTTTACCATGTAATAATGGGAGATCATTTTAAATAAGAAGTTCAATGTAATATAACGCAATTTATAATCAAGCTCATGTCAATAAACAATACTTATGCCTTTTAAAAAATTCCATCAAGTATTAAATGAAGTATTGCTAATCATTGTTATTAATTTGTATTCAATCATTTACTGTCGTCGTAATTTTCGGTCACTCTTCATCGCAACTTCACTCAGGATGGTTTCCGTCGGTACTGATCAGAAATGAAGGATAAACTTTCGGTCAAACTCGACTTCATGTCCAACGACGCTGGAGAAAGATAAGGCTGATACCTTGCCCCTCTTATCAACTGGTCAGAGGGTCGGTTTTAAAGTTTCAATTAGGACTTACGCAAGCCACTAGCTATCGTAACATCTCTTAGAAATTCAAATACATGTTTGAATTTTTTCACGAGAGTTAAATGTAGTCAGAGGTATGAACCCACTCTTCTTAAATGTTCCAGGGTAAAGATAATTTCCTGTATACTCTGTTGCATACTTGAAAGAAGCCTTATTGCTCCGAGATAAGGAACCATCATCCATCGTTAAGTATAGGTTTTTCCCAAGGTCTGTTGTAAGAGTAAGATATGGAGAGTGATGGGCCTTGTCCTGTCATACTGACCGATAACATGTCGGCAGGGGAGAAGTGATTTCATCCCAGTAGCTCAGTCTCGATGACGTGAAACGTACTTGTACAGTCCTAGAATTCCTCGCTGCTCGTAAGCTTTTTGATTACATCCGCTAAAAAAGTGCTCCAAAAATGACATCTGTTCTCTTTGATGTCAGACATAATCGACTGCAAGTATTAATAGATAAAGAATAATGACATCTTGATTACATCCGTTAAAAACCATGGTTTTCTCAGAGTTTCGAAAAGGACACCTATTTTCTTTGATTGTCTGACTGCAAATCATTGATACCTCCAGAAAGGATTAAATTCAATAACCTCTTGATTTTGCCAGTAACGCAGGCGCTCCCTTGTATATACAAATCTATAGTTGAAATTCAACTCTGTATATATCAATGCCTATGCAATTTGAACAAATCCTTCTGCAGATCATATTTTCTGCAAGATTGGGTAGCACTATCTTTGAGGATAGCTGTCTCCAAGCAAAAAATAATCGTTGCTGAACTCGTGAAATGAACTGACGAATGTTTTTATTGGTCTATTTGAAAATACATGTATACCCTGATTAGTACGGTCAGTTCATCCGTACCGTAAAGTCTTATTATGATTTTTTTTTTTAGCTCAAACTTAGTTCCATCAATTTGTACAGCATTACTTTAACCTCACTACACCAGAACTCGCAGAAAACGAATGTAGGGTTTCTTTTGATGACACCATATATTGTTTATAACTTGGAGGCAGAGTAAGACAGAGAGAGAGAGAGAGAGAGAGAGAGAGAGAGAGAGAGAGAGGGGGGGAATGAAGGGAGAACATATTGAATATATTTCTAAATTCATTTATCTTAAATCGTTCAACACTTTAAAGTAGAGCATATAAATCAAATTTGAATAATCGACAAATGAGAGAGAACTGGCTCACGCTGTAATGAAACAATAAATCTCTCTTGAATTTAATTATACATACATACATACATACACACACACACACACACATATATATAAATATATATATATATATATATAATTCATAATATATTCTGAATAGTAAGAATACCTGAAAAAATAGATAAAAACAGATTTTATTCATTGTTGATGTTTAATCAAAGTGCACAATTCTCAACTCAGTAAATGCAGCTATTAGGTTATAAAAAAGAATTACAAAGATATAAACCCAGTGAATGTTAACATTTCGTGCCTAACGCATTCATCAGCCAGATAAGTGCATTGAGCACGAAGTTTCAACATTCATTGGGTATATCCTTGACGTATATATATATATATCGATTGATTGATACATAGCGGTAAACACAGGGTTTGATTGTGAGAGTCGTGGCGTGAATAAAAAGAAAGATAGAAAGAAATAATGGGATGATGCGTAGAACATAGGAGAGTAAGAAAATAATGAAAGAAAGGGAAGAAACGCTATGCCAAAAGGTTTGTACTAAACAGAAGAGGGGTGACACATCATGTGGCCAATGTCTTTTGGCAGCATGCTGTGTTCGGGGTGATCAATTCCAGTTTTGAAAAAGAAGGTTGATCAAAGAATAAGTAACTTGTTCCATTTTTTGTTAGGGCATGATCAATAAGAAAAGTCTGGA
Organism: Thysanoteuthis rhombus; assembly: GCA_963457665.1. Lineage (NCBI taxonomy): Eukaryota > Metazoa > Mollusca > Cephalopoda > Oegopsida > Thysanoteuthidae > Thysanoteuthis > Thysanoteuthis major. Next base: position 24,415,604 of record OY735239.1, read on the forward strand.
TTTTCAAAAAAAACAAAAACAAACAAACAAAAACGATTACAAAGAAGAGGGGAATGCTGACGGAATACAAACTAAAAGACCAGTTTAGCATACACTTACATTGCAAATTCAACCCCCCATTAAAAACTTATTTAGAAGTGAATTTAAAAAAATATATATTTTTAACAATATAAGCATATCAAGATGGACTTTTTCAAAGTTTTTTTCTGCATATATTAAGAAGAATGTTGTTGGAACTTTCAGCCCCCTAGCCCAATTGGTGCAGCCTGTAAACGCGATACATATCTACGTATATAGTGAACCAGACAGCCAGCGAACTGAACAAACTAATGTTGACAGTTTGGGTGACAGTTTCGGTTGACGGTTACTAATATGAAATGAATGTAAGAGCAAAGACACCAAAGCTTAGTCAAAAGTGAAAGTGAAAGTAGGGAGTGATAGTGTGAGGAAAAGACGAGGTTAAGGAGGGAGAATTGTGTGCCGAGGTTTTTATAACCTAGGTAATAGCCGAGAGAATTTACGTATCCGCCGGATTTTATCGTGCCAATAGCCGAGGCTAATCGTCCGTGTTCTTTGTCATTCTATGTTATTACCGGCCGGAAAAAAGTCGGACGGACAGCCACCACGAACCACCACCACCACCACCAAGCCTTCAGCACTGCTGTTCTCCATCCCTAACGGCACCCACTCCCAGTATCCATCAATTTCCCCTTTTCCCCTTACCACGACTCACCTTATTTGATAAGACCTTTCTCTGCAGTCTGATTGGCCATATAAACTCAGTACACGTAGAAACACAAGCGGACGCACGCACAGAGACACACACACTGGGACACATCGAGAATCATGCACACGTTGGATAAAACACACCCATAAATAGGTATACGTTCTGACACACACACCAACAAGCACTTTAATTTCTTAATGTCCAACAGCAAAAATTTTAGCTGACACCTATGCAAGCATACATGCGCTTACTCACACACATAAAACTTGTATACTTTTTAAACCCTTGTGGCTGACTACATTCTGTCATACACAAAAGCATCAAAACCCTAGGGTGTACTTCAGTTGGCACATCGGCAGGGTTTTTACAGTAATCGTATGCTAACCGATCATACAGTGTGTGTATTAAAATCTGATCATTTCAACAGAAACCTTCAAAATAGACAGGATTTAGACCAAAGATTTTCGATTTTTCTAAATAACTTTTTAATATTCCCAGGATTTTTGCATTTTGTAATCTTTGGTCTAGATTCTGCCAATGTGGAAGCTGAATAAGGATGTTGAAATTAACTTTTTCGAATGTATCGGATAGTTTTTGCATTCACTGTATAATCGGTTTGCACATACAGTTCAAATTTGAACATAATGAAGTACGGACATTCGACGATACCGTTTCCGAATAGTGCCCTTTGTGTGATCATTGTTTGCATGCCTTAGGAAAATACTGGGTTCAAGTGTAAGTAATTTTTCCACGTAGAATTTTCCCGAATTAGGAGGTATACACACACACACACACACACACACACATATATATATATATAGAGAGAGAGAGAGAGTAGAGCTGGCTATCTCAAACTGTCCGACAGACTTACATCCCAGACACTCCCACTACCTCTCGTTTTACCCCTTCTTCTATATATATATGAGAGTGCGAGGGAGAGAACTTGGGCAACTATGGCCTGGCTTTCAGAATCTGACACACACATACACATGCACACACACACGCACACACAAATGAGATATTTTGTACATTTTGTTTATCATTGCACAAGTTATCAAAGCATTTACCCTTATTTTCTTTGACTTTGCAGCACCGTATAGATAAACTGAACATAGAAGAACGATTCCAATTTTAAAATCGATATATTCTTTAAAAAACTATTGAGGCTGACAAATTGTTGAGTACTGACGAGATAATTAATGTTGCATGGGGAAAAAGAAGTGAGACTCTGAAGCTAACAAGTGGACCAACGGGGGACATTGACATTTTCATGGTACCTATGCTTATTTTTCTTCATTTTCGGTAAGTCAAAACTGAAAAATTGAATGATAAGAAATGTTAGTAAATGCAGGCTTATGCATCACTAAATAATTAAAATATAATCTAAATTTCAAATAGGAAGAGAGCAAGTTCTGGGAGTGGGGTTACGCAATGAGTTAACGTCCTGGGTGACACCCACCCTAGACCTAACATTGTACTACGATTTTTTGTTTTCAGTCCGAATTTTCATTTAGTCAATAACTCACTATAGCAACCGGCCACCGAACTAGAGTGCTCTCATCTGGTTAGGTATATCGAAGTTCATTCCACTGCCAAGTCACACAAAAGGTTTTAAAAATGCTACTCAATGCCATTCTGCTCAGCACAAGGACTAGGATTAAACTATTAAAACTTTTTTTGCAAAATAATTGATTTTTTCTATTTGATATACAGTCAGCTCTTTCATTTAATATACAGTCAGATTATACTCTAACGTTTCAATAGAATTTTTTTTTGTTTTGATTTTTGTGCTGTGGCTATGAGTTCAGTTTCAAATACCTCCGTAAACGTATCGCATAGATACTACACTGGTTTATTACTGTGTTGAAAAAATAACTCGGATTGAAAGTGATAATTTACTAAAATCGCTTATCTCAAACACCCATTTGTTCATAGAAGTTCAAGTCAGTATAGTAGTGTAGTTAAATGACTAAATCGAAATTGATAGCTTGCAGGAATTTAGCGTAAGACCTCTGAAATTGCGGGGTCCGTGGCACCTACTTCTTTTGCCACATACTTAATCCGACACGAGCTTTCTTTCAAGAGTTTTCTCCCTTTCTTTTTCACCCTAATTCTTCTCATCTTCCACTTCTTTGTCCCCCCATTCCTCTTTCCGTCATTAAAAAAAATCACGCTCTGATTTTTCCCGCCATTTTGTTCCGACATTAGTATTCCTCGCTCGTCTTTTTGCACTTGGTAACTTACGACCAATTGAAAACAGACCGGAACTATCATCAACAACAAAAGCAAGAGCAAAAAACCAGCGAAATGGAGGCCAATCCGATAAACATCAATATATATTGAGAAAGGCAATAAAAACACAAAGTCACCATTTTCGTAGTAACGAATGAATATATCCACACGTTTATGAATGCGTTGGTACATCAATAAGTCTGCAGCCAGCCAACGAAAAACATAACAGAAAAAAAAGACAGAAAATCGTTTACTTCACACAAAAAATATTCATTTTTAGATGCCTCTTTAGTAGCGCTGGCTGTCCCAAACTGTCCGATAGACTAATATCCCAGACACTCCCACCACCTCTCGTTTTACCTCTTCTTCTATAGATATCTGAGAGTGCGAGGGAGAGAACTCAGGCAACTGTGGTCTGACTTCCAGGTGTGATAAACATAATTTCCTTCTTATTCTATGCACAATGTAGTGGTGAATATATATGTAACATAGATTGAACTTTACACTGTGGGAAATTCAGATCAAAATCCCGTTTATAAATCAAGGGATTTAATGATGTACCCTCTTACGTACACAGACACTGACACAGACGCACACAACGCCCCCTACATACATTTTTATATACAGAGAGAGAGAGAGAGAGAGAGAGAGAGAGAGAGAGAGAGAAAGTTGTACAGAAGTTGAGACAGAGTCGGAGTATGTAGTATTGATGGAGACGTTTATTTACAGAGTTATTCCGAACATGTGTCGAGGCAAAAAAAAAAACTCCATCTTCAGTGGAATGGTTTGACACCTTTAGCGTTGGTAGGGTGGTAGATTGTTATGTAGAATCAATAAAATGAGATGTGAGTCAGTAAACTGGATTGGTGATGGTAATGACTCTTAATATATATATATATATATATGTACGTATATAAAGAAATGGATATATGTGATTCGACAGAATGAATCATAAATAGCGTGATATCATACAGAAACTTATTGAAATGATCTCCCATCGTTACATGGTTAATATATCACAAAACCTAGTACAATGTAAATAGAATCGAACCAGCCACCGTTAGGGCAGCCTCTTCAACGTAGCTATGCTCTTACCACTGAGCCAAGCAACTGACAGTAAACAGTACAACGACAGATCATTTCAAATGAGTTTCTATTTAATATATTGAAATTTATTATTTGTATATATATATATATATGTGTGTGTGTGTGTGTAAACTTTCTATTTTGTAATGCTGAAAAGGGAGATTTTATTAGTTAATCTTCATATTGTCCTAAATTATCCACCTACAAATCTTATCACTATTTTCAGTACTTTACTTTTAATCTTAAGATCTTGGTGGATGTAGTTTAATTTTGTATGTATTTATATTTAAATTCATCATTTTATCCTCCATTTCGTAGATTGTCACGGACAGCTGTTTCGTTGTATTACAACTCTTCGATGTGGCTATAGACTATCCATTATCCCATCCAGTACCACGAGGTAAGAACGAAACCTGAGTCCTGAAGGCTGGAATTTTGCCTCTGCCCTACGCAGAACTGGACGGTCAATAAGGTTGAATTTAAGCGATATATATTCACTCACACGTAATTCCTCATTCACCAGAGTGCTCTATTCCTAAGCTGGAAGAGCATTACAGTACTATTGAAATGTATGGGGAACCAAATGATTAGTTTGAAATGGATAATGCAATTATATGAAAAAAAAAAAAAGAAGATATTTCATCTTCAGCATGATATTATGCAAACTGTAATGCAAAAGATAATTCCAAAAATAATTAGTGAAATTCTTACATTCATGATGTTGGGTCGCCCTCTAACCTCTTTAACTTACTCAAGCTCCCCTCCAGACGGAGTATGTTGTCCCTTTTGGTTAGGAGCCACTGTCCTTTAACAACCACAAAGTTAAAGCACAAGACAGCCAAATAGGAAAAGAAATGAATCTTTAACGTGAAAAAAAAAAAAGGAAAAAAACAACAACAAAAAAATCAACAAACGAAGACCCCCTAAAAATAATTAAATAAACGACATCATTGATTGAATATTTTTATGACGAACCCAATCCAATTTCCCGGCTTTTACCAGGCCACATCGCCGACCCACCGTTTCCGTTTTCTCGCTATCATTGCAGCCCTGAACAACAGCTTCCACCCTCGTTCAGGGTTACTGTCCTGCAAAAACTCTCACAAAACCATTCGACGACCGTTTATCCAGCAATGCGACCATTAAACGGCCGAGGGTCAGAATTGGTCAAAGAACACGGCTCCCCATATTACTTTCACTGATAGACACGTGACTGGAATTTAGCCACGAACATAAAAGGACAGGAAAATTAGCGAGAGACGCTGGGGAGTTCAATCGCCAGAAAGTGCGCATGCGCACACATTAACCAGTGTTCAGAGACACAGGCGCACTCGAATTTATAGCCTGTCTATATTGGGAGGCGCAAATAGCTTAATGGTTAACGGCAAGGAGAATCGAATTTGTCATTCGAGTTCAAACTCCGACAAGGGTAGTTTGAGGCCACTTTGCTGGAATGCTGATGTGAAAGGCATCCACTTCTTGTCTCAGCTATGAAGCATTTCAACCATGTACCGAAGTCCATTCTTGGTCGTTGGGCGAGTGTGTGAAACATTAAATGTTTGTATCGAAATAGTTCTTTTAAATTAATTTTAATTGTCCTCTGATCGACGTTTTCTACAATAAGCATGTATGGAAAGTTGATTTTATATTCATTTTTTTGTCCTCCGTTTTTAACACCGTCCGTTCGATGTTAAAAATGGACGACAATTAATATGAATAAAAAAATTCTATCTTCATCCCAAGATTTAACGTTTCAATGGGTCGTTAAAACGGTGCCCAAATAAGAAATAATCGAACAATTACATTTCCTAAAAGACATTTTGAGATGTTTTATTTCACGATGGTGGGGGCGATAATCATTCATTTAAAAAAAAAACCCACAGAAGTTATCATTATTTTACGAGGGTAATCTAGGAAATTACTGGAGGGGTGGTTCTAATCATAGAAAAAAAGATTTCATTCCTTTTTTTTTTGTTTTGGCATTATAGATCCAAATGAATTGAAACCACTCAACCTTAACCGAAGCGAACCGAGAAGCATTTTGTACATAGTATCAGTGGAGTAGATGACCATTGGTGAAAGAAAGGAAATATATCCGTAGCTCGCCCAAATGAATCGTCGTAGCCCGCTCATGTACCAGAACAAATTATCTTAAAATATCAAAAAAGAAAAAACACTGCAAAACGCACAAGACTTGGACATTGTTGGTTCAAAATCATCATAGCGACCCCCAAAAGCACTTAAAAAAAAAGAAGTTTTTTGATGGTGCTTAAGGGTGTCCACAAGGTTTTAGTAAAAAAATATGACCCGGTGCATGCGTGCGCACGCGCGCGCACACACACACACACACATACACACACACATATGAGCAAAAGAAGAAAAATTTGTAGTCCTCTTGGCTCGTTGGTCGGGCGACCCATTTTTGGCGCTACGATGAATCTTTCTAATATCGTTATCCTTTTATATTGAGTTTTATCGGGTTGTTGTCTTCATATTGGTTCATCTTTTGAACAAAATGTTTTGGTCGTGATTATAATACCATAGGAGAATCTGTAGCCCACTAAGCTGGTTGGCTGGGCGGGCTATTCGATATGAACATGGGAAATTTCGTGTTCTCTTCTCCCTTATACGAGGTAGGTGTTGAGTTTTACACAGTCAAACAAAATGGCAGCAACATTTCCAATGTCTTAGCTGAAACAAAAATAAGCATATGACGGGTCTGGTTAATCACTCAATAGTAACTGTCACGTGACCAACATCTTTTGGAAGCATGTCTAATTGAGGTGATCAATAAAAAATAGCAAAAAGGGTGTTCAATGAATAAATTACTTTTTTCGTTTCTTGTTTGCTGGTGTTCACTAAAAAAAGTCTGCATTTAAAAAAAAACCCAAGCGTGTGAGCTTTCGAATACTAACTAAAGGGCCAATTCAGCCTGCACTTACATTGCAAATTGAACACGTCGTTTTTTTCTGGACATAATAAAAAGTAAATGTTTAAATCTTCAGCCCTCTAGCTCATTTGGTGCGGCCCAGGATGCCAATTTAGATATCTTCTTGTTTTTTTTTTTTCGAATTGGTGAATCCAATGTTGACACTATTTAGATGATTTTTCTTTCAATTTTTCTTTTATGTTTCGAAGTTCAGTGTGGCCAATTGAGATGGTTTTGTTTCGTTTTTTTCGTACTTTAGAGTGACTTCCAGGATCGAAAAATTGAAAAATCACATCTAAAACCCTTGGACACTTGATACATACATTACCAGCCAGCCAGCCAGCCAGCCAGTCAGTCAGCCAGCCAGCGAGGCAGACTGAATTAAAGACTGAACAAACCTACCTGTGGGTCAGTTATGTTTAACGGTTTCTTATTTAATAGACCTATTTTGCCTGCGACACTTGATTCCAGACTATTGATAATTTCTCTCTTTCATACATCTCTACATTAAAAGTGTAAGCAATACATTTACATGATACATATAATCGAATCATATTCTATCAGAGAGGCTTACATTGATTCTTGACCTCTCCCTTTTTTCATGATTTTCAATGCATTTCTCTCATAAAATCCTCCATGATGCATTTACATATATCACATACATAGAATAGCCCTATTACGTCAGTAATACTTGCATTATTTCCTGACTTTATCTATGTGTATTCACGTTTGGATCATTAGTGATTTGTATATTTACATCTAGCTATACAAGCGAGATTTCTTCTTCTTCTTCTTCTTCTTCTTCTTCTTCTTCTTCTTCTTCTTCTTCTTCTTCTTCTTCTTCTATTCACCTGTCTCCTTTTTTTCCTTTACCAACCCTTCTTTTTATTTATTTATTCATTTATCCTTCTCCTTCTTCATTCATTATCTTCTTTTTTCTTCTTTTTCTATTCACCTGTCTCCTTTTTCTTATACCCATCCTACTTTTTATTTATCTATTTATTCATTCATTATCTTCTTTTTCTTCTTTTTTTCTTCTTCTTCTATTCACCTCTCTATTTTCTTCACTTTTCATTTATTTATTCATTTATCCTTCTCCTTCTTCATTCATTATCTTCTTCTTCTTCTACTTCTTCTTCTTCTTCTTCTTCTTTTCCCGTTTAAACAAACGATCAATCAAAAGGATCAAAGACCTTGTATCGACCTTTGACCTTTCTCTCAGTGTTTGTTCCCATGATTGGCCACTTCAAAGCAGACACGATCGCTTCGTCTCTTACCGATCTGTTCTTTTTCACTGCGTTGCACGAAACCCAGTCACGTGACGTGACGTCAGATTTGAGCAGAAGCATTCGTTCATTCATTGTTGCTCGTAGCTAGGGCAGTCTGAGAGTCCAGAAAGAGGCTGGGTCTTGCAATATCGGGCATAGTGTAGAGATCAGTCTCCCCGTTTGGATTATGAATGAAATCACCACTCTTTACAAGATCCCCAGCTGTTTACAGCACCCAGTATCCCCGAACTGTTACCCATTCCCGTATGAACCAGAATGGATGAAGCACAACGCCAGTGAGAACCGATGTATCCAATTGTACGTAAGCCAATGGAGTTGGAAGAAGTATATATATATATATATATATATATATATATATATACACACACACAATTGTAACTCTCTGTCTGCTCAAACAATATCCCCAAAAGTTCTTGATGAATTTCAATGACTTTTAATGGAAACGTGGTCCATGGATCAAAGAATTAGTTAACGATTGAAAGATATTTTTTATTATCCAGCAGAAAAAGTCAAAAATGGACACTCCAAGGTTTGCGTTACAATTGAAGGGAGGTAACTGGATATTCGTACAATTAATGCTTTCTGTCTTGGGATTATTATATTATTATTATACACCTTTCACTTACTGTATTTTGTTGATGGGTGATCAATTGAAAGAATGGAGAAAAGGGTGGTTACCTTTTGGAAGATCATTAAAAGACTGGATTAAAAAATGAAAAGGCGGACACAAACCTATTGGGGGATTTTCATAAAACACAAAAAAAACGATCGGAATTCTTACACACAATAAGGAATAAACGTTGGACATATCAGCCCTCTGGCTCCATTGGCGTGACCTGTATGCATGATACGTACATAGCCAGATAGCCAGACTAACTTATAACTGAAGAAACCTATATTGAGAGTTTTTGCGACTGATTTGGTTGACAGTTTCTAAAAAAGAAAAGTAAGGTAAAGAATGAAGGAATAAAAGGAAGGAAGCGAGAGAAAAGGGATCAGAAGATAGAAAGGAAGAAAGAGACAATGAGTCAGGGCAAAGATAGAAAGAACATTCAAGAGAAATAAACGGAGAAAGAAAAGTGATCAGGGAAAAGAAGTCAGAAAACTAAAAGAAAGAAAAATGAAAAGAAATCAAAGGAATCAGGAAAAAGACAGAAAAAAAGAAAGAAATTTTTATCAATTTAATCATCAGTTGGTGAGCGTACATTTGTATTGGAAAGAAATATTGTAATGGAGAAAGATAAATGAGACAAAGAAAATGAAAAAGATGAAATGATACAGGGAAAATTCGGGAGGAAATAAATCAATAAATAAACAAGAACTATAAGTTCAACGATGCAGCCACCATCCTTACGTCCATATCTGTTATTTCAAATTTCGAAGGGATTCTAAACGAAGTAGTAGCAGCATTTCCTGCAGTCTTAGTAGGACGAGGAAGAGGAAAAAGAAGGGGAAGGTGAGGATGGTTCACCTGAAAATCTGACTATAAAGAAACGATTACCAAGTTTGAATTGAAGTAAGTGTACAATTTTTATCAATATTTTTTTTCTGAGGCCTTATTGTATGGTTATTTTATTTGATGAGTTGGCTTTAAATAAATATATATTATATTTTAGCCATAAAGTTAGCCAGAAATGAAATAAACACACGTCGATCAAAATCGAAAATGCAAAGCTGGGGAAAATAGACCACTGCATCTACCTAGAACAACGAATCTTCATGAAATTCTCAGAAGAAGATGAAATTATGTGAAGAATCTCTCTAAGATGGCGAGCCTTCAATAGAAAGCCTTCAAAAGAAAATTCCATTAGTCCTAAAAATTGGTATACAACCAATGTATCCCCCCGGTTGTCACTTATGGAGTTGAAACATGGAACCTAACCAAGAGACTGACCCTCAAACTGAGAAGCATGCAACATGCAAATCGTGCTCAATATCACATGGAGATATCACAAGACAGCATAATATATAAAGAAAAACAAAGCAAAACAAAACAGGAGTCTGACACATAGAATCCACCAAAACCCCTAATAGTCATAGGCTGGTCATGTTGCAAGAATGACAGACAACCTCTGGACATCATGACTCACAACATGGATCCAGAGAGATCACACACAAAGCTGAGGCCAGCAGAATATAAGATGGCGATAAAAACTAGACAAGTTTAGAAAGTATTGGAACTGCGATGCCCATGATAAAGAGGTCTGGCGAAATCTGGAGAAGGTTTATGTCCAACAACGGACGATAAAAGACGATGATGATGATGAATCTAGGTAAGCAAAAATTGAACTGACCAGATGTAAATGGTCAAGACACTGATTGGTCAGTGCATCATACGAGGGCGCATCGATGAGTTTACAGCTTGACATGTAGTTATTAGCTGAATCTCGATCAGATATTTTCACACTATATTTTGCCGATGTGATTAAAATTCGCTATTTGATTAGGTGCATTGATAAGATGATGAAGAATAGATATTTTCGGTGCAAAACAAGTTCTTTCATGACTTAACAGCAGACCTATTTCTCCACATATTTATTGCAAAACAAAAGCTAAAGTAGTTTCACCGACCCCTTCCGAAAAGACAAAAGAAAAACAAAAGCAGGACATAGAAGCAAAATAAAATAACAGCAACAAAAACAACAAAACAAATTAAAAATAGCGATTGAAATACATCATTAAAACTACAAACAGAGCTGCCCAAACAAAACATCTTTTTTAATGTCCATAAAACGAAAAAAAAAAGACCGAAAAATTATATATTAAGAAATAATTGACTGAAATGACAAATTTTCGGAATTTTTTTATATATCTAGTACGAAAGCTGTAAAGCTTTCTAGGTTATATATATATATATATATATATATATATATATATATATATATATATATATATATATGTGTGTGTGTGTGTGTGTGTGTGTGTGTGTGCAAATGTGTGTGTTTGTGTGTTTTTATTTATGTGTGTAGGAAGAGAATTCAGATTCCTACAATGTACGTAAATTCTACTAAGAATAACGTTTATGTCTATTGACTCCATTTTTAATCAGACTATTATCCCTTGTCCCACCTCTTTGTTATTCTTATCCTTGTACTTGTTGTTTTCATTTTCTTCTTTCCTTTTAATTTTCCCTCTCTGGTTCCATCATTATTCTTTTTTGTCTCTTTCTCTTTCAACTTTACTATCCTTCATCTACATCCTATTTTTCCTTTCCTTCTCATTCTCGTTCTCATTCTTAATCTCCCCATCTTCCTTCCTTTCCTCATTCATATTCACTAGACGACATCTTTTATCTTAGAATTTTCTTCCCTAAATAAAGATCAAAGACGATGCATTCGTCCTAAAGAGTTTTCGTTTTGCCACGGAACACGATCAGGATGAATACGGGAAAGCGATTTATATATCGCGTCTCTTTTAAGCATTTCATAGCATCAAACGTGGCTTGGGGTATTCGACATCATCTTTATTACCAGACGACGTCTACGACATCCAAACGGAGCTCTTCAGACACGGAGGAAATTATCGTTTGTCTACCTTATCCATTGTCCAAAGCATAGCGCAAAACGCCATGACACTTAAATAAACGAAGAAATCATTTGATATAGGAATGCTTTGGAAACCATTTACTTTATAAATACATTAAAAGTAAATTAGTATAGAAATGCATTCGAAATCATTCAATATAGAAATGCATTAGAATGTCACACGGTTTCTGGGGAACGATCTAGTTTGCCAACCACATAACATACGCACTTAATGCGATTGAGATCTGGGGAGTTTGGTGATCAGGACGACACAGAAGATTCTCCTTCTTATTCATAAAACCATTGCTGTAATCTCCTGTAGTGTGGCAGGTGCATTGCTCTGTAAAAAGATGTAACATTTCCGTTGGCTTGTAATCAGAGAGAAAGCCTCGGTTCATTTCTTGCTTCAATTTGTCTTGGCCGCCCAATGCCCTGTCAACGGTTGTCGACTTTCTCCTCCACTGACTACTGCCGATAGATACTCATCACAACTGAATGAGAGCACCGTACAAGCTGTGCTGTTTCCGAAATTCTCTCACCTAACTTATGGCCCAAACAGAGTCCCCGTAATCTATCTCTTTACATTCAACTGTAGCTATCATCACATCAAAACAAAGTTCTCTTGGCGGGTTCATCAACATCAAACAGTAATTTTAATTCTTTCCAGATGTTGGAAGTCATAATATTTTTGAAAATCAGTATGCCACAGCAGGCCACCCAAATTTTAATTTGCATGATAAAATATCATTGATTAGTTCATCAGATCGTTGAATAAAGGTTTAGTCAATTTTCAACAACTTTGGGGGAAGATAGCACGGATATGAAGGAAATATCCACCCATTCTACAAGATACACGTCTCCCTATATTCACCGAAAGATATTTAGATGAAAACTGCACTCCTTTCATAGACCAAGAGTAAGCGTACCCACACAGATGCATAAGAGGAATTGCAAAGGTACGCGAGGTTTAAAAAAAGACTTCTAATTTAGAAGAAATCACAACCAACAAAAACCAAGTCGCTTGTCTTGTGAACCTGACATACAAAAGTACGCACTGTATGAATAAAATCATTCCGTAAAACCAAACATCTTTGGTTTGCATGTTTATCTACGTCCCCTCACCACCAGGCATGCCCTTGGGGGTCTTTTTCAATATTTTAGTATATACCAAATTGTTTTCAATTTAAAATGATATGCGAGTGTGTCTCGCTGAAACTGTGCCTGGAATTGAGTAACTTGTCGAAGAGAACCAAACTCATTCACCTAATTAAAGATATAACATTAAATTATATCTACAATACTACATTTCTATTTTCTGATTATAGAAGCAACACATTTTACACTATTTTTTTTCACAATGGGGGCACACAAATAGTGCCGGGTAGGATGAACAGACCCGTTGGAAGAAATAGCTTAAAAACCCGTCATAGACGATGAAATCCGATTCAATAGAACCAAAAAGATACAAACTCCGAAAAGTTCTCACATGAATCCCATCAACCGTGTCCTGGGACATTTCGGATCACAAAATGGGGAAGACGCCCAGAAAACGTTCTACATAAAATTTGCTTCGTGTTTTCAATCCAGTGCTGTCCGATAACCCAGGCGAAAAGGTTTTGTCATTATTATCACTTCCTTAATTGAGACGGGTCTTGGGACGCCTTACTGATTAATACATGAACAATATCTGTGTCAATCATGTGCCAATGCCTAGGTTTCAGCGGAGCATTTTCGGATCGATTCATTGATCTAAGCGACCCATTTCCCCCTCTGTCAGTTCCTCCTGCTACCCTGAACTAAGTCTTGGAAGATGGGTTTTGAGAGGCCGTTGGTTCTCATTACATGACCAAGCCACTATAGTTTTACCCTCTCGAAACATATTTGTCAACTTCGTGGACGTCAGTGGCGCGGTCCTTGTTGAACTGAGTGGTAACCAATCCGCTAAGGCGTTTGGTAATTTGCTCATCTCATAACATGTCTTGGGTCTGTGCAGCCTAGTGGAGCCCATCCATGTGGAGACTAGAAGAGGATAGCAGACCTAATAAATTCAATGTCTAGAAGAGTTAAATGCCTTGAAATCTACTAACAGGAAATTTTAATTCGTATAATGGAATATTCTTGTATTGTTTTTAGTCTCCTGACAAATTTCCCGATGAAAATAAAAGTAACGTTTACTTTTGGAATATCTCTGTATATTGTATTTTACTTATATGCATGGGCATATAAAAGTTTTTATGTCCCTTCCTCTCTAACCTGTCGTCATTCTCTGTCTGTCTTCCTCTCTCTAAATATCCACCCATATAAATGTCATATATGCAAATTAGTACGTTTAATTGCATATTGATTTTATTGTATGCTTTTGTCGATTCCAGTCATAACCAAAAAGTTATAAAGCATTGGTCCAAGTGGAATAGATTAACACAGCTAATGAAAACAATCATAGTAATAAATTGAGCTGTTTTTACATGACAACGAAGAATACGTCACAGATTTGCCGGTTGTTTGAAATTGAAAAAAATGACTCTGTAAGTGAATGAAAGAAATGTTTAATGTTGAGTTGAGACTTGAAAAGAAAACTAAAGATTAAGATACTTGAATTATTAAAAATAAATTACATAATAGAATAGTTTTCGGCTCCTTGGTGCCAATCCATGCATGAATAACCACATCATTTATGACGCGTATATGGAAGTATATAAATAAAGCGGAGGAAAGGCTATCTATCTATTGAAGGAGCGCTACCTAAAAGGTTGGGGAAATTGACCATGAAATTTCCTTATCCAGGAACCTGTTTTTAGTTTTTTCTTCGAAGTTGTCTCATTAGAGTATTTCTTCACTGCTCCTAAAACGTAGCAGCAAAAGCCTGTACTACATTCGGTTTTTGGGTGCTCTTAAATTTCTGGACTTTTGGGTTACGAATAATAAGATTAAAATATTTTTTATTTATTCTAAGCTTAGCGTCTTCTGACAGTTGCAGCCAAAATGCATGGGACACATCGGCTCTCGTACGATCATAGAAGTTGAGCAGCACCGAGATTGGTCAATGCCTCGATGAATTACCCTCTGGAATGCTAGGTGCTGTAAGCGTTTGGTAATCATGTTGGGACTTTCCCGAGGCGATTCCGTCAATCTTCTGAAGGAAGGGACCGATCTCTACACTACGCTGAATAACGCAAGCCGAAGCCCCCCCCCCCAGTGTCTGACTGGCCTGGCTGCAAGCGACTGAATGAATGAGCAACTTCTGGCATAAGTTCAAAGTTCTGGGGCAGGAAAAAGTGAGGATCGAAGGCCACCAGCAAATTGGTCTGCTATAAAAATTTTCAAACTTTCGCGATACGGAAAGCCATGTGTGTGTGTGTGTGTCTGTAAGTGTGTGTGTGTGTGTGTGTGTGGCCAGCAACTGTTGGGAAATATACTTATATACTTACTTAAGCAACAACAAAACGAAAATAATCGCATCTGCTTGTCTTTTATGTCTCTATCTAATTCCGGAGTTAAAACAAACAGGAGGAAACAGGTCGGGGTGTGAAGGGTCATGGGTATCAAGACACCGGGCCTGCGAAATAACAAAAGATATTGACAATGACAATGCCTGGTCGCCAGCTGATAGAAAGGGAAAGTGGACGAGTCAGTGAAGGAGTGTGTATGTATTAGTATAAGTCAGTGTGTGCGCGTACATATATATATATATATATATATATATATATATGATATGCATATATATATGCATATATATATGCATATATATATGCATATATATATATATATGCGTATATATATTTGAGTATATATATTTGCGTATATATATAAATATGCGTATATATATATATGCGTATATATATATGCGTATATATATATATATGCGTATATATATATATATATGCGTATATATATATATATGCGTATATATATATATATCGATAGAGAGTGGGATAGACAGAGAGAGAGGGGGTCATGGGAGATATAACGGCATAATATAGAGAAGGAAAGTGAGTGAGTGTATGTGAGAGAGAAAGAGCGATGGCCGAGGCATGGGAAGTATGAAGATATAGCATAGAGAGGGTAAGTGTGTGTATCAAAGTGTGTACTCCTATGTGTGTATGTGAGAGGCGGAGGACGTACGGGAAATATAAAGATATATAATATAGGGAGGGAAATCGAGTGAGTGTGTATACAGGAGTGCATGCGTGTGAGAAAGAGAGGTGGAGGTAGTACAGGAAACATACTGAGATATCATAGATAGGGAATGTGTGTGTATGTGTAAGTGATGGGGAGCAAGAGAGAGAAAGAGAGGGCAGAGTCGGGGAGGTATGGAAGGCAGAACGATATAACATAGAGAGGAAATTTGTGTGCTTGTGTAAAAGAGGGAGAGGGAGAGAAAAAGAGAAAGACAGAGAAAGAGGTGAAGGGGGTATCAGAGATATAACAAAGGGTTACGAATGAGTGTTTTTGCTTTGGCACACAAGGGTTAAAGTACCCTGGCTCTGGTCGCCAAAGTTGAGATTCAGAAACGGGTGAGGCTCCAGAAATACAGGAAAAGAAACCTTATCAGTATTGACAAAATATTTATATATGTGCGTGAGTGTGTGAGTCTGAGTGTGTGCGCGCGCGTGTCCACATGTGCAATGAGCACAGACATATATATATGTATATACAGACACACGCACACACATGCACGCACACGCACACACACACACACATACACATATATATATATCTTCAAAGTTTTAGCTGACGAGGAGCGCCCGGACGCTCACGCATAGATACATAAGCACACACACACACACACACACACACACATATATATATATATATATATATATATATAGTTAGTTAGTTAGTTAGTTAGTTAGTTAGTTAAAGATAACAGATGAGTCTTATTTCATTTTTTTTACTTTTATAGTTTGCGTACAAACCTTTTAGTAATGTCATCAAAGTTTTTTTCCGACCACGATGCTTCTTAATATATATATATATATATATATATATATATATATATATATATATATATGTTTGCATGTGTGTGTGTGTTTGTGTGTTTGTGTGTGTGTGCATGTGTGTGTGTGCATGTGTGTGAGTGTGTGTGTGCGAATGTTTGCATTGATAGATAAACAGGTGGGTCTTGCACACAGGTTATTTATAAATTAGGAGAAAAGAAGGACCTTCTTTCAGAGATGTCTTCTTACCCATTGTCAGGTTCCGGTTTTCACACACGGAATTCAAATAAGGACTGATGCCTGTTTAAGTGGTTATCGCCGATTGAACCATCTGCGAGATCTGGATTTTGTAATTACTCCACCATCAGGATCCAGAATCCGGCAGATGGCTCTGTGGCATTGGTACAGATCTAAAGGCTGTGACAACATTAAATGCTAATCCTGATGACAAAATAGGGTCCTACTGAACCCAAATCCTAATCACTGGAAATTGTTCATTTTTATTTTATTTTATTTCATTTTTTTTATTTCACTAGCCACCTCCCCAGTCCAAGGTTAAAGTTCGGGCTAGGGTTGTGCTTCGAGGTTAGGGGCAAGGGTAAAGGTTTTAGAAACTAATGAAATGAAACCTATCAATTTCCACTGGCTATGAACATTTCGGTGGAGACCAACAGAAATATGCAATGAAAAATATCAATATAAAATACAGTGAGAACAAATTTCTTTAAAAATACATTTAAAAAATTTAATTTTAGTATTCATTGGAACCAAAGATAAAAAAAATATTGAATCGAATTTGAACATTGAAAAGTTATGTACGAAAAACAGAAATTGTACTTACTGTAAGTTCCAAATCACCGTAATCCCACAAATGGCCCGCATGACCAACCAGCAAAGAGGGCTACAGTTTCTTAGCTCTTGCGCATGAGTGTCAGGGAGCACCTGGTTACATTTTTGGGGCTACATCTCTGAAAATCATTCATGTAAACGTTTTGCCCAAATCTTGTACAGGTAAATCTTTATGCAAGGTACGGATATACATTTATATTATTATGCATATATATCATTTAATATTAATCCCCTGTTAGAAAACCTATGCAAAAAAAAGAACTCCAGAAGCGTGCTTGAATGCTAGAAAAGATATATAGTGACCCCATCACAGAAGAATTTGTATTTGACCACATTTGGCGAATTGAGGTCTTAGCGGATGGTACTTCACTCGGCTAAAAAAGTATGAAAATAACTACCATATACATTGGTACTTAAAATTGGAAATGGTGATTTTTAATCTCCCGAAAACTTGTGTGAATAAATTCCAGCAGTCAATCTGTACGTCGTGTATTGGAAATCAGCCCAAAAATGATTGTCAGCAGAGAGAGCAATAAAACTCATATTTTGTGGGAACGAGTGTGAGGGAGGGATTTTCAGAAAAGAATAGCCGGAAACCTGCCTCGGGGCTCCATCAGTAACCACAGAAAATTTGGCGGCCATAACTCTAACCGTTCTTGAGTAATACAATGACTGTGAGACTTTGTATACCACCCCCAAATATATATATTAAAAATTATTTTTTGGAGGGGGAATCTTAAAAAAAAAACAAAAAAAAAACTTGCTGAAAATCTGTTTCGGGGTTCCATTAATAACCAGAGAAAATTGGGTGACCATAGCTGCGGTCGTTCCTGAGTTTTACGATGACTGACGGACCAACATTAGGCGAATTATATATAAAAAACTGACAGGGTTATTTATGTATGGATCGACACTAAAGACAATAAAGCTAATTTAATAGTTTTTTTTCCTCTAATGATTCAAGTATCCTAATTTGAAGTTTCTTTAAGTCTCAACTCAACATAAAACATTTCTTCCAGCCACTTTTCTTTATTTGAAAAGACCGATGGTTCTGTGACGAAATCTTCATTTTCATGTCACAACAGACGATCTCATATTATTACATCCCTCTAATTGTTTTATTAGCTATGTTATTCTATTTCAAATGGACCAATCTATTATAAATTTTAGGTTACAGCAGAAATTGGACTATACAGAGCTACATACAATCATACAGTTATACAATTAAACATACCAATCTTCATGTAAGGCTTTTAAATGGAGAGATGTTACAGAGGGAAAAAGGATATGATATGTATAATGTTTATGATATTTTTTCTCATATAAATCATACCTAAACGAATGTTTTTATAGACCAAAACTATTTCCGTTTGTCGGTGTCGGGTCAATTCTTTTTATCCATAATGACAAAACCAGTCCCAGTCGAGCTCGCTGAATGATTGTTCCTGGTGATAGCTCCAAGGCTAGATTGCCGAGCAAGAAACAGTAAGTTCAAACTAATGGCTTTTGGTGAGATTATTTTCTTGGAAAAAAACTATTCTCCTCTTTCTCATCTGGGCCAGTCAGTGGGTGAAGCGATAACGAGTTTGGCTTTTGGCCTCTGTCGTTTTTTTTAACTGTTTAGATGGCGGGGCGGATGACAATACTGAGAATGGACTTAACGAAGCGAATTCAAACTCCGTCTTAAACAGTTTGCACTCACTTCGAAATAATGCCCTTAGGAAAAACATGACTAAATTTCTCCTCTTAGTTTTGAGTAAAACAGTGAAGGGTGAAGTGAGTGACGCAAGCAGGGCGGCTGAAGCCGTAGCCAGCACAAGGACACTAAAAGAAAAGCTATTTCCTGTTTTGAAGTTGAGTTGAAACAATTGGCATTTTACAACCCTCTCAACCTCGCGTTCTTGTGAAATTAGTGGAAAAGTATCATATTTCTTCATTTTCCTTCCTTTCACTAAATCTTGGATGGCGAATGGAAGCAATTGGTTCTCTTTCTTCCTCTTATTTTTCTCTTACTCTTCTGGTCGTTTTCTTTCTCTTTCTTTCCCTATTTTTTCTCATCAGATGCTTCTTCCTTCCTTCGTTTCATTCATTGATTCTTTCTTTCTTTTCTTCGTTATCCTTCCCGATTTCTCCACTTTCCTCTTTCTTTCTTTCTTTCTTTCTCTCTTCCTCATCCTGTATCATTTTTCCATTTCCTTTCATTTTATCTTTTTTCTCCATTTTAATTGAAGGTTGCTTTATCCTATTTCCCTATTTGTTCCTTTCATTCATTCATTCATTCATTTCTCAATTATCCTTCACGATTTCTCTCTTTTCTTTCTTTCCACCCATTTCATTTACGATTTCTCTATCCCACTTTATTTCAATTCTTTCCTTCTTCCTTTCTTCTTTTATCCTTCTTTCTTTCTTTCTTTCTTTCTTTTTTTCTTTCTTTCTTTCTTTCTTTCTTGTTCTTCGTTATTTCTCCATATCCCTTCATCTTCTCTTTCTTTTATCTTCGACTATTTCACCCTTTCTTTTACTTTCTTATATATATCGGTACATTCTTCACTTCTTTCTTCTTTTTCCTTCGGGGTCTTTCTTTTCTTATCTTTCTAGTTTCTTCCTTTAATCCATTGGTATTTCCTTTTCTTTCCCTCGACGTTTCTTTTTCTCTCGTCCTCTCCCTTCCACCATTTGGAGAAATTACCCAAGTCTCCCTCCCTAACGCCCCCTCCACCACAGAGAGAGAGAGAGAGAGAGAGAGAGAGGAGAGAGAGAGAGAGAGAGAGAAAGAGAGAGAGAGGGTTGAATAAGCCGAGAATGTGACTGCAGGATGTTGATCTATTGAAACTAGTGAATTACTGGGCGAAGAGATGCCGAGTCTTCCAACAATGATGTATCAGGAGAGATGATAAGAGTAGCAAATAAATGTGAAAGTAAAGAAGGTGGGGTGGGAGAGGGGCGCAAAGAAAACGAGGGGCCCGGGAAGATAAGACAAAGACTAACAAGAGGGCACGTACAGAAGAGGACAACACAAAGAGTGATACAATTGAAAAAGTTCATTTTAACACATCGTGTGAGACGAATTTCCAAGACAAATTTCTAATCCTAACTATTACTTCGAAAACCAAGGATCATCCTATAAGTCGAGTGTAAAATATATAAAAAATGTATAAGCCTAAACATGAATTTTGAGCAGAAACTCTTGAGATGGACTTATACACCAGGTTGTCTTGTACATCAATAGTATACACCTTCAAAATTCACAGAATTTGGACCTGTGACAAGGTGGAAACCCCTTTTTTGGGGTATAGATTTTATAGGTGTCGAGTAATTAGATGAGAAAAAATGATTTTCTTTTTCTGGGATCAAACAATTGTAGACATTCTTTTTACATTATGGGAAGGAAATGAAAGAAATGAGATATGACAGATATTTGTTGTGATGAGATATGTCCGTAAATGAGCATAGAATTTGGGACTTATTATAGATTTCAGAATTTGTGTTTGGCCTGGGCACTCACCAGACATCAACCTAATAGAAAATCAATGGGAACTAATCAAAATTCAGAAAGACAAAAAAAGCAATATAAAATATAATACGCCGATGAATATCAACCACCGACTGCAATGAACATGAATACATTTACTATTAAAACTTGAAAACTTTATCCCCAATCTACATAAAACCACTGAAAAAACTATGTATAACTATTTAAATGTGCGTTGGGAAAAAAACACCATCGACAATACTACATATATAGGATATATAACCACAACAATCCCAAGAAGACTAACATGTGACCTATCAGAGATTAGCTCAATTTGGAAACATTCAAAACAAAAACAATTGCCCCACCCCCAATAACTGCAAAATACTCACTGTAAACACAAAAATCCTATAAAACTCTTACGACTTGGAAAGAGTTCAAATGTTAGAAGCTATTCGAATTAAAACAAAAATCTCATATGAAATAGACGCCTACATGCAAAAATGCCTATAAATAAGATTTATAAGGACAAGTATCCGATGAATGTAAACATTTCGTGCCCTCTGCACTCATCAGCAACCGGCAATATATTGTTTCCTTTGGATTATGAACCTCACCTAAAAATTGATTGCGCAGGACTAATCATATACAGGCTTGGCCCTGGGGTCCTGAACGTCGTGAAGAGCCTTCGAAAATCTTCATTTGCGAGGACAAGCAATTATGATGATGATGATATATATATATATATATATATATATATATATATATATATATATATATCAAAAGTGTCAAGGTCCTATCTCGTTCGGGTAAGAATTAACAGAACCAAACATTGAAACAAACGAATGACCCTGCAAATGTGGACCCTAAATTTTTCCATCGGTACATCACACTCGTTCAAGCCGACGTAATTATCTCTTTCACTCCTGTTCCCGACCGACGTTGATTTTATTTTGCAATTGCACCAAGAATAAAAACAAAAAAAACTTCAAAACAAAACCAGAAAAAAAACATTGTAAATAGAAATAAATCAAATAAATAACAAAAAAAAAGTAAAACGAATCAACCACGTGATCACCGAGGAACGCTTTGCCCGAGTGGAGCACGTGACACGTAGCACGTGACAAATCACCAATCAATTTCGAGTGCCCTCTTTCAACACGATGTTCCTTTCCAAAGGAGCATTCGGTCCGATGACGTCAATAATTTTTTTTTAAATTTAAAAAACTGGAATCAAAAAAGTCTTCTTTTTTTACGGGAGAACAGACAACAGAAAATTTTTAAAAAAGTAAAAAAACAAAGGAAGAAATTCTAAAATCATTGACTAAAAATGAAAAAATAAAAAAAAATCTTACGACGCCTCGAATCTTCTGATCCGTAGTCAGGCACGTTATCCATTGCGCCACAAGCTCCATCTTGGGATGCCAGGAAGGGTTTTAAAAAAATGATAGAATAAAACTAATAATTAAGAAGAATGTGTAGAAGTAAAATTAAAACAAAAGAAAATGAAAAAAAGAAAGGAAGAATAAATAGGGTGCGAAAATACTGAAAATGACAGTCAAATTAAAAGGAAATTTCTTTAAATCGAAAGTGAAAGTTGAAATCTTCTGAGAGAAAGTGAAAGTGGACAGTGCATTGAAGTTGAAAGGTAGACAAATCAACATGGGAAGGATTCAAATCAAAAAAAGGTTTAGGGAGAATGAATGATGAAGAAATTAGAAAAGCAAAGGAAAAGATGAAAAAATAGAAAGAAGAGATTGAGCTGGAACTAAAAAAGGGGGGAGGGAGAAATAAATATAGAATGAAGTGGGCGAATAATTGAGAAACAAAAAAGAAAGAGCTTGAAGAGAGAAGCATAAGAGAGAACAAGAGATAGAAATAAAATAGGCAAAACAATCGAAAAAAGAAAAGAAGAGGAAGAAAGAAAAAAAAAGAACAAGGGAGAAAAAGAAAAAAAGGAAAAAGAAAAGAATTAGGTTTGAATAATCACAAAATACACCGAAAAAATAGTTTCTTTACACCAACTTACAAAATTTACCTAGTTGAAGAATATTTCTTAACCTGAATTTATTAGTTTGTCTCAAAGTGAACTTCTGATTAAATATGATAAATATTACTTTGAGATAGATTAACGAACTTACATGTAACAAATTAGAATCATAATTTTTGAGTTGGTCTAGGTAACACTTTTTCCGGTGTAGAAACCGTCTTGTGGCCAACGTCTTTTTGCAGCACGTCATGTTGGGGCAGATCAATGAAATAAAAGTGAGATCAATGAATAAGTAACTTCTCCCGTCTCTTGTTGGATCACTGAAAAAGACAAAAAAAAAAAAAGCGTTAACGCAGGGCACAAACTAGTAATAAAGTTTAGTAAAAACTTATATTGTAAATTGAACCCGCTCTATAAAACTATTGGTTTGAAAAAATAAAACAAAACGCTCTTATTAAACATAAAAGTGAGTAAATGTTAAAAATGTCATACCTATAGCCCCATTGGTGCGATCTGCACGCGTTATATATACATACACACATACATACATACATACATACATACATACATACATACATAGCCATCCATCCGGGCAGATTGACTTGAAAACTGAAGTAACCTATGTCGAGAGTTTTGGTGACAGTTTTGGTTGACGTTTTTTAATCTAGGAAAGAAGGAAGAAGTAAAGAACAAAACAGGCAGAGAAGAAGAGACAAGAAAGAAAGGAGAAAGAGGATGTAAAAAAGGAGAGAAACAGAGTGATGAGACGAGAAAAAATAGGGAAAAGAGAAAAAGAAAGAAACATGATAAAAGAAGAAAAGGCAGAGATGAAAAAGAGAATCAGAAATAAAAAGTGGGAAATAAAAAAATGGAAAGGAATGAAACGAGTAGGAGGAGAAGAAACAAAGGAAGAAAAAAAAAAGAAAAGGAAGACGAGAAGAAAAAGATAAGAAATAAGGAAGAAAAAAGGAGAATAAAGAAACAAGTATGGGGAGACATAAAAGAAAAAAGAGAAGAAAGATGAAAAGAAGAAAGAGTGAAAACAAACTAAGATAAGTTTCGTAGAAGAAAAAAAAGAGGAAAAATTGATCAAAGACTAGAATAGGTGAGAAGAGAAAGAAGGAGAAAAAGAAGATAAAGAGAAGAGATGCGAATGGAAGAGAATGAAAAAGAAACAAAGAAGGGGCGTATAAAGGGAAAAATGAAAAAGAAGGAGGGAAAGAGGAGAACAGAGATACGAAATAAAGAAGAAAAAGAGGGAAGGTAGGAACAAAGAAAGGGAGATGAGGCAAGAGAAAAGAAAGAAAGAATAGAAAGATTGAGGAAGAAAGAGAAACAGAGAGAAAAGATGAAGGAAAATGAGGAAACGGAGAAACAACGAAAGGAAGAAGAGAAGAGAAAAAAGAAGAAGGAAAGAACATAAATATAACTGAAATATATGAAAGAAAAAACCATAAAAGAAGGGAACGCAGAATAGACAAGAGAAAAGAGAAGTAAAAGAGAAAAGAGAGGGAAGAGAAGAGAAAAGACAGGAAAAAGAAAAGAGAAGAAAGATAGAATTAAGAGACATGGAAGAAAGAGGGGAGAAAAGATGTGAAAACAACAAAGGAAAAGACTGTAAGAAAAGAGATACAATGAAATGAAGGGAACAAAATAAAATGTGGCAGTCGAAAAAGAAAAACAAGTCCAGCGATGGACAATGAGAAATGGAGTCGAATGAAGAGGCTGAGATTATCGGGAGGAAATTGAGAGTCTAGCTGTGTCTATCAGATAAATGATACGGCGGTAGAAGCGAAGAAATATGAATAAAGGAAATTCGTTAAGGTCGACAATCGCTAACTGCGCATGCGTTCCGAAACTCCTCTCTGGCACACAGCAATTGGAAAAAATATCTATCTTCTATCATTGGCGATACCCCTCTATCCAGTACCCACACCTCAAACGCCATCTCCGTCTTCATTCCTTAACCCAGGTCCATTCTCCTGTATCTTGTGCTCTACAGAAACCGAAAGAGAGGCTGGCAGAGGGCTCCGTTTGAAACCAGCCAATGATCGGCCTGCTCGCAAGATAGATGGGACTCCAGGGGGATTGCTATCCTATGTAACCCGTTATTTGGTTGGTTAGTCGGCTATTGATAAACACCATGCCAAAGTAGCCATCTTGGGTCCATACATCTAAATCCAGAGTGCGGAGCGAAAATTTATAGCGATGTTTTATCCGCGGGACAAAGTGCTTTTTCAAGTCGAGCTGGGTCCGTCCCACCTTGTGACTGGAATGGGAGATGAGATTTAATTGTCAGTGAGGATCTTCGCCCCTCATATCCTACAGTTCTTTCTTCGCTTTTCGCCAAGCCAGGGACGGGACGAAGACCCCTCCCCCAAGGTCTAAGACGGTTGGGTCAATCGATTGTATGATCGATCTCGTACAGTGACAGATTAAA
This sequence comes from Thysanoteuthis rhombus, assembly GCA_963457665.1. Lineage (NCBI taxonomy): Eukaryota > Metazoa > Mollusca > Cephalopoda > Oegopsida > Thysanoteuthidae > Thysanoteuthis > Thysanoteuthis major. The sequence continues at coordinate 24,441,079 of OY735239.1, forward strand.
ACCCTATACCCCCAATCTGTGTATTTCCGCCACCCTATCCATAGCCTCAGCCCCAGAAATCTCATTTGTCACTTTTAATTTCCTTATCTTTCTTCCTTTCTTTCTTTCTTTCTGGTTTATCAATTCCTTGTGTCTTTCTTTTTTTTCAAATCTCTATATGAATTATTTCTTCTCTTTTTTTTTTCTGATCTCCGTAATCAGCCGCTTCTTTCTTTTAGAAGGCTTATCAGTTCAATATGAATTATTTCTTTTTCTCTGTTTGAAAAATCTCTTTCTTTCTTTTTTTCTTTTCTTCTTTCTTTCTTTCTGTTTTTCTATCTTGAGGGAAGATCTTTATAAGGATTGTTTCTTTTTCTATTTCAGAAGAATCACTTTCTCTCTGTTTTTCTTTTTTTTTTATTTCGAAGAACTTCATATGAATAATTTCTTTCTTTTTCTCCCTCTCTTTTATCCGTGTTCTGTTCTTCTTTCTTTCCGTTCTTTCTTTATCCCTGTTATCCCATCTATCGGGTCTTCCTTTCTTTCTTCCTTTTACTGTTTTTATCGATTCTTTCTCTCTTTCTTTTGCCACTTTCATTGGTTCTTTTTCTCTTTCTTTTACCACATTTATTGGTTTTCTGTCCCTCTCTTTCTTTCTTTCTTTTCCACATTTATCGATCCTTCCATTCTTTCTTTCTTTTACCATATTTATCGGTTCTCTCTCTCTCTTTCTTTCTTTCTTTCTTTTCCACATTTATTGGTTCTTCCTTTATCTCTTTCTATTTTTAAAAATCGTTTCTATATAAATTCAATCTTTTTTTCACTTTTCATAGGGTCAAGCAAGAGACACCACTTTGGGTGCTTGTCACATCTAAGTTTATTTTGCACGTCGCGAACGGGCCCGAGCAGGGACAGCTGAAGTCGTTGCCAGCTTTTTTAAAAATTCTGTGAACAGCTTTTATTTTTCTTCCTTTCTTTCTGGGAGACCTATACTTTCATCAATTCTTTCTTTCTTTCCTTCTTTCTTTCTTTCTTCATATTTCAGCTCAGTCATCAGTTCTCTATAACTTTCTTTTAAAACATTCCTTTTATTAATTACTGCTATCCATAACTGACCGGTTAAATACATGTTGCTAGGTTTACGCCATTTACGTGTTCTGACATCTATCTGTCTATCTATCTGAACTTCGCTTAGCATTTACTGTTAATAGTAGGAACTTTAAACTTTGCACACACCCTTCTCTCAATGAGTCGGGAAAAAGGTTTTTGTTGAAAATTCCCCTTCGAAAAAGGTTTTTAGTGGATCAGGGTGGGGGGATCAATATGCAATGTAAGCTTTTTGCTAAATTGGTCACTAGTTTGTGCCCGTTTGTTTTTCGAAAATTCAGGCCTTCTTTAGTGAACACATCCCAACAAAAGGCGAGAAAAATATTTCATTCATTGTTCTCCCCTTTCCCAAACTTTTTAATTGATCATCCTAACATAGCATACATGGTTGATTCATAATTTCCCTTGGTATGCTAGTTCAACATTGTATCAATTCTTCTTTATTTTCTACCTTTGTAACTTTTCTTTCTTTCTTCCTTTCCTACTTTCTCTTCCTTTCTTTCTCTTTTCAAGCCTCTTTTCCTCTTGTTCCTTCTTTTTAAAAAAATTTTTTTTTTTTACTTTTTTAAAGATTTCCATACGAATTATTTCTTTAAAAAAATCTGCGATCAGTTATTTCTTTCTTTCTTTTCTTCTTTACCTAAGTTATCAGTTCTCTGTCTCCCTCTCTTTCTTTCTAACAAATCTTCAACTGTTTAACTTGTCTTTATTTCTCTTGGGGATGAATTCTCCATTTCTTCCTTTTTCTTGTCCCATTTTTTTCTTTCTTTCATTTTCCAAAATTCTTTTGTTTTTCTTTCTTTCTTACATTCTTTTTCTTTGTAATATTTTTTCTTCTTTTTTATTACTATTATCATCATATCGTTAATATTTTCTCCGTTTCTATCTTTGTTTCTTTGTATGTCTCTTTGTTTCTATGTCTGTTTCTTTGTTTCTCTCTATCTTTCTCTCTTTCTTTCTGTCTTTCTTTCTTTCTTCCCTATATTCTGTCTATGATATCTGTCTTGCCCCTTTCTTTTTTGCCAATATCTCGTTATCATTTTCTTTCTTTCGTTGTCTCTTTCTTTTACCTAAATCTTCCATTTTCTCCTTCCTGTTTCCACTTCTTCGGTATTTAACGCTATTTTCTCTCCCTCCTTCCTTTCCTCCCCTTCTATCACCAATAATATGTTTGTTGTTCAAACGCATGCGCATCAGCAATGCTGTGTACGCACGCAGAGAAGAGGGCGTGTGCGCGTCCCCTTCCGGGCAAATTGTTAAGTAAGGGTACATAATTATGTTCACAAGCGGCCGTCGGCTCCGAAAGAATTCGACATTTATAAATAGACATTTCAAATCCCAAGGATTTGCCTACCGGACTGAAAATGGGAGAGGGAGTAGGGTTATTAAAATTACCTCTGCCAACTAAGTTGGAGAGGTATATGCATCACCACTCAGATAGTGTAATGGTTAGCACATATTCACCACTTGCAGAGGATCTTGGGTTCGATTCCTGGTAGGAGCAAAGAATGTGAACAAATTTCCCTGCGAACTCAGCTGCTAATTGAGTACACTCCAAACTGTGTGATTAGGATGGGGGTATCCCTTTAGTGGACTTGCATATTCACCCCCTAAAAATACAAACAATTTTGGAACTTGCAAGGATCACAAAGCTGATGCTAGTAAATGAAATTGAGACTCCGTCATCGGTGGTTTATACTCCATAGGGAGTCGATTCTTGAAGGACGGGTGTTTTACCGATACGTTCTATTATCCCATGTCCGGCTATTTGTCCCTACTATATCTCTGAAAGGTCTCAATGAATTTCATTGAAATTTATTGGAAGGGTGGGTCATGAACCACAAAAGAAATGATTTGGGGCAAATTCAGGATATTTTTTTCTTTCGATGTATTTTCCAGTTTTCATACATTTATGTATTCGGTCATGTCTATCCATACGAGATCTCCAAAAGTTCTAACTTAATTTCAATGAAGTTCGGTGGAAAGGCGAGTGATGGGCTTAGGAAGAAGTGTGTGAATTTTGAGATGGATCCAAGAATTAGTTTTTTTTATTGTGTTGTATGTTGTTGGTAGATGTAAGCACTTTCAAAGTGCTATCCAGTTCTGCACGTAGATTTATGCAAACCTATCTCCTTGGCTGTTCATATACCTTTCTTGGTGTATGCATATGTATTCATTAAAAAAATCTGAATTTAACAGGAACAAAGCAATGCACGAAACATTTCTAGTGTGTACAAATCTAAGGCAGGGAAAGATTTCCAAAAATCAATTTTTGAAAATCAGCCCCCAAAATATGTCTTATGGGGGCGGAGTTAGGTGGTTAAAGTTTTGTATCAGCTTTTTAGTTTATTTTCTGCAACAGTATTTTTCTGAAATCCGAGAAATGTTTTGACCGCAGCAGTCGATGGATCATTGAATGAATTCAGCGTTCATGTTTTTAAAGTTTTTATTACCTTTTCAACAAAAATGAGAAGATTCTTGTTTTTTCTATAATTTGTAACATTCGCTGGGTCTTGTTTTATTACCGTGAATATTTTTGAAAATTTCAATTCCATTGTTTAAGCGTGCTTTTGACAGACGTGAAAACCATATAGAAAAGTATGGACTTGGATCAATATCACAGCTCACTTAGCTCGCTTTGATTTAAAAAAAATGATACTTCGTTGATACATGATTAAGTATTAGTGTACGGTAAACATTTACTCGAAACAAAATTTATTTTCAATAAAGTTCATGCACAGAGCCCTCTATTATAATCGTGGATAATGTTATCATGTGGTTATTCATCTCGAAATCAGTCGGACTCAAACACTATTTAAAGTCATAGCAATGCTTTTTCTGCATATCATTCGCTTAATGATATCAACCAGTTATTGTTATCTAAAAGTCTGCGTCCTAAAGTGAGCACAATATGCAACTTCCTCTGTACAACATTCAACTTTAGCAGGTCTGATTAATCCCTCAATAGAAACCATCACGTCTTGGCAGCATACTGTGTTAGGGGTAACCAATTAAAAATTGGAAGAAAGGAGTGATCACTGATTAAATTACTTCTCTCGCCCTTTGTTGAGCAATTAAAAAAAAAGAGCCTGATCGCTGTCAGACACAAATAAATTATTTTAGAAACCACTTGCATTGCAAATTCACCACATCCCCTGCCTAAATTTTTTAGATGGGCGATTAAAAAAAAATACTTGAAAATGTTTTTCGTATTGAAAGATAAATGTTTGAATTATCAGCCCCCGAGGTTCATTGGTATAGTCTTTATGAGCAATACATACTTAACCAGTCTGCTAGCTAGACTCACTTGGATAGTGAAGAGACTTATGTTGACAGTTTTAGTGACAGTTTTGGGTGACAGTTTCTAGAAAGGAAAATTGAGAAGAGAGGTGCGGGCCTGAGTAGATTCCCCGTCGTTTCAACTCCAACAAGTCTGCTTTGTCACTCTATAGAAACCGTCATGCAATCAATGTCTCTTGGCAGCATGCTGTTTTGGGGTTAAAAATTGAAAAATGGAATCTTGACTTTTTTGACAGTGATCGCTAAAAAAGTCATTACAAAAAAACAGAAAAAAAACCTAAAGCAGGTGGACAAAAATGAGGGATCAGTTTAGCATAAACCTACATTGCAAATAGAACCCCACTCCACTAAAACCCCATTTTGGGGGTTATAAAAATTACAAAAATTTTTTTTTGTGATACAAGTGAATGTTTAAATTTTCAGCCCTCTAGCTACATTGGTATGACCTTTATGCATGATACGCACACAGCCAGAGAGCCAAAAGGCGAACCAGACAGACAGACCAGCTTCAAATCTGAGAGATACCAATGTTGACAGTTTTACTGACACTTTATGTTGACTTTGTACTCATTAGTCTTTTATTGTGGCCCAATGCTAGTGTGCTAGCTTTTGGATAGGTAGACCATGGTTCAATCACTCGCCAAATCATACTAAAGACTTTAAAAATGGTACTCAATGCCTCTCAGCACAATAGTACTCAGCTCAAGGACTAAGATTGAGGGAATCTCTCTCCGATGCTAGAGGATTACGGCCAAATCACAATGGATACATCAGTTCTCGTAAAATCAACTAAGTTAAACAAGCGCACCAGGTCATTGTTTACAAGGGTAACCATTACGGAATATCAGGTGCCGTAATCAGAACCAAGATTTGACAGACCTGGTAAGCCGGACGTGGGTTCCAATAACAGCTTATGTGTACCTAACCCCGTGACACCCACGATGAGGATATAAGCGGATAACGATGATAAATACATACATCATTCGTTTGACTCGGAAGAAGAAGCAGACCTTGCCCTGTCTGGTCTCGCAGGTTTGTTTGAATCCTATGAAACGGAATAAAATGTTCCAGAACTTGTAATACCGGCAACTTTGTCCTCTTCACTAACCCTTTCATCCCATTATCAAAATCTTCATCTTCCTACTAAATCAACATGCAATTTTCCCGGTAAACAAATGTTATCACAGCATGAATTAAAATAGGAAGTTGCTAAAAAGGTATTTCCGCTGGTTAACCTGCATCTGCTAGCATCGTTTGCTTTTGGTTCAAATCTTCTTTTAGCAACGTTCCCAAATTGGCGACTGGTCCAAAAATCCGCTGGAAATGAAAGAAGTCGGTTTGAAATCCAGTAATGGCTAGACAGCAATCAGAGAGCACATACCTCAGCCAATATCTTACACTAGCTAAACACTGAATGGAAATGAAGTATGATTATAACTTACTGGTCCGAACGAAGCGTTTTCGTAAACAACGGCAGCTGCTGATCTCAAGCTAATGCGTTTTCGTGAAAAAAATTTAAATCGTCAACTACGACAGGTATTGCTGATCTCAAGCTAAAAGAAATGTATAGTCCCAGTAGTCGTGTCGTAGTAGATGGGGAACGTTCTTTCGAGCTGATCCGTCGTAAAATCGACCGTAAACCCAATCTATCGCTCACTATTCTCGCAATATGTACAAATATCGAGTTATTTTGAAATCAAATTTAGATAACTACTCATTTTTACCCTTTTCACACACAATAACAAAAATATATCTCAATCGAAAACACATTCTGTGATTCGCCTCTAAATTTAATCAGTTCCCCCTCACTCCATAACCTATCCTTCTAAACAACCCCATTGAAATTCACGGAGAACTAAGTACTAATGGGACCCTTAGGTATGTTTTAGCATATCAATTTCTGAAACCACCCATCCCGAAGTATTACAGGGTCTACTTTCGCACCCATAGTGATAATAATGATCTGGTTTCTTTCTTTCTTTCTTTCTTTCTTTCTTTCTTTCTTTCTTTCTATCTATCTATCTATCTATCTATCTATTTATCTATCTATCATTTGTGAATCCCCCAGATTCAAATGTGATTCGAAGGTTCATGTGGTGATGATTTCTAAATACATGGTTCAAACCTATGATTTTTACGTTGGGGCAAACGACCCCATTTAGGCCTTCCGCAGGAATTGGTTGAAAATGCAAACCCAATCGAAGCAGCTTTTCAGCAAGTAAATATGATTGGTATATATATATATATATATATATATATATATATATATATATATATATATATATATATATATATATATATATAAATATATATATATACATATATATATATATATATATATATATATATATATATATATATATATATATATATATATATATATATATATATATATACATATATATATATATTTCTACTGATGATAATTCGGCATCGCTGGTCGACGCTATTTTCAGACTGAATTAGAAACCTTACAACCAGCAAGGCTGAGATTTTACAAATTAGTAATTAAATAAAGAAGTACGGTTGCCGAAAAAAACAACAAAAAACAAATTTATGTATACTTTTTCCGTGCTATTCAGAATGTCATTGAAAAAGTTTGAATGATATGGAATTTGTTCATTGAAGATTTATTCATTGTTTCTGTAGCAATTGTATCTTTTTTTTTTTTAGGGAGCGAAGTGCTGGACTGACTATGATACAATTCTAGCTGAGATAATTAGGGTTCATTCTCAACTAATGTAGGTGATAAATTTGTGTGTGTGTAAAAGGAAGACGAGAGATGATGTCTTCAAGATGGGTGGAATCAGAGAAGACTAGAAAGAACTCAAAACTGTGAGCAATGAAGCTATGACTCAACTTTGACCTTCGAACGAGAAGACCAATAACTTGTTCTACACTACCAGGACAGGTGGTTCACCACCTGCAATCAAAAGGAAAATGGGTTAATATAACAGTTCTTATGATACCGATCAACGTAGCCCAGTGGTAGCTCGCCCCCGGTTCGGTAGGTCGTGGGTTCAATCCATAGTTGAGTCATACCAAAGACTTTGAAATATTACTCTATGCTAAAACTCAACATAAATGAAGGATTGTCTTCCAGACGATATCGCTCAAGACACACCCTTGATGGGTGCCCCAACGACCCGGTACTGGGGACAGAAAACCCAGTCCTGGGTTACAGGATACGCGCACGTGCATATAGTAGATCCATGATCTTGATACAGAATATGGCTTAATTGGTAACATTTAGCCATCTTGAAAAGAAATAATTGAAACAGAGTTTTGTACAGATGTAGTCACCGGAAAATCTCGTATAAGAACAGAGAAAACGAAATGGCTGACGAAGAAATGTTGATTATAAATTACCAAAGACAATCCTATATATTCATCTATCTAACATATATGTGTGTATGTCTGTTTGTCTTTCTATCCATAAATTTATAGATATATGTCTCTCTCTCTCTCTTTTTCTGGAACAGGAAGAATTTTTTCCACTCTCTCTCCGGAATTCTTCTCTGCTTCTAAACGACTCGTCTTTTAAAAAATCTTTCCCCTTGCTTTCTCTCTTGAAATATACAGCTGAGAAAAAGAAAGAGAGGAAAGAAGAACATGGTGACAGGAGATAAGGAGTAGGGATAGAAAGAGAAACAGACGTAGAGGGAAAGATGGAATGATAAAATTAACTGAAAGAAAAATTAAATCACCAAAAGAGAAAGCAAGGGAAAAGATTTGTTTTAAAAAGACGAGTCGTTTAGAAGCAAAGAATTCCGGAGAGAGAGAGAGAGAGAGAGAGAGAGAGAGAGAGAGAGAGAGAGAGAGAGAGAGAGAGAGAGAGAGAGAGAGAGAGAGAGAGAGAGGGAGAGAGAGAGAGTGAAAAAAATTCTTTGTGTTTCAGAAAGAGAGAGACATAGATCTATAAATTCATGTATAGAAAGACAAACAGACACACACATATATATCAGACAGATGAATAGACAGACAGACATATATATAGATAGGCTGACAGAAATCTGATGGATGAATTATATAGAAAAGGAGGGAAGAATTAATGAAGAAGCTTTGTTCAAAAGGAATACAAGAAAATAAGAAAAGAAATACCGAGAGTAACATAGAAAAAGAAAGGAAAATGTGAGAAGGGAGGGAGAGAGAGAACGCAACAGAGGAAATAAGAGAGAGAGAGAGAGAGAGAGGGAGAGAGAGAGTGGACGTTAAGAGAGTGAAAGGAAATAGAATAAGGGAAAAAGAAGAAATAAAAAGAGGGAAGTCGTTGAAAAATGTATGAATGTAGCAGATAAAAAGGAAAAGGAAAAACGAAAAGAGAAAGGAAGAACGAATATAGAAGAAATAAGATAAGAAAGAAACATTAAAAAGACAGCTGAGTGAAAGGAAAAGAAGAAGAGGAAGGAGAAGAGGGCAGCCTAGAAGAAGAATGTAAGGCGCAGGGATGAAAAAAAAAGAAGAAAGAAACGTATTTCAAAGAAGCAGAGGAGAAAGAAGAGAGTGGGAGGTGAAAAAAAGAAAAAGATGAAGAAATAAAAAGAGACTAACACTCCAAGGGAAATTAAAAATTGCCACCACGTATATGCTTTGTTGGGATTGATCAATCAAGTTACATCTCTCGCCTTTTGTTGGACTGTGTTCACTATAGAATGTATGATTTAAAAGAAAAACAAGCAGACACAACGAAGTGATCAATTTAACATAAATTTATTCAGCATATCAAACCCTCACTAAAAACCCATTTCGGAAATGATTTGAAATTAAAAACGAAGAGAAAAACATTTCCTTACTCATTGAGAGAAGTATGTGTGCAAATCTTCAAGTTTATCGTATGAAAGATAAGGACTGGGCAAAGTCCAGGAAGATGGATGGATATAAATATCTGAGCACTTGAATAATCTAAATACAACAACGGTAATTAAACCGGTCTATTGATGGTAGCAGTGATTAAAACGTTAAAAAGGCGTAAGAGAAAAAGAGACAGAAAAGCAATTAGATTAAATTATACACACACACACATATATATATATATATATATATATATATATATATATATATATATATATATATGTGTGTGTGTGTGTGTGTGTGTGTGTGTGTGTGTGTGTGTGTGTGTGTGTGTATACAGAGAGAGATTGATGAAAGAGAGAGACAGAGAGAAAACAAAGAGATGTGGAAATATATGGAGAGAGATGGGAAAAGAAAGAGAGAAAAGTAGAGAGAGAGGTGGGGAAAAGCAAGAGAGAGATGTGTGAAAGGTAAGAGAGAGAACAGAGAGAGAAATCAGGGAAGGCAAGAGAGACAAATATATAGAGAGGGGTGGTGGAAGGCAAGAGAGGAAAATAGAGAGAAAGGGGAAAAGCAAGAGAGAATAATGTACAGGGAGAAATGGGGAAAGGCAAGATATATATACATATATATATATATATATATATATATATATATATATATATAGATATATATATATATATAGAGAGAGAGAGAGAGAGAGAGAGAGAGGGAGAGAGACGGAGAAAGACAAGAGAGAAAATATATAGAAAGAGATTGGGATAGGCAAGATAGAAATACATATGTAGAGACAGAAAGAGAGAGAGGAAGGAAAAGACTGGCGAGAGAAATATATATATATATATATATATATATATATATATATATAGAGAGAGAGAGAGAGAGAGAGAGAGAGAGAGAGAGAGAGAGAAGGCAAAGGCAAGAAAGAATAATATATATAGGGTAATGGAAAGAGGCAAGAGAGAAAATGAAATGAGATAGTTTGGGAAGGGTAAGAGAGAAAAATATACTGCGGCGGGGTAGGAGAGAGAAGGAGAGTAAGAGAGGAACCATGAGATATAAGGATGGAAGAGAAATAGAGACATAATTCATATAGAGGGGTTGGGTTGGTGATCACGATGGGAGTTGAAAGTCGGAAAGTTTTACGGGACTTTTGATGTCTTTTCCGTACATGGAAAAAAGGGGGTCGTTAGGGGGGGGGTGTCTACAAATAATGGGGAGCTAGGGAAGGGCAGGGGCTATAGATGTTCCTCCTACGCCTTTATATCAAGCAGGGCAGCTGGAAAAGCTGTTTTCGATGCGCGAATTACAACATATGGAAACTTTACATACATAGATATCACAAAGTCTATTCCTTGACACCTCCGGAACCCCACCATCCCACCAAGCAGGCATATTCCTCCAAGCCACCCTCCAACTCTAACATCGACCCCTTGCATCTTCTCCCACCCTCAACTTTTCCGACTCTCACCACCCGCCAATTTTGCCTTGTTAGTAACTATGGGAAAACTAGATGATGAATGGGAATTTCTTGGCTTGGGGGTGGAGGGCCAGGGTAGAGAACGAGAAAGAAGGGCCTCGTAATGATGGGATCGAGGAAAGGGTCGCTTAGGAAAGGGGGTCATAGGAGGGTGGTTATAACAGTTCTTATATGGTAGATCTGGGATCTTGATATAAAATATGGCTTAATGGGTAACACGTAACATTCATAAAAATAATAATTCACACACGGGTGAAAGCGAGAGGTTGATTCAGATGTTGACACCGGAAAGTGTCGTATGAGAAAAGAAAAAGATAGGAAAAGAAAAGAAAAGAAAAACAAACAAACAAAAAGCCCCCAAAACAAACAAAACAAAATGGCGTAGAGAGAAATGCTCAAGTATAAATGATGACCAAAGAAATTCTATCTATCCATCTATCTTTCTATTATAAACCGCCGAACAAAACTGTCAGCATCTACAGTCAATATCAGCATAACTTACTTCAGTTTTTACGTTGGTCTCGCTAGCTATGTATTTATGTATTGCGCGAACAGGCCACACCTAGAGGGCTGAAAATTCTATCATTTACTCCTCATAATACCTAGAAAAAAGTTTTTTTTTCGAACTCTTCTCTTAATATGTATTCAGTAGAGGCTCAATTTACAATGTAAGTTTAAGCTAAATTGGTTACTTGGTTTCTGTCTGGCAGTATTCTCGCTCACTTTCTGGAAAAATCAGACATTTTCTGTGACCACTGCTCCATGTAGCCGTAGGAAGTAACCAATCCATTGATTATCTATTCATATATTCTTTTGATTGATTATCCCCAACACGGCATTCTGTCAAATTTCTCGAGAAATCTAATACAAATAAATTTTAAAAAGATACAGATTATAGATCTTTAATTAGGAATAATAGATCTACATTTAGTTAGAAAATATTCAAATTGGCAACACTGAAAAGGAGTAACTGAAATACGTCGAAGTCGTAGTCTCGTATGATGGGTGGGTATTTATTTTATATAAGTATCATGACAAGCTTCTCCACACATCATAAAGTTCAGTCCCTTCCAAGCATGCACTTTTGGATCGGACACTGCCCTAGCACATGTAATCACCCCAACGCAAATTCCCAATACACTCATATCTATGTGAAAGTTAAGTGCGTGGTGCCACGTCACATCTGGAATCGATTCGCGATGGAAAACGGGGAGAGTGAGGCTAACTGGTTATTTGAACAACTCATTTCTTCAATGCAATACTGAACAACAGCAGAGTGTGGCTGCTATATTTATTGCCAGTTATGAAAGATCCAGTCCAATGTCATAATCATCATTATTGTGATCAGGACCATTATCAACAGTTTTTTTAGCATCCGTCGTTGGCAATTTAGACCAGGCTTGGTAATTTAGATATTTGTTTTAATTTTGTTCTTTTAGAATCTGTGAGCCCAGTGTCGACCATACTTACATTTTTGTGTTCAAACTAATTCTTTACGAGTTTCAATGTCCAGTGTTACCAATTGAGATGATTTTTTTCAAATTATGGAATTTGAGAGCAAATTAGCAACCTTGACATAGATTCACCAAACGTCTCTATCATGGGCGTCACAGAGCCAATACTTTCTGAACTTGTCTAGTTCGTCACACCAGCTTATGTTTTGCCGGACACAGTTTCATATATGATCTCTAAGGATCCACGTTTTGAATCGTGATGTCCGACGACTGTCTGACATTCTTGCAACATGGCCAGTCAATAGCCATTTGAGTTTTCAGACCCCTGTTTTTCTGTAATATGCTGTGTTGTCCTCTGTGATGTTGAGCACGATTCTCTCCTTTGCATGTTACATGGTTCTCAGTTTTAGGGCTAATCTTATGGTTAGATTCCATGTTTCGGCTCCACGGGTGACTATCGAGAATATGCATTGGTTGTATACCCCTCTTTTTAGGACTAGTGGGATTTTCTTGTTCTCGAATGTTGAGCTTGCTCAACCGAAAGTCCAATTTCAAAATGCATCACAAAATGTTTCAGAACTGAATCATTCAATTCACAATTGTCTTATATGAATCATGCAATGAAGCCGAAAAGATTTATTACTGAGGAAGAGAATTGACCGTTAATTTTGCTGCTTGACAATGTGAGTTCCTTCGTTATAAATATGATACAACAAATAAGAATTAAGATGGGATGGGGGTTAGAATTCGGCTTTTGTACCTTTATACCTTAAAGAAATTAAAAAAGATCACTTGCAAAAAGAAAAGTCAAGGCATGTTTTCGAAGTAATAAAGGAAGTGCCCGGATACTTGACATCGGTAGTATCTTACAACAGACAGAAAATAAATGCCCAGTTTAGCCTCATAGTTACATTGTAAATATAACTCCCTTGTTAAAACTTAAATAACTTTGAAACAGCTAACAACTTTCCTGATGGTCTGAATGTCTAATAGACTCAAAGCACTTAGAATTTGAAAGAAAGAATGTCTACTATAACTGCATTATGTGCAAAACCAATTTTTAACCAGGAAAGGAAGTTTTCCCACAATTGGGGTATTCTCCAGGCCTGTCACCTTCAGACAATCAATTGTTCCGCTTCATGCATTTTTTTTTATTGAAAAGTTCTTCCAATCAAAACCGAAATGCACAATTGACCTAAAAATGTTCCATCAAACCAGTACAGCAATTGTTTCGAAAGTGAGGTCAGTGGACGCTTATGGATCGGACAAATAATGCTCAGACGTCTGCGGTAGTGTTTCCTCTTAACCTGAAATTGCAAATCTCGTAGCAGAGAAACATCATTATTCACTGCACAGCTATCAAATCATACAATTATTGTACACAGACCATGTATTATAACTTAAATAAATGCAATACATTTAGAATAAATATAATCTTCGAAGGTCAAAAATTGTTTATCGTCTTTTTGTATTGCAGACCGGCCAATGGAGGGAGGGTGTTAATACCGACTGGAATATAATAGATAAGTCAACTAGTTCACTTATAGGTCACTTAATACTCTCAATTTAGTTTCCGGAATGGGGTTCATATAACGAAATGAATTTGTTTCTATTTTACAAAGAGATTAAAAGATTGATCATTTCTTAGCGGTCTGGAGCAAATGCTTTACGGCACGGTACCTGGTTGTTTGGATCACTGACATAATACTGAACCCATAATTGATATGGAAAATGGTGTCAAATTATAGAAAAAATTTTTTAATGAAAATGGAAGTATTTGATGACTGAATAATGATGCGACGAATTTATAAGAATTTTATTAAAAAATATTTGAAACTTTGCATCGGCTTAATATATATATATATATATATATATATATATATATATATATATATATATATATATATATATATATATATATATATGTGTGTGTGTGTGTGTGTGTGTGTGTGTGTGTGTGTGTGAATGAATACCTATCCACACAATCTGTGTTTTCCTCATTGTCGATAAAAATTCCACAATTGTGTCGGATACTACCTATCCATCCAATATATATACATATATATATATATATATATATATATATATATATATATATATATACATATATACTAGTCTGGCTTCTGCAGGGGCCAAACTCCACTCCTACTTCAATACCGAAAGAAGATGATTATTTTTATATTGTATTTATAAAAAATCAAAGATAAAAAAATATATATTGTATTTATTATTTATAATCATACCTATTTTTCAGAAAGAAGTAAACTCCTGTTTATATGTAATATTAAATTTCGAATATATGCTAGACGAGTCAGTATTTCTCTGTTAGAATGAAATAAGCCCTTGCGTATTTCTTACATGAAGTTTGGTAGATATGTAAGAATTTTCGAATTAGCTCTGACGGCAAGAGACACGGCTATCAATCAGTTTATTGTGATTTCAATTACTATAAGGGTTATGTACTGACTTAAATCTGGTGATGATTATTCCTATTACAGTAGGAAGGACAAGGCAATTCAAGGTTTGTATATATATATATATATATATATATATATATATATATACATGTAGGAGAAGTTGCTTGTAGTGATCGCTTCGGTACAGAGTCACTTAGAAATGTCTTATCACATTAAGCAGAGAATATATACATTGGAACAATTTACATGCATTGTTTTGAGTTTTCATTTAAAAAAAATGAAATAGTCTGGGGCCGACTAATTTTGATACCAATAACCGTTCGATAACATTATCAGTGGTTTTAAAAACGTCTTCCTCTGTACGTATATATAATACATCGAGATAAATAATTAAGTAAATTAAGACATTAAAAAAATATTTAGAGAAAAGGAAATACATCAAGAGGCACCAAGATTGGGTAGAGGGTGCATATGCGCGGATTTAGCACTCCCGCACGGTGATATACAACCGGCAAGACCTGGTGGTATTGTGAGCTACTGCTGGGTCACCCTGGGTTACTGATAATGATGTTCCGTCTCCGAAACCATGTTTGACCCTAAGTTCATTGTTTGATGAATGTTTTGTTGGAGGCACTGCTACTGTTTTCGCTATAGTAGTTGTATAAATTTATTTATTTAGTACAAACAGTTTCTGATTTGAACTCTAAAACTTAGCCGCTCTCATCAAAGATATCTAGTGCACTGTTATTTTGACAATATAATTCAATTCATTCACTTACGAGCAGCCTGTATTTGAACTTTTTGTATCAACAGGAGAAAAGAATATTGCCCTTTAAAACGAGTTGATTTAGACACCAACAAAAACATCTATGTAATGGAATACAGGAACGGCAGTTGCAAGCAAATAACGCCCAACGCTTACGCCCATTGATACAATAGCAAAATTGGCGCGTAAGTGTCACGCCTCATTATAATTCTACTTTTACTTTCAGTTTCTTCAATATTATTCATACACACGTGGACGGTTACTTCTATGCCAACAATGGAACTATTTACCGAACAAAAGAAAGAGAACAGAGCTGATGAATGCGATTTGGTGATTTCTTTCTTTCTTTGTTATCTTTGTATTATTTTCTAGTTAATGCTTCTATCTATCCTTTCTTTCTTCCTGTTTGTATTTCTCTCTCTCTCTCTTCGTTAATATTCCTTTCTTTCTTTCTTTCTTTCTTATCTATCATTTCTTTATATTTCACATATCCTTATGAGTTACATATTTTTTTATTTTTGTGAATTTCTTTCATCTTTCTAAATGACCTACTTTTGATTTCGTTTTATTCTCTATCCTTTCACTTTTCCTTTATTCCTTTCTTCTTTCTTTTCCCTTTCTTTTTTCTCACTCTGATATCTGTCTTGCCATTTTCTTTCTTAATTATCTAATCATTTCTTTCTTTCTTTCTCTCTTGTTCTTATTGTTGTCCCCCTTTCTTTTCCTCATCTTCTTTCTTACTTTTATCTATATTCTCAAGCCTTCACTTCCTTTCTTTCATTCGTAGTTTCCCTTCTTTTTAGTTCTTTTTTCCCTCAATTCTAAAAAATAGTTCTTTCTAGAATGTATGGAAATATGTTTATTTACCCTGACTTATTTTTTTCGTCTTTCTTCAAATAGAAATTGTTTTTTTCTTTTATTGTTCAAATTCTTTGTTTCTATGTACTTTCCATTCTTTCTGCCTCTCTTTCTGTTTCATTTTTCTATTATATCTATTAATCCTTGTGCCTTTGTTAAACATAGACACGCATATATATATATATATATATATATATATATATATATATATATATATATATATATATATATATGTGTGTGTGTGTGTGTGTGTGTGTGTGTGTATGTACAAGAATTACATGTACCCAATGAACCTAGGGTCTGCCGCACTCGTCAGTGTGAAACAACACACGACTGGTTGCTGACGAGTGCGAGGGTCACGAAATGTTTACATTCACCAGGCACATGTCTTTGTAATTCTTATTTTTTTATGAATATATTAATACCACTATTTACAAGGTTAATTATCGAGCACTATGATTAAACATCTATCACGGATAAAATCAGTTTTCATTTGTTTTCTGTTGGTTTTCCACTAATTAAGAATATATATATATATATATATATATATATATATATATATATATATATATATACAGCTGTTTCGTTGTATTACAACTCTTCAGTGTGGCTATAGACTATCCATTATCCCACCCAGTACCACGATGTAGGATCGAAACCTTCGCCTTAGACCCAGTGGCTGGTATTTTATCTCTACCCTACGCAGAACTAGACGATCAGTAAGGCTGAATTTAAGTAATATATTTACTTATGTACAATTCCCCATCCACCTGAGAGCTCTTTTCCAGAGTTGAAAGATATATATAATGATATTTGCAAGGACATATATGTTTCCTTTTTTTGCATTCAAAGCAAAGCATATGATGTTAAATTTGTTTTCTATAATTTTCTAATCTTTCAACCACTAAAAGGTACACACATTCTACTGAAGATGGGAACCCTCCCTGAAGCGTGTATAGCATACTAATTAATTGATTTGTCTATTAATCAACTAACAAATGAAGTCTCCATATACATTACTCTTGAGTTTGTCTCATTTCCAATAGTTAATACACACACACACACACACACATATATATATATATATTAAATGTTAAAAAAAGGCACTCATTGAGCATTATATATATATATATATATATATATATATATATATATATATATATATATATATAATGCTCAATGAGCGTTTTTTTTTATCTTTTAGTAATCTTTTCTTGATTTCGTACGTGTGGACGGATCTTGGGTTTCAATGAACATAGATATTTTCCATAACATGTGCTTACACACACACACTAACACATACACATGAGTGTGTATATGTGCGCGTGTATGCATGTGTTAGCACCAAACACACGCACACACATGCTAACATAGGTGTTTGTATGTATATGCACATATACATGTGAACGTACGTAAAGGCGAACAACGTTTCTTTTGAGGGTGCAACAATATCTGTTCGATTGTTGAATCAATCCATTTTCTTAAGAGAACTATTTATTTTCCCAACTAATTTGTCTTCCTTTTCACATTTAGTTTCGATTTCTTTACTTGGTTATTTTCATTCTCAAATTATCTTTTTCAAATTCTTTTTTTTCGTTTCGTTTCGTTTCGTTTTGTTTTGTCGTTATTTTGCAACGATTCTCTGCTTTTGTTTTTATTTATTCATTTCCGCCTCCATCTCAATTTCCATTTCGGTTTTTAGCCAACCCATCCACAATTTCTCCATTCGACTTATATTCACCATTTTCCTTCTATTTCTGTTGTGATTGAAGATTCTCTTTCTTATTGAAGAACCAGCAAGGTGGCCAAGCAACTCTCCGGAAAAGCGACCATCTTGTTCACCTTTCCACGTCAACTATTCCTTTAAAACAGTATTTCTCATCCTTTGTGTCCCCATATCAATTTTAGACGCTTTTCAGTCGGTTAGTTATGTTAAATAACAGAAATACGAAGGAAGCAATATTTCCATAGTGGAATAGCCAAAAATGGCTATTTACGAATTTTATTGGAAATCAGGCTTGCAGAATATTTCCAAATCGCAATATTCTTCAAGTATGAAGACCACTTCTTGAAGAAAGACCCCTCCTTCTTCTGCCACTACTACCGCTTGGTTCATGTTTCCCCATATTGTCCCTATATTACTTATTCAAAATATCCATCACCCTCACCTCAGCTCAACTTTCGCCCCCTTGGGGGCAACATTGCCACCATCGAAAATGACTGTTCTATATCATCTAATACCGATAGCCTAATAAATACATCAAATAACTAGACCGTATATCTTCCAAAAAGAACATTGCTTTTCATTATGTAATTTGTTATCTTGGCTAAGCCAAGAAAATTTCTTCATAAATTATATGCAGTTGGAATTTCTGGAAGACCTACGCGTGCTTGCATAATGAATGAAGAGATAATAGTGATAAAAACAAATACTTAGAACATTTTTTTAATACTAAATTTGTACTTAACCGAGTGGGGGTAACTTCCCCTTATTTCTCGAATTGACTAACATAAAAATAGGTGAACTTTCATTTTCAGAGAGATCCAGGTGTATATGACGGTTTCTCCCCTCAGCTCGAATTTAGCCTCTCCTTTTGGGCGGATATGGCCCCCGTTGAGAATGGCTGCTTTGAACTATTATTATCAATTTGTAAAATTTCTGTACATGCGCATCTGTGAAATTTGATCAAAAGCAAACGATAATTCAAACAGATCTGGTTAGTCACTCAATAGAAGCTGTCTCGTGACCAGCGTATTTTGGTAGCATGCTGTTTTAGGGATGACCAATTAAAAACAAAACAAAACAAAAACAAGACTAAACGAGAGGGCACAAATTTAGCATAAATATGCATTGCAAATTGAACACCCTCACTAATAACAATTCGGCGACGGAATTCTCAAAAAAAAAAAAAAAGAAAAGAAGTTTTTTCGAGACATAATAAGGTCCAAAAGTTGAAATTTTCTATCGGTGCAGTCCGTACGCGTGATACAATGCAAGCCAGGAAAACTCAGGATAGATCTGTTGACGGTTTCTTATACACGTTTGATAAAAACTATAAAAACTATAATAGCTGTTGTGAGGTACATCGATTGCTCTTTAATGGTTCTATACATAGAAACTACAACAAGTCCATACCCTAATGATAAAAACATTCATTTTATGCCATAAATGTTTATTTCCAACATAATCTCCTTTTTTTGTCAACTCTCTTCCATTAATCATAAGCACTGAAAAGTATACAAAGAAAATTTCATGTAAAGATTCAAATGATAACTTTCTGGCTTCGGGCTTTTTAATCCCCCACCCCGTGTTTCTTGAAACAAATTTTGAATAAAATTTTTGTTGTATTGAATGGTAAGTTATGCTGCCAAGATTTACCGAAATTCACGGAGTATTAATTTTATCAAAAGTTCATTTAATCAAAATAAGGATGTAAAAGAACTATTTTTTCTACAATCAGAAGTTTTTGAATTCAAATCCTTTTTTACAAAAAAGTTTTAAAAATTCAGTAAATACGTAGTTTTATCGTTTGTTTTTTTCTATTGGATCAAAAATTTATCAAATAAAAAAAAAGAAGGGTATAAGACAATTTTTTTACGATGGAAAGTTTATAGAATCAAAGTGAAATAAACCTTTATTCACACAAAGGAAGATAATACCAAGTTTTACACAGATCCGATATTGTTGTAAAAACTATCGCGGTCCCGCTCTGAGACTCTCCAGGATTGTGCGAGATTCTCATGGAATTTTTCACTAACGGATGTCCCTTCTCGCTTCCTATGTTTCAATAAGATTGCAAAACGAGTGATTTCGTAAAGTTTGGCCGCGAAGTATCTAGCCATTTGATGTTAACGATGAAATAGAATTTTATTTTCTCTTAATTCAGGTATTTCTCAAAATCTTTTTTCATTAATATCTTCAATCTCTCTTTTTTTTCACTCTTTTCTCTCTGTTCAGCCGCATGTTTCTTCCTTGTTCTCCCTTTTTTTACCCTTCTTTTGTTCCTTTATTTCTTTTTTGTTCTATCCTGCCATCTTTTCTATGTTTATATCTTTCTATTTCCATTTGCTTCTTTCTTTCCTTCCTTCCTTTTTCTCTTCCTTTCTCCCCTACTTCCTTCCATTACTTCCTCATTTCTTATCTTCAATCCTTTGTTCCTCCTCTCTGTCTTTCCTTTCCCTCTTCCTTCCTAATTTCCTCCTTTCCTTCTCCTTTCCTTCCTTCCCTACTTCTTTATTCCATTCCTTCCTTCCATTATTTCCTCATTTCTTAACTTCAATCTCTTCTTCCACCTTTCTTTCCTTTCCCTCTTCCCTCCTCATTACCTTCCCTTTTCCTTCCTTCCCTCCTTCTTTATTCTGTTCCTTACTTCCATCCCTTCCTACTATCCTCCTTTCTTTTCCCTTTTCCCTTCCTCCTTTAATTCCTTCTTTCCTTCTTTCATTACTTCTTCCCTCCCCGCTTACTCCTCGCTTCTTTCCTTCTCCCCTTCCTTTTACTCTTCCCTTCCCCTCTCCTTTCTTTCTATCTTTCTTTCTATCTATCTATCTTTCTTTCTTTCTTCCTTTCTTTCTTTCTTTCTTTGTTTCTCCCCTTTTCCATCCTCCCTTTTCTCTTCATTCCTTCCTTCCTCCTTTCTTTCTTTCATTTCTTCTTCACCCCTCCCTCCCGCTACAATCCACCCGTCGACCCCATCACCCGTCCTTTTCTGGCATAGTATTCAATTCCTTTCTCTCCCCCCCCCTCCTAAAACTTATCTTGACAAAACGCACTGACCGATTTTAATGTCCAGACAAACCGTAAAAAAACCCCATTAGAATAACAAAATATAAACAAAACAAAATAAAAAACAAAAATAAAACGGAACTATTTCCTTAATACACTCCCACATTTCTTTCTTTCTTTCTTTCTTTCTTTCTTTCTTTCTTTCTTTCTCTCTCTCTCTCTCTCTCTCTTTCTCACGCACACACATACACACACACACATCCATAGCAATTAACTTTCTCACACATGTTCAAGAGTAGTGATAGCGGTATCGACAATGGAATCGGAGACCCGAGTTCAAATTCCTTTCGTTACTGTTCATGATCACTCCATACTAATGCCCATAAGTAAAGGCATGAATCACTATCCTCCAGCCTTGTGGAAAATATTAGGGCACATTGGGCTGTCTAGCTTTGGGGATGCAACCAGTCTAGGAGAAGGACAACTCTGATACCAAACAAGGAAGTGGAAGCCTCCTTTAAGCGGTTTGAAACCCAATTTGACATCTGATGTCAGACGTATCACTCTCTGCTTTTCTTTGGTATTATGTCAAATGGACATCCCAAGTCTCCATGCTCTTTGCCTCTGGCATGCACCCTGGAAAGACACACTCCAGTGTCGTTCCATCGTCTATAGAGACACCACGGTGGCCATTCACATTCACATTACGAATATATACATACCTAAATAGATAGAAATAACAAAAAAGTTATCTCTACTTGACTTTGTCCTTAATTTTAACTATTAGAGGAAAACAAAGAATACACTGAAAACATTTAGTCTCATTTACTGTTAACAACATCTGAATTTATACAAGATTGTCGACTGACTCTTTAAGGAAACGGTATCATTTAATTTATTGAAAACACTTCCGGCTTTTCTAGTTTGTATCCGTTTTAAAATATCGCATTCCAAACGCCCGAATTCCTAAATACTTTTCTTGATAATTATTTTGCACTTCGCGAGCAGTTTTTGGTTTTATATCAGATGCAAAGCTCATCTAATTTTGTTCCAGGTTTTGTAACGTGAATTAACTATTTTTCATAATATAATTCGACATTTGCAACAAATGATTATGACCCCCCAACATAAACCCTTGACAAAAAAAGACAAAAACAAAAAAAAATGCACCGGGCTACTGGACAAAAACCTCGTTAGGGATGGGCACTGAACGCCAATAGACTGTTGACAACGAAGTAATATATAGATAAAAATGTCCGATCGTAGTAAACCCGTGAATTTCATTGTAATAATCTTGGCTTTATCAATAAGAATAGTGATTGTAGAGATATTTTGATTGGAAATTATTTGCAAAACAATATAAACATTGAGTGCAGATAAAAGCTCGTGTTTATACTAAGAAAAAAAAGGGCGGCGTAAAACGTGATTATTCAAATACGAAATATTCTTTCATAGTTTATTCAAGAAAAGATTTATATTGAAAGCACACAAAAAATTTAGGAATGGAAGGTCTTAATAGTAATGATGATAAGTCGGCATCACAGTCAATAACTGAACAACCGTAGTGTAAAAAGTTGAAGTCATGTGAAAAAAAATCCATCAAAGGAGAAAATGGTCAGGATGAATCCTATTTATGACATCACTTGCATTTTCAATCAAAAGTGTGAAAGATATCTTGAAAGATCTGGATTTTTGAGAACCAATTTTATTAATAAGGCTACCAAAATAAGACCCCAAAAGTTCACCCTAAAAACAAAACATTTTTAGAAGTGTTCCAGTGTAATACTGGTGCTAATTTTCAAGTCTGTAGACAAAACAGTATGGCCTGAGCGATCGAACACGCAAACATGCGCACATGGAATTGGGAAATAAGCCTTCGATTGTTCAACACTTTTTCCTTTCAAGGAGAGATCATTTTTGTTCGATGGGGATTTTGTCCATTGTTATCTATTTTTTGTCTGAATCCCAGCCTAGATACGACCTTACCGTGTACCTAGTCCCTTAAACTTCTATCTATCGCTGATTACAATTCCTTGTTTGTTTTTGTGATTTGAAAAAAAAAATGATGAGAAGCACTTGTTTGAAAATACTTCCTCTGTTTTATACCGTAATTTATTTAGCTCACAGTTTCAGACACTCTAACGCACGCGCGCACTTACACAAATATTTTATTGCCGTTTATTTAACACTAATTGTCTATGCGAGAGATAACGGAGAAATACGGAGTCTGGAATCTGTTAACAAATGACAGTTTTATGTACCTTCCTCGCGCGAAAATACGAACACAGAAGCAGACACACATACACATATACAAACACATACATACTTATTTGCTAGTACATATTGGCCGCGTGTGAAAGTGTTCTACCAAACACTGGTTTCCAATTGAGTATTCAGTATCATTTAAAAACAGAGCCATGAAATTTTGCATACACCTAAATCTTAACTGAAGATATTATATCAAAATATATCACTTTCATTTACATAAATATATAAACAAATAACACACATACCAATACATAAACACAAACACAAACACATATATATACACATAAATATAGGGCAGGGGTAAAATACCAGGCTCTGGGTCTGAAGCGAAGGTTTCGATCCTATCTCGTGGTAGTAGATGGGCGGTTGGATAGTCTATAACCACACTAAAGAGTTGTGATACAATGAAACAGCTGTCTGTGGATGACTCAATTAATAATAATTATTGTAATATACACAGCACACATACAGCAACCAGAAGGACGTCTAGTTGGGCCTCGGACCGCCCTAAGAGGGTCCCCACTCCCTGGTTTGGAATCGGAGTTGTTCTTCTCCTAGACTGGTTACCGTCTCGTAACAAGAGAGCTCAATCTATCTTACTGTTATAATCATAGCTGAGGAGTGAAATGATGGATTCATGTCTTCCCCAAGGGTATTAATGCGAAAAGAGCTCAAACAGACCCAACTGTTACCGGCTATGTCAATTGCACCCCCAAATCATATACATAACGTAAGTAATAATCACATACGTAAACAGTAGGTCTAGAACAGAAGAAAAGACTCAAGGCAGGAGCCTCCCTAATCACACTAAGTCTATTTCTAACGAAATTAGTAAGACACCCATTTCACAGTTATTGGTTCAAACACAAAATCAGGGGCCAGAGATTTGAGGGACCAAGGGGTCTTGACTCGTTGGGGAACCCCCTTCAAAAAATGCTGGAAGAAATTTTGCAATTGCAATTACGTAAAAACTCAGAAATATAAAGACAATGTGTGAGAGACCCTGAGAATACGTGTGTGTAAATATAAGTCTGTGAGTGTATGTTAATTCGTGGGAGTGCTAGTGCATACGTGTGTGCATGTCTGTCTGAGATCAAGTATGTGCGTGTGAGTATGTGTATGTTTGTGCGTGGGTGTGTGTGTGAATGAGTATGTGTACGCGCGCGTGCGTGTGTATGTACGTGATTTAACTGTCGCGTTAATTTAAGATGCCGATGCTTTTTCTTCTAGATAAGCGCGGATATTTGAGTTGTATTTCTTCCGATTGTAATAGAGATCGCGAAGGGACGTTTTTATTGTTTTGTGATAGCACTATAGAAGTTTTATTGGGTGTATAAAGGCTTTTTAATTAGGATACGTCGTTAGTGAGTTACTAGGCTTCTTGGACAAGATTAGTGGAAAAAGAAGTTGTATATGGGTGTCTGTGTGTATGTACATGTGCGTGCATGTATGTGTGCAAGTGTGTTGGAGAAGAAAGGGAGGGAAGCAGATATATACGCGTATCTGTCAGTTTGTATGTTGTATGCATGTGTGTGTGTATGCATACGTGTGCGTTGGACAAAGGATGGGGAAAAGGGATGTCTGTGTGTATTTGTGTGTGTGCATGTGTGTCTGTGTGTGGATGTACATATACATGTATGTGTGCGAGTGTGTGCGTGTATAAATCTCGGGTAAGAGTGGAAAACAACTAGTTGTATACAAGTGCATGTATGCGTGTGTGCATGTATGTGAGTGTACATGCGTGTGGATGTGCAGTGAGGGTGCCCGCAAGCGCGCTCGTGAGTAAAGACGTCGAGTTTTCATAAAAAGTGTAATTTCTGTGGGCTTTGATGAATGTGTCATCGTATGAAACGAGCGAGTTCCTTCTGTGGCCATTGGAAAGTGGAAAAGACGTTTCTTTCCGTATCTTTTTGCGGGATTAAATAATTGAATTAAATCAGAGAGAGAGAGAGAGAGAGAGAGAGAGAGACAGACAGACAGACAGACAGACAGACAGAGAGACAGAGAGAGAGTGCATACGTACATGTGCACGCGTGTGTGTAAAAATGAGTTTTCTGAAAGGACGCATTTTCTATTTGCCTTGATAAATGTGTCGTATTAAACGATTGCTACGTATCTCTTAGCGTGTGTAAATGATGAAAAACCTTACACATATGTACAGAGAAAGGGAGAGAGTGGTAAGAAGAGAGAGAGAGAGAGAGAATGAGAGAGAGAATATAGAAGAGAGACAGATTCAAGGATAGAAAGAGCAAGAGTGGAATGAAAAAAGAACAAGGAGGATAATGAGAAAGAGGAAGAGAGATCAATTAAAGAGGGAAAAAACGAAAGAGAAAGAGAGAGAAAGAGGGATTGGAAGGGAAACTGGGTGAAAAGGTGAGAAAGGGAAAGAGATGGAAGAGAGAGAGAGAGAGAGAGAGAGAGAGAGAGAGAGAGAGAGAGAGAGCGGAAAAAGGAAAGAGAACAGCAAATCGTGCAGGCGACCATTTGCTTTAGAGTCGCACCAAGACTACTTTCTGCTGGACGCGGGTTCATGTCCTATACAGGCAGCGTAAATTAAATAAACAGTTCGATTCCTGAAGCGACCCCATTTTCTTCTAGCTTTATGCTGTCTACGCCAAATGATACATTCACCGTGTGATAACGAGAGATCATTTCAAATAGAGTTTCAAAGTAATGTAACGCATTTATAATTATTTCAGATTATATATCTATTTCTTAATAATAATATGATACACACACACACACACACACACATATATATATATATATATATATATATATATATATATATATACATATATATATACATATATGTGTGTGTGTGTGTGTGGGCGTGTATCATCATTAGCCATTATGAGTACACTGCTGGACAAAAAACTTTCCTATCTCTTTCCATTGTGCTAACATTTTCCATGTCTTACCGGCAAACCTTTATATCCCATCCCTTCATCTTATGTCCAATCTTTTCCCACAGTGTTCTATGTCCCATGAACACCAATCGGTTAGTCTTTTGTTCTACCTGTTGTCATTTCTTCTTGCTATATATCCAGCTCATCACAGAGTTATTGCTTGATTACTTATAGGATATCCTTCACTTTGGTCCTGATTCTGATCCACGTTGATCTTTTTGTATCTTTTAGCGTTGTCCTTAGCATTACTTTTTCCAGGGTTATCTGTGCGATTCTGAGTTGGTTCCCAGTTTTGCATCCATACGTCATAGCTGATATATATATATATATATATATATATATATATATATATATATATATATATATATATATAATGTGTACTTTACAGAGTGAGACGGACTCGGGAGTGAAGTTTTTGGTGGTAAGGTTTATTAATCCTTATATGTCAATAGTCCATACATGTTTCGGGATTCTTCCCATCATCAGTGGTGTGTGCTGTGTGAGTGTGTATTAAAATGTACCATGTGGAACCAGAGTCCACTGCCAGGGGCTATGCATTGTGGGTAAGTTTATACATATATATATATATCCCAAAGTAGCTCAATGGTAAACGATGCAGCGGCTATCCTATCGGTCGCAGCTTACCATTTTCTTCAATCGTCTCTCTCTCTCTCTCTCTCTCTCTCTCTCTCTCTCTCTATATATATATATATATATATATATATATGTGTGTGTGTGTGTGTGTTACTGAAATTGGATTAGGAAATCCTTGAGTATTTCAGTAATTTTATGAAATCCCTAGTTTCGCAATCAGTGTGATAGATAACATGTTTTTGTTGCTGACCCATCATCATCATCATCATCATCATCATCATCATCATCATTCTTTCATCGTCCATCGTTGGACATAGACCTTCCCCAGGATTCGCCACACCTCTCAATTGTGGGCGTCGCGAATCCAATATTTTCTGAACCATTCCAGTTCGTCTCGGTATCTCATAATTTACCAGCCTCAGTTCTGCATTTGATCTCTGGGGATCCATGTTGTGAGTAGTAATGTCCACCAGTTGTCAGTCATTCTTGCAACATGACCAGCCCATTGCTATCTGAGTTTCCTTGTGGTTTCTATGATGTCTTGATTCCTGTTTTTTTCCCCGGCTATACTGTGCTGGTATCTCCATATGATATTAACCATAATTATCTCGTATGCACGTTGCATGGTTCCCACTTTGCAGGTCAGGCTCTTGGTTAGTTTCCACGTTCCAGCTCCATGGGTGACTATCGGGAGGATGCATTATTTTAATGAGTTCACTTTTCACTGCATACCCTATTACAGTGGCCTTTTGCCACTGAAGACAGTGAATCAGAATTATTTACTAATATATATATATATATATATATATATATATATATATATATATATATATATTCACGATATTCTGATTGTCTACAGCTTTGTAATGCGCATATTTGTGACCATTCACATTCAATTCATGACTCACAGAAATGTTGCTCGCACACCCGCGCGAATCTGCATACATACATTTTCGTCGAAAGTTGAACAATGAACTCATAGGCAGCAATTGACCCCTCCCTAACCTCTGACCTCCTCATAAGAACTTCAGCCCAATGAGGCCCTTATCTCGCAAGCTCTAACTCTTCCCTTTCCTGTTTTCGGCAATTTCTCAACAACCTTTGACCCCTCACTCTACCACTCGGTCGTTGGAGAGTTCGGGTTTCCCGCTTCCTACAAAGATTTCATCGTACAGAAGATGAATTTTCCTTGGCGCCAGATGGACCAGACGCCGTTTCCAGGGTGAAAGAAAGTTTATTTTTACCTCGTTCCATATTCTCATTTTTATGTTAATTTACGGTTGATTCTATTTTTCACTTTTATGAAGTTTTAACATTTTTTAATCATTTCGTTTCCTTCTATGATACATGATTTACTTTTCTTCCTTCCTCTCTTTGAAAACACATTTTTGAAATAAATACTTTTTTTTCGTTGGTTTATCTTCTTTACTTTTTGAACAGTACACTTTTTTTTCTCTTTCAAACGTACTCTAATATACAATGCATATAACAAACTAAGACACATAAATAAATATATACATAAAACGAACTCACAAATATCTTTGGGAACTTGGTCTACAGTAATGTCTCCATTAATAAATATTGAACTTATAAAAAAACTGGAAAGTTATATACCGTACACTCCACTATTTCCACCACTGGAATATATATATATATATATATGTATATATATATATATATACACATATATATACATATATACATATATATATATATATAAATATATATATACATATATATATATATACATATATATATATATATATATATATATATATATATATATATATATATATATATATATATATATATATATATATATATATATATATATATATATATATAGCCACACACGCACACAGTACATTTGAATATACATATATACATTGAACATTCTGGAGCAGACAATGCATTCATATATAAAAATTTAATCGTAGAGGAGATGAATTTTCCTTGGCACCCGAACTCAAATGGACCAGACGACGTTTCCAGGGTGACAGAAAGTTTTATATTGATGGATATGTGCAGGGCCCACCCAAAAATCTCATGTGCCCCTTCATGCCCCTTTCAAATTTGTGCTACCGGTTGTACCTTATACAAGGGTTTCTCAAATTAAGGGTCGCATAAACGTTACGGGGGGGATTATTTTGGGTTGCAGAAACATCCACAGACATATTTTCAGATCGAAAAGACTTGATTACTTCCCTGAATTTCTTTACCCGGGCACATATTCAGAACAAGTGTTATTTTATCATTGTTTGCAGTAACCTTGGGAATGCATCGCTCAGATTTGGAAATAATTCGAACCGCCATTCCGGTATTTTTCGCCTGTTACAAGTAACGGCTTGATAAATGAGAGTATTTACGTTAATCTTTCTAACACCAGTCGACAGTTTTTTTCTCCCTTTTTCATATATATTTACTTTTTACAGATGTGTGTAAATATATATCCATGTAAAAAAATATAATATTTGTATGTATGATATAGACATAAATATTTCATTCACTTAAAATTTTGTAAAATAGAAAAATGCATATGTACGAATGTTTAATAATTTTTATTACGTATGTATCTTTTTCCCATTCATTTATCTTTGATATATATATATATATATATATATATATATATATATATATATATATATATATATATATATATACATATATATATATACATATATATATATATATATATATACATATATATATATATATATATACATATATATATATACATATATATATATATATATGTGTGTGTGTGTGTGTGTGTGTATGTTTGTGTGTGTATATATATTATACATATTTATTTATATATATATGTGTGTGTGTATATATATATACATATGTATTATACATATATACATATATGTGTGTGCGTGCGTGTGTGCGTGCTTGTATTTGTTAGAATGTGTATGTGTTGATATATTTTATGTATTTATTCATATATTTAAAAAAGCTTTTTCACATATCTTTTTCAGAGTATTTTCCTGTTGGCGAAGGTTGGTGGTGGTCTCGTAAGGATATATTTCAATTTAGACATTTGTGATATTTTACTTTTGATAACAATAATAATGATAATAATATATATATATATGTGTGTGTGTGTGTGTTTGTATTGTGGATATGAAGTGATCTGACAGAATGTAGATGAAAATGACAATCGGAAGGTGAAGAGAAAAACTCAAGAGATAGGTGTTACATCTCAAATTATTTCTATATTCTGTGGACGTAGTTCGATGCATTTCAACAGGAGCCTGCCATCTTTTTCATATATACAATCACATTATATTCGTGCATAAATGTAAGTTTGCTCATATCTATAATCATATATAGAGGAAGAATTTAGGTGAAAATAGGCCAGTAAAAAGAGTGTCGGAGAAAAATACAAAAAAATGACTCAACCAAAAAAAAAAAAAATGATTTAAAATGAATATTGACTGAACATCATACTTTGACATTTTCAGACGTAATAATATAAATTTGATTCAATTACGCCTGAAGAATGTAAATACATGATTTTCAGTTAACATTTATTTTTTTATCAAACTATTTAGAAAATATTAATTACCAATTAAAGTAGGATGTCAAAGACTTGGAAATTCCTTGGGTCTATCTAATCTAATCATATCTACCAGGGCCGTTTTACCCGAGTCATTATTCCAGGAACCATAGAAGATACATGCCTTGGAAAAGGAACGAACAAACTCTGAGACTCGCCAGCTACTTATAATAGCCGGGTAGAGGGGACCCTCTTGCTTGTTAAGTTAAAGCCTTGATTCAAATAACTTGAACCCAACTTAAAACTAATATCTAATTCACCTGATTCGTCCAATTTTAAAGAGATACTATAAAACATTCTGACGGCCAACAAAACTAATAGCCTAATGAAAATCAATTTATATATAGTTATGATGCAGAGGATTTTCCATATTTCGTTCTATCTTCTCATATGAAAATATCTGTCAATTGTAAAACAGTTTGGGATCCATCTTAAAATCTAATCAATTATTTCGTAGCCCATGGCCCATTCTTCCACCAAATAATCCGAATTCATAGAGAGCTTTCACAGATATTGTGTGAACAGACAGACGTATTCCCTATTGATCACCCCCTAGGCATTGACCAGGCTAGACGTTGCTCAACTTCGGTCGTCTTACGAGAACCAATGCATATGTGATATGACCATAACTCCTTAGCATCGGGGAAAAGTTCCTCAATCTTAATCCTTATCCGGAATGCTTAGCGGAGAGGCGTTGAGTACCATTTTTTAATCTTTGGAGTGACTCGGTAGATTGAACCCCAGCCTACTGAACAAGAGGAGAGACTCTAACTCTGGGCCTCAATAATTAGTCAATTCCTGGATCCGCACCCAAATTTAATGAATTCTTCCTTAGCCCATGGCCCACTTATACTCAAAATAACATCGAAATTATTCGAGAAACTCTTTGAAGGTAAGAATTTACCCCTGGGCCATGGTGATCGAAAAGTTTGTTAGCAGAGATAGAATATTGGTACATGACCGGAATAGGTCATCGACTTGACCAAATTCTCTTTCATTTATCCAGTACCTTTTCAGGTTCAATCCCAAGTTGAGCCTTCCATACATTTTCTGTAATCGACCGAATACAATGGTTAATTCTGGCTGGACAGTCTCTTACTAACCAGCCAACGGACGAAAGCGCTCCGGAGCAAACCTAGCCAGCCCCGTCCCAACCTACCCTATCAATCGTGTTTTGCTGGGGATGGGGGACTGCTAGGCCCGGGCCATCAGCTCGGGACTGAGGGGCGCCGGTCATCAGTCCTGGCATTGTTTCATCGACATTTATTGTCCATCATTACATTGTTCTGTGTTTGGTTTCTCGTGAAGGCTTAACAAATACATTATCACTGTTTCTTCTCTCGCCAAGACTCGACGTTACAAGATTGCCTTGTCTATCATGGCCGGCATTTAGATAGAAGGCGGGCAGCGTCGTTACAAATGGGTAAAGGAAAAGACGGGTTTTGATATACGGAGAATCCGGGTTATATTGGATTGATACTCCTCAATCCTCAGCAATCTATCTATCTATCTATCTATCTATCTAACTATCCAGCACTCTCCCCCCTCTCTCTCTCTCTATATATATATATATATAGTTCATATACCTATTTACATATCCATATATCTATCTTTGCTAACCTACCTACCTGCCGATAGTAATATACGTAACTAATATTGACTATCTATCTATCTACCTATCTATCTATGTCCATTCATATCTATCTATCTATCGATCTATCTATCTATCTATCGATCTATCTCAGTCTAATCATATCTATCTATCTATCAACTCACCCACCTTGTTACTTACCTATCTTTAATTAATATCTACCTATCTACCTCAACCACTGCTCGCCCATAAACCCAACGTGCTACTTACCTGCCTACAGACATTCATACGTCTTACCCACCTATCTATCCATCCCAGTCTATTCATATCAGTATATCTATTTATCTATCCAAGTCTATTCATATCTATCTATCTATCTATCTATCTATCTATCTATCCCATCCTATTCATATCTATCTATCTATCTATCTATCTATCTATCTATTTTGGGGTAGTTTCACAGTATAAAACAGTAGAATGATTACTTTGGGAGTTGGAGGTCATGATTTCAGTTTTATATGAGGCGATAAAAGACCTACCTTTGTGGCTGCACGAAGACTTCCAACAGTTCCAAGTCAACCCTGGCAAAGGGTACTTTTCATCCCTCTATCTCAATCTGTTTCTATCTATTTGTCTGTATATCTGCCTGTCTGTCTGTCACGCAAGGTGGTTGCGTCAGTTCAAAGAATAAACTCTGAGGATCTACTTTAGGTACCGAGAGGCGTTTAGTGAAGAGCCATTATTTCAGAAACCGTCAACCAAATCTGTCACAAAGATGTCAACATAAGTTTCTTTAGTTTTCTAGTTGATCTGTCTGTTTAACTGGTTATGTATGAATCACGCGTACTAGCTACACCAATGGAACTAGAGAGCTGAGAATCTGAACCTTTACTACTTATTATAACTAAGGAAATTATAAATTTGACATGTAAGTTTATGCTAAATTGACCCGTTACTTTGTGACCATACATGCTTGATCTAAAAAAAAGTCGGACTTGTTTAGTGATCACAGTCTAACAAAAGGCGAGAGAACTAACTCATTCATTGATCACCCGTTTTTCTATTTTTGAAATAATTGATCACCCCCAACACAGCATGCTGGCAAGAGACGCCAGTCATGGTACGGTTTCTATGTAGTGGCTAACCAGACTTGTTTATTTAACCTTTGAGTGAAAAGTAAAAAGAAATCTTTGACCAATAAGCATTCAGTTGAATGGTTGCAAAAACCGTTTTCTCCTTACAATAAAGGCATATTTCTGCTGAGCTCTCCAAGAATCAAGAAGCATGATATACAGTTAGAAATACTTTGGGTGTGTGTCTACATTTTTATGTACTATATCTATAAAAGGACAAGGTCTATTGAACGAAGCCAAGGTATTCTTTCCGTCTCTTCTAGAACATTCCAGTAAACCTTTTTACTTATCTCATATTCTTTCTATTTTCTTTTATAATCTAGTACTTTGGCTTTATTCTTCTTTTTCATATCTTTCATATCTTTCTTTCTTTCTTTCTTTCTTTCTTTCACCCTTTCTTTCACCCTTTCTTCCTTCTTTCTTTCGACCTTTCTTACTCTGTTTTTTCTTTTTCTTTCTAAAAGTTTACTGATATTCTTCCTTTTTCTTTCTTTCTTATTTTCTTTCTTTCTTTGTAGCACAGCTTTTCTTTCCTTTTTTCTTTCAAGCACAGTCTTTCTTTCTCTTTTGTATAGTTTACTTTCCTTTCTTTATAAAGTTTTCTCTTTCTTTCTTTTTTCTTTCTTCTGCCTTTTCTTTCTTTGCCTTCCACTTGAAAGTTTCTTAATATTCTTTCTTTTTTTCTTATCTTCTTTCGTTCTCTATTCTTTGATTTTCTTTCTTTCTCATTTTCTTTCTTTATTCGTGGCGCAGTTTTTCTTCTCTTTTTTTTCTTTTAAGCTCAGTCTCTCTTTCTTTCTTTTTAGCGTAGTTGTCTTTTCTTTCTATTTTTTTCAAAGTGTTCCCTTTCTTTCTTTTCCCCTTTGAGTCAAGTCTTTCATCTTTCTTTCTTTCCTTGTCTCTTTCTTTCTTTCTTTCTTTCGAGTGTTATCTTTTTTCTCTTTCTTTTCGGTTCAGCCTTCCTTTGTTCATTTTCAGCACAATCCTACTATCTTCATTTCTCCTATATCATTTTATTTCTTCTTCCTTTCTTTCCTTAGTTTTCTAGAAATTCATCGTTACCTGTTTTTCTCTTTTCTGTTGCCTTTTTTCTTTCTATTAAAAGGCAGAAATCCATAACCTTTCTTTTCTTCCTCTTCCTTTTCACTCCACACCAATAACCCTATTCTAATCATCACATCCCATCATTCCTTGAGTCTTATTTGCCAAAACTCAATGAGACATCGTCTCGAACTTATACGCACGACTGGCGTGGGCCTAACCCTTTTGAATCAAGGCATCTTTCAAAATGTGTTTCTCCGTCACTTGACTTGTGTAATTGCATACAACTCAATTGGTAGGACAGACGGAAGCCAACACCGACCACGTGGAGTCCATAATTAACACTGGTCAGGACTTTGCCCCGGGACCTGGTTCAGAAAGGTTAGGGTGGGTGAGTTGGAAGGAGAGCTATAGAATGGACAGAGATTTGTTGGTCCGAGGGACCAGAAAAGTGCTAGGTGAGGGGGTTTGAGGTTAAGTGTACAAAAGACACACTACAGACCGATTCGCGTACCTGAACGTATGTGGGTGGAAGAAAGCGAGGATCAAGGAGAGAGAAGAGGAAAGAAAGAGAAGAAAAAGAAGAAGAAGACAGATGAAAAAAGAGATTGAAAGATCGCACGGGGAACATAAATAATGAAAATTCAGGACATACCATTGAATGCTTTGTTTTGTATGGCGTGTGTGGCTATCTAAGTCTGTTTGCATCTCGTTTTATATATATATATATATATATATATATATATATATATATATATATATATATGTCTTTAGTTGGGTCAAGTATCATTGCCTATCTATCTTTCTACCCACTTTGTTCGTATCTATCTATTCAGGAACATACTAAGGCTGCTGATGGTACATCCCCCCCACATATATATATATATATATATATATATATATATATATAGATGTACATGTTTGTTTCATGAAAGGGAGGTGATTTGACAGAATATTGATGAAAGTGACATGTTGAAGGTAAAGAGAAAAGACCCAAGAGAAAAGCAGGTGTTACATCTTGAAAACTTTCATTATCACGTGGGCATGTTTTGATCCATTTCGACGGGTGTCAGCCATCTTTTCCAGAGAAACTTGCAGCAGCGCAGAGAAAATCGTGAAGCATGTAAACAGCGCACAATTTCTTCTTCACAAGCTTTTCTAAAAAAAGAATGGATGGCACCCGTTGAAATGCATCAAAACACGCCCACGTGATAATAAATAAAATTCGAGATGTAACATCTAATTTTTTTCTTCACCTTCTAACTGTCACTTTCATCAACATATACATATTGGAATTTTAGGATGAAGATTATTCGTGATAATTATTTTATTACTAGTTCTACTCCATTTTATTATTGTTGCTTTTTATCATAATCGTCTGGATACATCTTTCATTATGATAAAAATGACTTGTCGTTAATTATCTACAGTTGACATTTGATTAAACCAGTGGGTTAGTTTCTATGCATCGGATATCTCGTATCAATTAATCCCTCAACTTCGTTTCATTTTAGTATCCTTTTCAAAATATCGCTATTTTGAAAACTACTTTTCGTTTCATTTCTGATTCTGTGATCTATTTTTGTTCCAAACGTTTTAACCTTAGTTGACATAATACAATCCGACATTTGTGACCAAAAAGACTCAATTTGTAAAAGAAAATTAAATAATCAATAACATTTCGGACTTACCGTTTTTGGACTTGAAACATCTTCCATCTGAAATGAAACAAGAAGTAACTTTTTAAAATGCAATATACTTTATCAGGAAAAATATAAGGGAAGTGATCCAGTATTTGGATTGCGATACCAAGCTGAACCAAAACTAATTCTTCCAAGTTAAACGTACACATTTCATCTTGCGACTTACAAATTAGAAGAACTATCACATATTACTAAACTTTTTACCAGAAATTTCACCAAACTGTCGACATTATTATTGTTAGTAATGTTATTGCCGTTCTTTTTTTATGTATATTAATATTGTTATTCTGAATCATGTTTAATTATTTAATTTTTTTGTCACTGGTATTAGAAAACGTCAATCCAAACTGTCACTAAAATTGTTTCTTCTGTTTTCAAGTTTTTCCGGCTGGTGTGCT
Source organism: Thysanoteuthis rhombus (assembly GCA_963457665.1). Classification (NCBI taxonomy): domain Eukaryota; kingdom Metazoa; phylum Mollusca; class Cephalopoda; order Oegopsida; family Thysanoteuthidae; genus Thysanoteuthis; species Thysanoteuthis major. The sequence continues at coordinate 24,477,156 of OY735239.1, forward strand.
GGCTGGCTGGTTATGTATGCATCAGGCGTACAGGAGGGTTCAATTCACTATGTAAGTTTATGCTAAATTGATCCCTTAGTTTAACTCTGCTTGTTTTTTTTAAAAATTCATATTTTTAGTGATCACTGCCCAAAGTGACTGAATTAACTTATTCAATGATCACCCTTTATTCCAATTTTTTTTATTTGATCACTTCAAAAAGCATGCAACAAAAGATATTGGCAACATGACGGTTTCTATCGAGTGACTAACTAAACCTGTTTTTTTTTTAAAATCTAGAATTTTCTTTCAATATTTTCGTTTATACCACTGATGATTATGAAGAGGTGGTCGATCTCAACCTTTTAAAATGATGACTCACCACCGTTTCTTTTTTTGTGAATTCTTGACTCAGATCCAGACTCTTTTAATCCCGTGTTATATAACACATGAGGCAATTATTTTGTCTCAAACTATCCACCGAGCCATGGAAACCCAGGAATGTGCTCAAAATATCCCAGACCAGAGTTTGAACTCAGTTCGCCGATTCCGTATTTCATATAGCTAACCGTTATGCCACTCTTATCCAGATACAAATGCCTTGAATGGATACGTGCAAACGCGCACACTTTTTTCATTTGTAAATAAACGTCTACATTGCTTCCATATGTATACATACGCACATTCTATAACAGAACTTCATCATCATCATCATCATCATCATCATCATCATCATCATCATCATCAGTCTCTTAATGTCCATCGTTGGACATAGATCTTTCCCAAGATTCGCTATACTTCTCTATCATAGGAGTCGCGGAACTAGTACTTTCAGAATCTGTCAAGCTCGTCTCTCCGTCTAGTACTCTGCCGGCCTCGGTTACGCACGTGATTTCAGGGGGTTTCATGTCATGAGTCTAGATGTCCATCGGTTGGGTGCTGTTCTTGCGACATGGCCAGCCCATTGCCATTTGAGGTTTTTTCATGGATTCTATGACGTCTCTGACTCTTGTCTTTTCACATGACATATTGTACTGTCTTGTGGTCTCTCCATGCAAGGTTGAGAAAAATTCTTTCGAGTGCATGCTGCATGGTTCTCAGTTTGCAGGTCTATCTCTTGGTTAGGTTCCATGTTTCAGCTCCATAAGTGACTATTGGGAGGATGCATTGGTTGTATACCTTTCCTTTTGGGAATATATATATTATATATATATATATATATATATATATATATATATATATATATATATATATATTATGGATTCTATGAAGTCTCCGATATATATATATATATATACGAATATATATATGGATGGGATAATGGAGAGTCTATAGCCAAACTGAAGAGTTGTAATACAGCGAAGCAACTGTCTGTTGATGGCACTATATATATATATATATATATATATATATATATATATATATATATATAAGAATGTGTTTGTGCGTGTGTGTGTGTGTGTGTAGTATGAAATAACATCCATATTCTATTATGATAATGTCCTATATAAAAAAAATTATTATATATGTATTATAACATAACCCTAAAATAATATAATAAGCTAAGTATTAAAATTGTATCTTGAAGGGAGGTAATGTTTGATCAACTCTACAGGGGAGTCATGTTAATATAACTGTTTTGTTTTTAAATCCCCGAGACGGTTACATGGTGAATAACTGATGTTCCCAACGCGAAAAAATCACACATAGTACTATGATATCTAATTCTGCGTAAAACATAAAAACCCTTTGAAAATCTTACATTGATTACATTAACAGATATTTGGAAATAATTGACTGAAATGGCATAAATTTGGGAAAATATCATATAGCTTAGTCTCTAAAACTTTCTAGACTATACATATATATACATAAATAATATATATATATGTTGACATACTTTTCGTGTAAGCAAATCTGATAAGCCACCATCTTTGTCTGATGTCAGCGTCCTGAACGTGATTTACGCCTTCAAGATGGCGTCACTTGACAGTTTTTCGTTTTTTAACGTGACAGAATGTAAAGCGAAAGTTTCTTAAAAGTCAACATTGAAAGTTATTAATCACAAACGTAATGCACTTAAACCGTAAAGATGAGTAATCTGAGTGAGAGAAAGAGTAAGGAAAGTGAGGTAGACTAGAAGGACAGAGAAGAAGAAGCAAAGATATTGAAAGGAAAGAGAGGGACAGAAAGAAAGTAAAAAAAAAAACAAGCTTAGCCGCGCTGGGTTCAAACTACCTTGCTTCACTAAATTCTGAAAGGTGAACAAAACAGAATTCATTTCTCCATACAATATAATTCCCGAACTACGGGTCCCAATCTGACCCCTTCAGCAGTAGTTCCCATAAATGGGATTTGCAAACTGTAGCAAAACACGTCGACTTGAAGCGGAAGGGGGTCATAATCAGTTTTTGCGTACGTCACTGTGTCACTGTTTTTCGTGTGGTCATTGTCATCGGTCATTGTTGTTACATTGGAAAATAAAGTCAAAACTTTATAGTAGGAATTTGACAATAAGAGAGGATGGTCTTATCTAAATTTTGTTCAACGGGTAGTCTTAATTACGTGGTTTGTATCTAATAGTGTCCTTACGCTGACTATGGCTGCAGTCGTCCCTGCATGGGTTACACATACCTCATTACTATTTACTCGGCCCATTTGCAATACGTGAAACAGACCAAGAGGTAAAAAGCACTCGAAGTTGCATCACTTCAACCTGTGCAATTTTACCTATTGCTTGGAGGGATAACATGCCTTTCCCAAGGGCATTAGTGTCCCAGTAAGAGTTTGAACTAGGCCCTTGTGCCAATACCTGCATGGCCACCCCATATTCCCATCATCTGGTTTGTTTCGACTACTTCTCTCGGCCGTGCACTCCCGGCCTTCCTCGGGTGTACATGATGTTCTAGAACGCTGTCGAATCTTCTTGGAGAGCATATAAGTATGTGTTTGTTTGTTTGTTAGAGCCAGTGTGTGAAAGGAGAGAGAGAGGGGGGGAGAGAGAGAGGGGGGAAAGTTGATGAAGTTTGAAAGAGACATGTAGAGGGAGAGAGAGCATGAAAGAAAGAGTTAAAGGGAGATTGGGAGGAGGAACAGGAGGATCAAGAGAGAGAGAAAGAGAGAAAGAGAGAGAGAGAGAGAGAGAGGTAAGAAAGCAGATAAAGCGAGATAGATAAAGAGTGGGAGAGAGTTGCGAAAGAAATGAAAAGATGAAGGGGAGAAAGAGAGAGAGGGAAAGGAAGTGGAAACGAAAAAGGAGAGATGATAGAGGAGAATGAGGGAGAGAGAAAAAGAGAAAGAGAGAGATTGAGAGACAGACAAAGATAGACAGACAGACATAGAAGTGACAACAAGAATGGTTGGTTATTTCCGGGTAACTATTCGGGTAACTGGGGTTGGGTGAGCAAACATGTATTCGCCACTGGAATCTCGAACAGAGGAAACACTTTAAGGCCGGAGACTTAACAAGAAATACATATTTAGGTTAATTAGGACCTGATGGTCAGACCTATACCTCCCCACGTCCCTCTCCCGCCTCCAATTCAACGTTATTTATGGTCAGCACCTCCAAAAATTAAAAAAAATACGAAGACATTCAGGACCGTTGTTAGCGAGCTGGTCATACCGAAAGTACGCAAATGTTGTGAGTTCGATTCTAACTAGCTTTTGTACATTGGGATTCCATTATTCGAAGAGAATGCCAGCTGTTGATCAGAGGAGAAAAGAGCTAATCTCGTAGTTGATTCGCTAATGCACAGAGTTCGATTCCCTCAATGTTAAATTTCGAAGAATGATTTTGAAGACAGACAGGTTCATAGTTCCCTTTAAGTTGTGCACACGTACACGCGCAAACGCGTTTCGCATCCTGTACACAAGGGAAATTAATATGCACACAAAAGTTGTATGTAATTAATTCATTAAAACGAAAATATGACCAAAAGTTGCTATGGAAAAGAGACTTCCTTTGGTTGGGTCCTTTAAATCTGAAATATTAGTTAAGCTAATTATATTATCATTCAGATATTCGAAAAATGAACCAACCTACTCCAGCAGTGGGATAGTCGGTACAATCTACAGGGCAACCTGGTTCCTTTGCTTGTAGGTATAAATGTGATGAATATATTGTTATAATTGAGAAATATGAAGTTTTAAACCAGACTTTGAAAGTAATAGAAAATGTACTTGTTTTAAAAGTAAGATTTTTGGAATATAATGACCATCTGGTAGGACAAGTGGAATCATATGTGAGTAAACCTCAATGATACATTGTGATAGGCGGGAATATGGAAAAAAGAACAATAAGAGAAGAATGACGACACCAATCAGAACTTTATTGACACCCCTCTACCAATAAAAGGGATATATATATATATATATATATATATATATATATATATATATATATATATATATATATATATATGTATATATAAATGTGTGTATATATATATATGTATATATATATATATATATATATATATATATATATATATATATATATATATATATAAACATCAGAGAGTATATTATTAATTTGATTCCTTTCTTAAACAATAATCAGATTCAGAATCATCATATGCACAGTTTTGACAAACATCGTAATCCTTGTTGTTTTCTGAAATGCACTCAACATGTGCACACGTTTGATAAGATATGCACTTTACCCAATTCTCACAAGGCTTTGAATAAGAGTAAGGTTCTATGCACGCCAAACAAAGGATTTCATCATCTGTGGATTCTTCAGTGTTATTACTTTTCCCCTTTTCATTCACTTCTGGTCCCTTTTCCACTTTCCCTTCTGCTCTGGGGACTTTTTGAATTGTTTGAAGTTTGTTTTGTTATTTTGCGAACATTTTGTTTTTCTTCTGCCTCAATTGCACACAATCACAGCCCCACTTGTAATGCACCAACTAGCCCAAATTATATGGTCTTGGTTACATACTATTCTAAGAAAAAGTTCTGACAAAAGCTGCCTTAAAAGATATATACATATATATATATATATATATATATATATATATATATATATATATATATATATATATATATATATATATATATATATATATATACTTACTGTTTACTGCCATTTCTCATAAACATAGCCCGCACTATCATCACCCGAAGATTACAACTGGATCTAGGCACACGTTTGTCAAAGTGAAAAAGTTACTTACCAGAATGAAAGAAAAACAAACAAACAAACAAAAAAACAAAAAAACAAAACGTTTTCCACGCAAAACTCTTCATGTGACTTTGGTAAACTAGTATAAATGTCAGAAATTTTTCTGCTCAAAATGAGGCTAACTGTAGCGCCATCAAGAGGTGGAAACAAAAGCTAAATCATGGTTCCACCAGTGCCATATACAAATTGTCCCCGTTCCCATCTACTTATAATTATTTTAATCATACATTTGAATTATACTTATCAATAATAATCAATTAGCTAACCGATTCTGTAAATAGTCTGTGTTTTGATATACGACATTTGTACCCAAACCTTTTTTAAATTGGCGTTTTTTTAAAAATCAAACCACAAACCGATAAAAGTAATTCAAAGTATAGAATAGGATCAAATAAGAACGTAATTTCGTAGAATACAAGCATACTAGTATTTTATTATAACATACCAATTCAATTTCATTGGCTTTGAGAGATTGGTCGTGCCAAAATCATCTTGAAACTCGACAAGTCTTAACGCAAATGATAATTACACACATTTTTTTGGCACAGAAGAGAAATTGAACAACATAAGATTTTTAAACACGTTGAGTATCAAAAATCAAAAGTAATATTAGAAGTCCAGATCATTTGAATGACTGGCGAATCCTCCTCATAAGGTCACGTAGTACCAAATATCGATTCATTTGATCAGCGAACATCTACCAAATCCACTGTTTTCGTTCGTTAAATACATTGAAATTTCGGGACAGATATGCGTCTATCTCAGGGGTTGGAAATAAAGATAAATTAATCAAAATTGGGTATGAATGAAAATATTTCGAGGGGTAATGAGAACTCCAGAAATAGGGATAAAGTTTACTCGAGATTTTAGAACATAAAGTCTATACGCACGTTTTTTGTTATGGTGTGCAAATTGAATATTACTGTCGCCACGTGGTTAAATCATTTAATACTATGGCGACATAATTCTCTGTCTGTATTATTTCAGAGCATATCATTTATTTATTTTTGGTCAGTGCAAATATCTTATATTGTGGTTTCTTATTTTGTTTGTGAAACCGCTGACTTTCAAATGTTAACTACTGAGTCAATGGAAATATACGAAAATATTAGAAATCAATTTGTCTCTTGAAAATACAGCGTTTAAGTGAACTCAATAACTTTCCATAGAACCATTCCTCTTCAGGTCCCATGATTTTGACGTTGTATGACGCAGTATTCCTCCACGTTTTCAAGTCCATTGCCGTTCTTACTGTACATTCATCTGGTTCATTCTTTGATATTGTAATACCAGTTATACCATGGGCAGCCTCTATTCTCCTCTGTGTCAATATCTTTCTCGTAGTTCTATGTAAATGTTATTCAGTCTTATTAGATGTCAAGAATATCTGAGTTATCTTTCCCTGAATATGCTGATCACTTTTCTTTTTCCATTCATTCTTTAGCACTTCCTCTTCCGTTCATTTTTTCGGTCACCCATGGAAGTTTCAACCTTATTCTATATGATCACATCTCAAATGCTCCCATTTGTTTCAGTCGATATCTGTGCTTCATCATATAAGATATTCCATACATTTAAAGATTATGGTAGTGAAATTCAAATTTGATTTCTATTTGAAATAAATATTGTCTTAGTCCTATTCTCAGTGTGTAGCTTTTAAGTATTCAATTAATTATTGACATTGAGAGGAAACAATTCTTCATCTTAAGAGCAATTAGCTTGTTTTTGTTTATTTGCCACCCCAGGGAGTTGAAAACATTTAACACAAATAGATTTTTCGTAATTGATAATGGGCGAACTCTCACGTTTTTTTTTTGTTTTTTAGTTTCATGACGTCTTATATTATTTTTTATATTTTCAAGCACGTTACTAAAGTCATGAAAATCACACCTTTACTGACTTCCCACCAAAGTCTAAATATATAAGTGTGCCATTCTTGTGGCTTTTAAGTTTGAAAAAATAATTATTGATCTTGAGAGAAGTTTATTCTTTATTTCAAGAGTAATTAGCTTGTTCTTGTTTACTTTGATGTTTGGGTGGTAATATAATTTACCACAAATAGATTTTCAGTAATACCCACAACAGTTTCCCAACCCCTGGTCTCGATTAAGACAGAATAGGTAACTGTTTCCTGCGCCACTTGAGCCTAATCCAAGATCACTAGACCACTAGCCACTTAGCCGTGACCCCTCAGAAGTTCCACGTTTTAGACCCTTCCACACTTATTAGCACTAAAAAGTAAAAGATCTTAGGAATTTGAATGTTGTAAGGTTTTACAGAATTACTTTTTGGGGAAGCTCAAAGATTTATCTCCTCTTGACAATAAAACCTCTGCATGATGAAACAAAAATCTCCTTTTTTCTTTCGTCTCTTTTTTCGTTCAATTTTCTTTCGTTTTTCTTTTACATAAAGCACATTGATGTATCTATTCAGTCATCCATCTCAAACCATGATTCTCTCCTGCAATTTTTTTCTACCTTTTATTCCCTTCTTTCTTTCTTTCTAATCTCTTATTTCATCTTTCTTTTTTCTTTCTTTTCTATCATTATGATTCTTCTTTCTTTTTTCTTCTTCACCATTTCATTCTTTATTTCTTACTGATCGTTTCTTCCTGATCGTTTCTTTCTCTCTAACAATTTCTTTCTTTCTTCTTTCTTTCTTTTTCACTATTTCATTCTTTATTTCTTTCTGATCGTTTCTTTCTGATCATTGCTTTCTCTCTAAAAATTTCTTTCTTTTTTCTTTTTCACTATTTCGTTCTTTATTCTTTGGGACCATTCTTTATTTCTGTCTTACAATTTCATTCTTTCTTTTGTACCAATATTTTTTGCTTTTGCACTATTTCTATCTTTCTATTTCATTATTTCATTCTTCATTTCTTTCAGACCATGCTTCCTTTCTTTCTTTCTCTCTTACAATTTCTTTCTTCCTTTCATACCATTTCTTTTTTCCATTTGCATCATTTCTTTCTTTCTGTTTCGCTATTTCATTCTTCCTTTCTGACACTTTCTTTCTTCCTTTCGTATCATTTCTTTCTTTCTTTCTTTCTTTCTTTCTTTCTTGCTTCCATGCCTTAGTTCCTTTATTACTTTCTTTCTCCCACTCACATAGTGCCACACACGTAAGAGATCCTAGGTTCGATTCCTGGTATTGGTGAAGAGTGCGGAAAACTGTACATTATGACAAATCTCCCTGTTCAATCAGCAGCTAATTGAGAACACTGTAAGCTATGTGATTTGGGTGGAGGTATCCTTTCAGTGGACAAGAATCATGATGGTCATAAAAACCTATTACATCTTGGTGGTCATAAACACTTGTAGATATAAAGTCCTGGTGTCGACTCGACTTGCTCACTAAGCTGACGTGTGCAACAGAAACTGGGATTTTGTCACCGCCCATCATAGTCCATTGGGAGAGTTTCTTTAAAGACAGGAAAACGCTTTTCTTCCTCCTTTCCTTCTATTCAGTCATTCATTCATTCCCATTGCTTTCTTTTTCGTCCCTTGATTCATTCACTTTCTCCTCAGCAAAAATGTAGAATCCAGATTTCATATTATTATCCGTCGTTCCCAACCCCCTGTCTGCAGTCAGCCATTTTAACAAACGGACGCCATTTTATGAAAATAAAACATTAGCAACTGTTAGTAAGCGGACATAAAGAAAAGGAGTTATGAAATCGTTACAGACACAGCATTAACAAGCATAAAAAAGAATCAACATAACATGACGCGAGATAATATAAAACATAGCATAACATAAAAATGGAGAATAAATAAAGAAATTCGTTGGTGAAGTCCTCATCTGAGACAGAAGCAAGACTTACGTTGTCCACGATTTACTGTCATCGTAATGGGGATAACGAGAATTGTGAAAAGTTTGCAGGGTTAGGACGTGAGAATGTAGGTGGGGACAGGGGGTTTATTGGATGGGGAAGATGATGTTTGGGGGTAGGAGCAAAAAGAGGAGAGATATTAGAGAGTGGAAGAAATAGAGATGAAAATGAAATAAGGGAGGGTAGAGGGAGAGAGAGAAAGAGAGAGAGGGGAAGTAATGACGGAGAAAGAGAATATTGGGACATCGGAAAAGCAGAACAAACAAAGAAGAGTAGGAAAAAGAAATGTAAATATGATTCTGTTGGATAGATAGAGAAAAAAGATAATAACTGGGAGAGAGAGAGAGAGAGAGAGAGAGAGAGAGAGGGGGGAATGAGAATGATAGTGAGTGACTCAAAATGAGAGAGAGGAGAACGAATAATGTGGAGGAGAAGAAGAAACAACAACAAATAAAAAGAAAAGAGGACTCACCGTCATAGTTAATAATTGAACAACCGTCGCGTCAGAATTGGAAGTCATATAAAAAATTCCGTTGAGGAATAAATATGATCAAGATAAATGCCACTAACGATATAACTGGCATTTTCCACTGGTTGATATCTGAAACAGAGAAAAACATTTAGAAATGAGAATCTAGATGTCATTGAAAAATCCGTAAGAATAAGGAGTTAAACAGGTCAAAAGAGCTTTATTTCAGAGCAAGAAAATTATCTTAGAAGCATTTTAGTGGAGTACTGATGCCAATTTTCACAAAAATAGTGTAGGCATTTCTACCTTTCTTGCAAAAACACAGGAAAAGTTCGGAGGACATTAAAAAAAAATTACGTTTTATAGGGTATATAAGATTATAGAGTAAATACATGAGCCACTAACATGACCAATATTGCTATCGAATATTATGGATAGTATAAACAATTGATATGTGAAGGGCCATTATACGTCTGGCTGCACACTCACTTTGTTTACGTTTGATGATCAGCCTGTCCATATCTGTTTATTTCAATCTGTTTGCTTTTATCTAACTATCTATCTATTTCAATCTGTCCATATCTATCTATCTATCCTAGCTACTTCATATCCATTTATTTCAATCTAATTATCTATCTATCTATCTATCTATCTATCTATATATATATCTATCTATCTATGTTCATCTCTCTCTCTCTTTCTATCTATCTATCTATCTATCTATCTATCTATCTATCTATATATATATCTATCTATCTATCTATCTATCTATATATCTATCTATCTATCTATCTATCTATCTCAGCCTGTTTATATCTATTTATTTCAATCTGTTTGCTTCTATCTACCTTTGTTCACATCTATCCATCTATTTATTTACGTTCATATCTATCTATCTATCTATCTATCTATCTATCTATCTATCTATCTATCTTAGTATGTTCATATCTATCTATATATCTATCTATCTATGTTCATCTCTCTCTCTATCTATGTTCATCTCTCTCTCTTTCTTTCTTTCTATCTATCTATCTATCTATCTATCTATCTTAGTATGTTCATATCTATCTATATATCTATCTATCTATGTTAATCTCTCTCTCTATCTATGTTCATCTCTCTCTCTTTCTTTCTATCTATCTATCTATTTATCTATCTATCTAAACAAAACCAAAATAAAAAGAGAAACCAGAAAAACCTGATGAATGGAAAAATGAATGGAACAACACAAACAAAAAGGTCATTGAATAAAAGGCATTTTGGTCATGGGAAATTGGTGGACAGATGAATGAAATGCTTGGGAGCACTCCCTACTAGTGATATGAGGCGTGGCTCACGGCAAGTCCTTACACACACACACTCACATATGCATATATATCTTTGCTAGATTGACATTTCAGAATCAATCTTATAATTGGGTGTGTGTGCTTTTTTGTATTTAGTCCATTTCTTTTCCCAAATGTACATTCAGCTATATATATATATATATATATATATATATATATATATATATATATATATATATATATATATATAATGGTAAGAAACGTTTATGCATAAACGGGGAAAACATATTTTAATAGTATGAATACATATTTATACAAATACACATATATAAACATATAGGAAGCGGGAAGTTTACATATGAATTGGTGAAAGTCTACACCCCCATATATATATATATATATATATATATATATATATATATATATATATATATATATATATATATATATAAGGTATGTACATATATATGAGCAAAAATTATACGTGAAGGACGATCAGACAGAAAATTATTCAAAACATTACGCATAGACAGACACATTGAAATTAAGACACATGAACGCACTCATACGTCTGAGAACTGTGATTGTTGAACGTAGTTCAAGAAGATCATTTTCACATCCTCACAGAGCATCATAATTACATTAATAGGGAAAAAACCATTGAAACAAAATTGAACATTGAAAAGTTATGTACAAAATCTGAAATTTTTTGTTCAAATTCTGTCAATTTCGAAGGCGTAAGACTAGTTTAAAATGAACTTTTTGAAATGTATCGAAAACTTATCCCACTCACTATATATGTATGTGTGTGTGTGTGTTTAGGGGACGTGTATAATCTTGGAAACTTTGCACTTTTATGTTTTTAAGGTGTGGTTGAACGTTAACACAGGAAGAAAATGCATACAGACCTAAAGCTCTCTTTTACGTCATACAAGTCATTTATGCTCATATTTCCTTAATGTATCGTGTTCAGTATCGTGTTTTACATGATTCGTACAGAATTTGATTTTATTACTATCATTCGATTTCAATTCCCAATGTTATATTTAGGTTTGATTTTATCGTGGGATTCATCAGCCGTGAACCTGTTTCGGGTATTTAAAAAAAACAGTACAGGCAGTTTACCATGGTGCACCCCAACTGTATGTTAATGTGCAGATTTCAAAGATTATCATGTTGTTTTATTTGGATTTTCTTCATATATATATATATATATATATATATATATATATATATATATATATAGTTTTACAGCTTTAAACGCTAGAAATGTAAACAAACGATTTTAAAATTTATGTCATTTCAGTCAATTATCTTATAATACCTGTTAATCCAATTGTTTATGCAATTAATGAAAGATTTTCAAAGCGTTTTAGAGACATTATAGTACTATATGTGATTTTTTTCTTATGGGGTCATTAGTTTTTTCACCATGTAACAGTTTCAGGGATTTAAAAATAAAGCAGTTCTATTAAAATGGCTCCACAGCAGTGTCGATCAATTTAATATTTATCTTGATATATTTCCAGGGCCGTGTTATAACATAAGTTGTTTGTTATTTTTTTATATTGGGCTTTATCATAATGAAATGTACATAGATGGTATTTTATACTACACATCATTGAATTTTTTGAGACAAAGGGTTTCCCCAAAATGTATGAATTTGACTATGAGGGATTAGTAAATACAAGAACGGATGTGACTCATTGTGTTCGTGTCACTTCCATTGCGTGTTTATCAAATTATGGTATCATTTGTAAAACTAGTGAATTAGAAGAAAAATCTACTTGTTGATTCTCAGTTATAGAGTAGGGATGCAAAGTCCATGCAGATACCAGATGTGTACCGTTTTGGGGTCTCTTCTCATCTGGTAGTTTACCTAAGCTTATCAGATATCCAAAAGTAAAGTTGGCATTGAAACCTCCATATACCTCTCCGATGGGAAATATAATTCTCTGACAGCAATGTCATAGATGTTTTTCTGGCAGATCTTCATATTTTTACAGACAGGGGTCTTACCAAAGGTTTTTAGTGGGAAGAGGGCAGGGTTACTTCCCCGATTTATGCTCTTTCTAACGGCATCATTTCTTTCATTCAGTCTGTACTCGTACATTATCGGTAAATTTGATGTCCGCAACTCCCAATAAAGATAATTAGGTACGCTTCTGTTCACAGGTCATATGTAAGTATGGGCACGTCTCTGGTGACACCTTGCATATATATATATATATATATATATATATATATATATATATATATATATATATATATATATATTATTGTTTAAATGTCTGTGTATAAACATGTGGTTTATCCACCAATTTCCTTGGCCTAGGCACCGCCCTCACCCGGTTCATGACTCTTCCATTCATAAAAGGGTTTTGGGAGCATTTTGTTTTGCTTCTTTGAAAATCTAAAGATAAGAGACACTTAGTTCATTTGTTATTTTTGTGACGTAAGGTGGGAACGACTTTATGACAACTCCAGGGGATAGGAGCGAAAATATGAAGGGAAAATGAAGGAAAGAGTTATTACATCATGACATTTCAACCCTTGCGAGGCTCCCAGGACATATTAGAAACTGACAACCATAACTGTCATCAAGATGATCGCCAAACCGTCAATATAGTGTTTTTTTCAGTTTTCAAGTGGGTCTGGCTGACTGATTATGAATGTATGTGTCATGAGTACGGGCCACGCCAACGGAGCTAAAGGGCTGTTCATTATGTATAGAAAAATGATTTTTAAATTTTCTAACCCCATTCCTTCCGAAACGTGGTTTTAATTCATGGCGTTAGTTTAGGCTGAATTGGTCCCTTACTTTGCGTAAGTCAGCATTCACGTTTGTCCTTCGAAAATTCGGATATTTTTAGTGATCAACGTCCAACAACGGGAGAAAGAAACTTATTCATTGCTCACCCCTTTTTTCCCTATTTTTAATTGATCAATCCCAACAGAGCGTGTTGCCAAAAGACATTGGTCATTTGACAGTTTCTATCGAGTTACTAACCAGACCTGTTTATGTAGAGGTTTCTATAACTGATGGGGGTGTTTATTTCACATTGATCTCTTTTCAAGGTCTACTGGGATATTCTATTTCATGCATTGAGCACCTTAATAGGTTAGTCTTTAGAGGATTATTATATGTTAGATATTCTTATTACATGGCATTTATTTACTTGAATAAAGTTTATTGATTTAGTATTGTGAGTGGAGATTAAAATCTTCTTTCTTGGGGGTATTTCTTTTAAAAGCGAAGAAAGTTGATATGCTTTAGAGTAGTCACATTATACATATATACAACAATCACATTCGTATATATGTATATATATATATATGTGTGTGTGTGTGTGTGTGTGTGTATATGTCTAAATATATGAATGTGATAGTTATATATATTGATTGTATACAGTAGTATAAGCAGTAGTGACCCAAGGTTATGTCCCTGTGAAATTAGAGGTTTAGCCCTTTATTAGAAGTGTCAATCTTCCTAGGCCTGACATCACTTTTGACAGTCGCTGTATATCAGAACATCTGTCTGTCTATCTATCTTTCGATTTCAGTCTGTTCCTTATCTATCTATCCCAGTCTGTTAATATCTATCTATCTATCTATCTATCTATCTATCTATCTATCTATCTATCTATAAAAGCAGAGACGTAAACGAGAGTGTGTCGTAAGTCTATTTTATCTTAATAACTCCATCAACTGAACACTGACATCGATTTCAGAATCGAAGGAAGAGACGAGACGAATGACTTCTCTAAAGGAACAGACGAGTCCACTGATTGTGTGTCAGTGACACTAACCGGAATTGAAGCATTTGCGCATGTCCGTAACATGGCAGTGGACAAGGAAGAGCAGAACAGAAATGAAAGGTAAAAAAAAAAAAAAAAAAATGGCGATGATTCTGCTAAAACAAAAAAACAGAAAATGATAGGTAATCCTGTTCTGGACTCTGAGTTTTGAAGAGCAATTCTTTATTTTAGGAAGTACGTTACTTCATCATCATCAAGAAGAAAGGACGAATAAAAATGGCGGATGCCGACTTCCGGTGTTGACTACAGGACTTAAGCATAATGGCCAAATATGTGGAGTGAAAGAGGACATGTCATCCGAAAGAACTAAGACAATGCTGAACGGAAAACGTTGGGAATGGGTGGAATGAGTGAGAAGGAGGAGAGAAGGGGGGTAGTGAAAGGGAAGATAGGAAGGAAGAAATTTTGATGATAGAAAAGAGAAGACAGAGTGAGAGAGAGGGAGGGGTAATGTTAGGAAGGAAGAAAGGGGGGTTAAATAAAAAGAGTAACGGGACAGAGGGGGATAAAGAGAGTGGGTATAGTAAAGAAGAGTGATGAAAGGAAAATATAAGAACCCCCCTTCCACATACTTATATATAAAAACAAAACAAAAACAACACAAGAGGATAAATAATAGGGAACTGCTGGGGGATTACTTCAACGATTGTCCTGAGAAAAAAAAAGAAGAATAAAAAAAAGTAAGGAGGGAAGGGTGGAAAGGAAGGAGAAAGAGAAGAAAAATAAAAACGAGAAAAAAAGGCAAGAGAGGGAAATTATGTAGTAGAAAGAGAAAAATAGGGAGTGAAAAAGAAAGAGGAAGAGATGAGAAATGAAAGAGAAAAATGAAGAGAAAAAACAGGGAAAGGAGAACCTGAGTAGACGAAAACTAGAAAGGGAAAGAAAGAAGGTTGAAGATAAGTAGAAAATAGGAGGAGAAAGGAGGGAAAGAAAAAGAGGAAAAATACAAAAAGAAAAGCGGAGGAAATATGGAGAACAACGGGGGGGGGGATTTTGAGGCAGAAGAGGAAAAAGAAAAAGAAAAGGAAACTGAGGAAGAGGAGGAAAATAGCAAGAGAAAAAGAAGAAAAAAGGAGAAGGGATGAGAAAAAGTGGGAAGAAAGGAACAGAAGGAAGAAAATATCGGAGAAGAAAAAAGAAAGAAGGTGAAGAAGTAAATGGCAAAGAAACAGTGAGGAAAAAACAAAAAAACAAAACAAAAATAGAACGGTCAGAGAGGACCAAAAAAAAACAAAAACAAAAAAAACGAAAGCATAAAAAAATAAAGCAAAGAATGACATTAAGACCAAAAGGAATGCACCCCCACCCAAAAAAAAGCCAAGAAGATAAGAAATAATAAATGCTAATCAATAGATAAATAGATATTCGTCTTTTCTCTTTGAATTTTGCCGGCGTTCTTTTTTGTCTCTGTGAAGTTTTCAGCGGGACATTATTAACGTCCATTTTGGTTTTCCGTAAATGCTCAACAGGGCAAAATGGCGTGACATTCCCTCGGCAAAGACACACGCGATAAGCAGTTAGCATTTCCGGCCAGCTTTGCTAAGGGAATTGATAAAACGGGCGGAAGAACAGAAGTGGGGAAAGACTTCAAGAAAGGGATGGAAAAGAATAGCCTGATAGATAGATAGGTAAAGGTGAAAAGATGGATAGATAGATAAATAGATTGGCACGAGATAAACTATTATTATTGGATGAAGTATTGTGATACAATGTTAAAAACCACCAATCAAAATTGTCAATATTGTTTTCGGGTTGGGCCGGCTTGCTGGCTATCTATGTGTGTATCAAGTATCAAACTTTTAACTCCCTATTATGTCTAGTAAAATCTTTTAAAAAAAGTTCCTCCAACGATGTTTTTTTAGGGTGGGATTAAATTTGCAATTTAAGTTTATGATAAATTGATCCGTTGTTAGTGCCTAGCTACATTAATCTTTTCTCTCTCGAAATTTCAGACTTTTTAGGGATACGACAAAAGGAGGTAGAAGTAATTCATTCATTGATCACCCCTTTTAATTTTTTAAAATTGATCAATCCAAGATGACACACTGCTAACAGATGTTAGTTTCATGAAGATTTCTATTGACTGACTGTTTTAAAAAAAATCTATTTTGACTAGTTTTGACTACATGTTAAGTTTTTAGCTGTTTTATATCACAACGTAGAATTGAGGTCTTAGTCAAAGTTATGATAAAAGCAACAAAAAATTCAAGATGAAGGTAAAAACTAGCCAGATTGATAAAAGAAACCAACTATTTTTCTAAGATCGGTGATATACATCTGTTCCAAGTTCCAATTTTTTTTTATAAGCGTTATTTTTTTGTCTTTTGGGTCATTTTTGGACCAACAATGCACGGATCTTATGCTGGGCTATATTTTTTTTTAGATAATTTTAGATTAAACATCAATTTATTTTAGATAATTAGAGATCACTTCTTTAGATAATTAGTTCTCGAACACGCTCACACTACAATGATTCATTTATGCAAATCGCAGATATATTTATATATTGTCAAATTCTTCGGTTGAATTCGTATATAGAAAATCAACTCGAAGAGGTTTTTCTGAGTAATTAGTATTCTTAAAGATGATAACATGAGTTGGTTTACACGCATTTACATTAAAACCTAGACAACAGATTTAATATTCACATGTGTGAACACTTAATAGAAACGAAACGAACTACCAGTCAAGTCTGGTATTAGACTTACTGATCCCTCATCGTTAAATATGTCTTTTGGACAACGTACGGAAGTCCCGTTTATTAAAATTAAATGATGTGTAGTATAAAATAACATCTATATACAATTCATTATGATGAAATAACAACTGTATTGTAATCATCGCTGTAGGAGTGGCGCTGTTTGATCAACATTGCTTGGGTGCCATGTCTATATAACTGTTTTGTTTTTAAATCCCCGAAACGATTACATGATGAACGACTGATGATCCCATCAAGAGAAAGTTTACACATAGTAAAATAGTAGCAAAATATATGCAAAACAAGAAAAATCTGAAGAAAATTACATAAATTACGTAAAAAAATATTGGGGAGTGACCGAAGGGATAAAAAAAAAAAAAAAAATGAAAAAAGTTTTTTCAATGTGTTAAATGTTTAATGCTGTAAAGCTTTCTAGACTATATATATATATATTACTACAAATATACATATATATATATATATATATATATATATATATATATATATATATATATATATATATTACTAAAATATATACAGTATATATTAATTGAATCCTTTTTAGATAGATAATTTAGATAATTTGCAGGGCTTATACTTTGACTTGGGATCAACACATGAACAAAAATTCACTTAATCCCTGGAGGCGTTCCAACTGGCGTAGACGCTCAGGTTGCAGCTGCTAAAGCCTATATCTTAATCTGTCACTGTAATTACAGTAGCAATGCATCTTGAGAACCAGCTCGTTAACCATCACGGCAAGACACTATACCCTTCCGAGCTTATTTTGAATTGGATTTCTCACTTTCTTCTTCCGTTTCAATTATTCTTCACATTTGCTTTTGATCATACAAATTCTATCTTTCAGTGATCTACATAACAGAGTTACGGGTAGCCTAACAGTTAGGAGAAGAGAAAATAGAATCGGTGAAGCGAATTCAAACTCCTGCTAGGACAGTTTGCGTTAACTTCACTCAACTATCCATGGAAGAGGCATAGATCTCCCTTTTCTACATTCCCCAGATACAGATAAACAGCATTAGATTATTTATTCTTAGTTGATAACCAGTCCAGGGAGTGGACAATTCTGAATTCATACTGGAAAGTGAGAGACTGAAACTGACAGAGGAGGGAACGTGTTCCTGAAATGTACGGTTAACGGGATTCTGGTGAAGTTTCAATGGGCCTAGCAAGCCGGAAGTGGATTATAATAAACTACTCAAGTCAAACGAAGAAGAATAAAAAACAGACGGACAGAATAATGTGACGGCCGCCCCAAGCACCCCATGACACCTTGAGTACAAAATGGAAGATTGAAAAAGTGATTTACGTACTCGTTTGAACATGTTAAGAACAACTCTAAGCAAAAAACAACTCGTTTTTAATGCAATACCGGACCCACAAACAAAACACTTTTTTATAGCCAACCAAGCTATAACGCACGACTGCACGCAAAGGTTCACTCCTTTGAAAGCTTCACCTCAGAAACAAGCACATCACGTGGCTCCATATACTAACCGTTCCATGATTGTGGTCAACGAGGTTGGGTTGAAAAAAAAAAAGATAAAGACCTTTAACCACCGTAACGGCGACACTCCAAGTTTCAGAGGTTCTTCGAAGCGTGTAGATTATTGTCCAATATTTTTTCTTTAATTTAGTTTTCTTTGTTAACATGTAAAAGCATTGGCCTCAATAAAAAAAAAGAACCACCATAATGTTCCATTGGTCTGATTTCTCTATCTTGTGCAATCAACTTTGCACCAACATATTGGCCCTTTTCCCGCCTTTTTTGTTAACTTTACCGCCATTTTTGTTGGCTTTCCTGCCATTGTTATTAAGAACATTATTTTATAATCGTTTTCCTGGTATATTTATTTCTTTACTTTCGTACATGGTTGACGTGCCTTATTGTTATTGTCTAGATTGTTGTATGGTCTCCGGTGCAGTGAGGCTAATTGTCTATTTTATTTTGGTTGATTTCATTTTCATTGTGTAGTAGAAGAGGATTAAACAGACGCTCAAAATACATTTATTACATCCTTCTCTCGTTATATTTTAACACATTTTCATGACTTAATTAATTTCCTCGATTCACGCTCATCGACGAATTTTATTTCATTCACTTCCGTTTTCAGCTCTTTTTTTCATCCTTCTTCGTTGCTTCAACCTTTCACGAAAATTTTGACTTTTGTTCCTAAAGGTTCTTTATTTCTGTCCCCATTTCTCTATTTCATCGTTGCTTCGTTTGACCTGACTCAGGCCCGTGCAAACTGGGGTAGGGGATGTCCTAGGGGTCCGAACTCTTCTTCCCTGTTGGGCAAAGTACAGTTATTTTAAATAAGTTTTGTTGAATATTTTTTTTTATGTAAATAAACTTCAGTAATCCCAAGTAATTATAAATTAACCTTAATATAAAAAAAAATGTTTTTTGTTTTTCTTCTTGATATGATTGAGACGTCTTCCGTTTTCTTCCTTATAACTTTTTTATTGGTAAATTCCTTTAATTTTTTTTTAGAAAATTTACTTGTGTCATTCCTAATGCAAAGGAAACTTCGACTCAAAAGTCAGTGAAAAATGCCGTATCACATGTTTTTTTTTCAGCGTTTGAAATATATTTTATCTTTCCGTGTATATTATATATATATATATATATGTGTGTGTGTGTGTGTGCGTGTGCGCGCGTGTGTGTGTGTGTGTGTGTGTTTGCGTGTGCGTGTATGAGTGCATTATATTATTTGAAACGAACCCCTTTTTACAAGGAGAATGTGTCACTTGGCCCAGACAGAGTTTGTCATTGATCTTAACAAACCGGCAGAAAGGCAAAGGCCCAAATTAGCACCAAGATCCCATTTCTGTTCACTCACTGTCCATGTCTACATTACTGTTTCTCAACGTAGACGGTTATATTACTAAGAAATGTATATATAATTCGGCAAAATAATTATGAATGTGTTATATTATCAGAAACTCAATTTGAAATGAGTCCTCGTTATTAGACGGATAAGGGGCCTAGAAACCGTCGAGTTTCTAATAATATGATATAACGTAAGCATAATTGGAATAAACTAGTGAACATTTCAAAAAGTTAATTTCAACCTCTTCAAATGCATTCAAAATTGACAGAATTTGGACTAAAGATGTGAAAATGCGAAAATCAAAAAAAAAAATAAATATATTGATACAATTAACGTTGAAAAGTTATACATAAAACTAAAAAATCTTGGGTCCATATTCTGCCAAAATAAACCTTTTGAAACGCATCGGATATCTTTTGCACCCAGTGTAAATATTGATTTTGCTTAGTCCAGCACAAAGCCGAATAAAAAAAAACAAGATGATTCTGCAATGCCAACTTTACAGTAAGGACTTTATTGTCTTGAATATCTGCATTGGAAATATCTCTTTCTTTTTCTTCCTCATTCTTCTCCTTCTTTGGCAATCTCTTTTCTTCATTTTATCACCCTCTTTTTAGAGTTTGGTGCGACACAATCTTCCCGCTCCTCTATCTCTCTACATTGGAACCGGACTAAGCTAAGTTAGATTAGATGTTCCCTCTAATTTTTAATAGTTAATTTGCACAAAAAATCTTTCTTTGTGTTTTTTCTTTCTAAAATGTTTTTTGAATGATTGTGCAAATGTTAATTGTTTCAATTTAACCGTGGCGTGCTCTATCGCCAATGGCTAATAAAACTGTATTGGCATGATTTAATATGATACAAATATGATTGCATTCTTCAGAATATTTATTAGTCTTTTTTCATTTATTCTATACTTTCAACTCTGCTCCATTAAATAATGCACCGATTATTATTTCTCATTTTTATGTGATACAACGCCGAAAAAGATAACTATGAAACATATCAATTTGACTTATCGACATCAATAAGTATAATCATAACACACTGAGTATATACTTGTCAGAAATGACAGTGTTATTTATGTATGGATCGGCATTAACAGGCCTAAAGCTATTTCATTGGGTGATTAACTTTTAATAATTGAAATATTCTATTTTAATTTTTTTTCAAGATTTAAGTAAGGTTGTTTTAATGTGTGATCCGATATTGAGAGTTTCTATGACGCAATATGTAGTTATGTCATAGTTGGGAGATGAACTAACCAATGAGATGCTTCTGCACAAATGGAGAAGAAATAGGCAGGAATCTGAGATATCACAGAAACTGTTTGAAAACTCAAATGGCAATGGGCTGGCAATGTTGCAAGAATGGCTTAAAACATCACGTTTCACAACGTGGATCAGAAAGTAAGATGGCCTGACAAGCTAGATAAATTCAGGAAGTATTGGCTCCGCGATACCCATGATAGAGTGATCTGGCGAATCTTGGGGAGAGTCTATGTCCAACAACGGTCGCAAACAGACTGATGATGATGCATAAATTAGAAACTATCAACCAAATCTGTCAACAAAACCGTCATCAAAACATCTTCATCTCCTAGTTTATTTTTCTTCTCGACCTTCAGTTTTTATCTTGGTCTGTCGGTCTGTTTATCTGGTTGGTTTACTGGGTATGTATTTATAACGTGTACAGGCCGGACTAATGGAGGTAGAGGGCTGAAAATGCAAACATTTACTCCTTATGTCTAGATAAGAGTTTTAGTGGGGTCAACTTACTATGTAAGTTTATGCTAAGTTGGTCGCTAGATTGTACCTGCTTGTTTTTTGTTTTTTTGACGATTCAAACTTTTTAGTGATCCAGCAAAAAACGAGAGAAGTAACCTATTGATTGATCATCCCTAATTGCAATTTTTTGAATGATCAGACCCAAAACGGTATATTGCCTATGTTTGTTGCGTGACCGTTTCTATTGAATGATTAACCAGACCTGTTACTATTATACTTTTGATTACAAGTATAATTACTAATTACTACATTATTAAAGCTAACTAATCTTCTGTGTGCACATTAATTCCCTTTGTGCCTTTTTGCATAATGTGTGTGCGCGGACGCGTACAATTAAGAGGGAACCATGCCTGGTAAATATCCTATGAGTTCTATAAGGGCGTATAAGTTGTCTGCCACGAAATATCATGTGCTCCTCACCTGTCAAGGGATTCATCGACCGTGTCCAGCTGCTTCGACCGATTCTAACCGCTATCATCAGGGCTTCTTATAGCGGTTACTCACGTCATTTCACGTGGTCCTGCATTCGTACGGATTGCAATTCTTTTGTATGTTTGTTTGTTTTTTTCCTCATACTTCCGGCTTGGACGTCAGAGGCGGAAAAAGGATGAAAAAGCGAAAGGAATTCGTATGGGACACGGGTTTCAGATAAATCAAATTATCATTTTTTTTAAAGAAGTAATTGGTTGGATAGAAAAGAAAAGAAAAACAGGTAAGTTTTAGGAAAGGAGACGAACGGAAGAGAAGGGGTGATGAAAAGAGTAAGTCAGTGGAGAGTAAGTCTGTGGAGAGTAAGTCTGTTGTGAGCAAGGCTTTGGAGAGTAAGTCTGTTGAGAGTGAGGCTGTGAAGAGTAAGTCTGTTGAGAGTGAGGCTGTGGAGAGTAAGTCTGTTGAGAGTGAGGCTGTGGAGAGTAAGTCTGTTGAGAGTGAGGCTGTGAAGAGTAAGTCTGTTGAGAGTGAGGCTGTGGAGAGTAGAGATGTGGAGTGTGTGACAGAGCTTAAATGCATGGAAAATAAAGAGATTACAAGGAAGGAAGAAAAAACTGAGAGAGACGAATGATTGAATCACGCCATGGAGCATGATTTTTGTCGAGATTTATTTTCTAATTGCTCATAATAATCTAATCATATAATAGGCATATATGTAAATCTTTCTACTTATTCAATTGTTTATTAAAGCTGGGTAGATGGCTGGAAGGGTTGTTGGTATGCTCAATGGCTAGATCTTGAATTAATCGTAACAAGCATTTGTTATTCATTCGAAATCATGAAGAAAGGTATTGTTAGTGGTCAAGAGATAATGCAAGTGTTACTAACAGAATTGGGCAATTCTATGAGTAATTTGAGCACGTTGTTAATGATTTCCTGATGGAAATACATTGAAATTTTGAAATAAAGGGATGAACAGAGATCATCAAGTCAATGATTTCCAAAATTTGTGCTGCAGCGCCAAGGTGAACCTCAGTTTGCTCCCTGGGGCGCTGCACAATATTCGAAAATTCCAATAAGTCCAAGCAATCATTCTATTGTTAATGCAGGGTGGCAATGATAAGAGGCGGCACCTGAGTGACACATCGCGAATCACCCTCTCCATCTAGCGTTGTACTCAAACGTTTTAACACCTGGTAATGCCCGGTCAATAGACAAGATTCACATTCTGGAAAGTTAAAGAAATGTATTGAAAATACTCGGTATATTAAATATGGTTAGGTATGGATATCCGAGATCCTACGTGGTATCATCGAGGAATGAATCTGCTGTTCGGGCTCTACGTCGTCTATAAATATGAGGACCATAGTCATAAAATTTGTTTGTTTGTATATTTGTCTGTTTACATTCTATGAAGATATGAGATTACTCCTTTCCCCCCTTTAAAGCTAATTAAAGGGAAGAAGACGTATGATTGTGTGGCCAGCAGCTACAGTGTAACTGGCTGCTGTAACTGACTCACAGACACGACAAACTTACTAAATTAAATCAGTATTGGTGTACCTGAGTGTAAGTATGTAGAGAAACATAAGCTTTGTTCGTTTTCCCTCTTTAAAGTTGATTAAAGAGTGGGAGAGAGAGAAATTTAAGAGACTGAAAATGATGTTTAAAAAAGAAATATTAAAAAAACCAATCTATACCATAAACATACCATATACCATAACATAAAATATAGCATCATTCTTCATAGGTATTATGCTGGCATTTTGTATATAGGAAGCTGCTCTTCAAGACTATTGCTACTTGAATGAGTGCCCGCCATTGTGCCCTTGTGCCAGACTAAGATAAGCTTTGCAAATATAAATAAGAAACGTTCCTTATATTAGTCGTCATAGTCGTGATGGTGCTTGTGACTTTAGCAAAGTTAGTGATGGAGGGGCAAGCGATAAAACTGCTTTCCGGTTGACGTGCTGGCGGGAGAAGATTTTTCCTTACACGCCTCAGCGCCTCGTAGTGACGCAGGCATGTAAAAGGCAACGATAATCCACTCAGTCTATAACAGAAAAACCGGGGTTGGCGGACTCTAACCTCTGATCTACCAGCCTCCCCCCTCACTACAAGGTTTGCGAACATAATTGACGGTCTAGTCACTCATAAAGTACAAAAGTAATTCCTTTCCAATGTCGTTATTCGTATCGCACCGTCGGGCGGATGGTTGTCCATTTTCTAAATCACCAGCAATCAAATCGAGCCGGGTTTTTCCGATACATTACATCGCCCTGATCGAACGCAAGGGACAGACCGAGCTGCGCCATTTTTACTAATGACGGGCGGAGGTCGATGGTGAGTGCTGTTTCATCCGGGTTTTTTCGTGCCATCATGTTCTTCGTTAATCCTCGGCTAATATCGGAAAATAGCTTCTGATTTGCTGAGGTGAGATTTTCTTTTATCAGAAACCGTCAACCAAAACTATCCCCAGAGCAGTCAGCATAGGTTTCTTCAGTTTTCAAGCTGGTACAGCTGTCTGGCTGGCTATGTATGTACATATCACATGTACAGGATTCACCAACGGAGCTAGAGTGCTGAAAATTTAACCATCGTCATTATGTCTAGAAAAAACTCCTTTTTGTTGTTTTTCCACCCCCTGAATAGGTTTTTAGTTAGGGGCTCAATTTACAATGAAATTTTATGCTAAATTGGTCTCATAGTTTGTGCCTGTTAGCTATCACACTTGTTTTTTTCTTTTTTCAAAATCTGGACTTTATTTGAGATCACTGCCTCACAAAAGGTGAGAGAAGAAAGTTTTTCATTGATCACTGATTTTATTAATTTCCTGATACAGCATGCTTCCAAAAGACATTGGTCTCATGACGGTCTCTTTTGAGTGACTAACCAGACCTGTTTCCTTTTGTATTTGGTTTCGTTTTCCGGTTTGTTGGGATTTGTAGGGTTCTATTGGCTTATCGTCGGATATAATTCGCAGCACGCTGGAAAGATTTTATTTGTCGAGATAGGTACAAGGAGAGTAGCGGTGAATGGTGCAGACAATAGATTTGGCTAGCTGTGTTCACACCCAGGTTGAGACTGTTTACATTTACTTTGCATAGATACCTTTAGGAAAAGCATGAATCCATCTCTTCTTCTTTCCCAGTTATTGGTAATATAGCTGAGCGGACTGGGATCTCTAAGGTTGTGAAGACAATTCTGATTCGAAACTGAATGGCTCACTTCAATGCCGTTCCATTGTCTATCGAAACAGACAGAGGCCTTCTTTCTTAGATGGCTGGCCCTGGAAGATGCGGTGGTTAGCGCGCTGGGCCCACGAGTCATTGTGAATGGGTTTGATCCTCAACAAATACTCTAAAAAAATTTGCACCGTGGGCTGGTGTAATGTCGAATCATTGAAGCCCCCCCAAACTGCCGAGCCAATCAACGAGCCAAGTGGTTCGAATGTGTGTGTGTGGTTGTATCTCTGGGCGTCCCTGATTACGTGATTGTGGCTGCTACCTTGAAAATTTGCACGAGAATACCACTTGGTACCTTCCAAAAACAGTTCTTTGTTTTTTATCAAAAAATGCTTCTTTTGGTCTCTGTGGTCATTTTGGACTAGCAAAGCCCGACTCTTTTGCTGGCATTTTTATAATATTTTTTTTGATAATTTTAGATAAAAGGTCAATTTTCTAGATAATTTTAATTATTTTTTTAGATAATTAATTCCGGTACACACGTGGGCTACAGTTATTCATATATGCGAGGTAAGGGGGATGGGATCCTAATCACGACCGGTACATATGTGAAAAACCAACTATAAGTCTTAAATGGCTAATACACTCAATTCTGTTTCTAACACGGTTTATCCAATTAATTTGATATAAAAAATTTGAGGAATTAATTTCGTTTTTATTTAAGGAATAGAAATCATCAGATCATATCGCTTCATTGCGGCCCGGTAGCACTTGATTACCTGTTTGGTATCGGTTGTTGGACGAGAGATTGAGAATAATCGCAGCCTTGTGCCAACATTAACTCACCCCAGCAAATACAATAATATCCATACTTCGCATATATAACACCGTAACCCACGCGTGTACCAGAATGAACTATCTGAAATATCTAAAATCACCTAAAAAAATCGATCTTTTACCTAAAATTATTAAAAAAATAAAATTAGAAAATTTCGTTAAAATACTAGCACTAGATTTGGGCATTGTTGATTCAAAATGACCATGGAGACCCCACCGCAAAAAAATTGTTTTTAGATGGTGTCTAATGGTGTATTCGTGTACATTTTCAAGGTTGTAACATAAAAATGTGAACAGGAGGGTCAGGAGTCACACCCACAGACTCACGAACACCCTGAGTGAGTAGAGAGAAGAATCCGGTGTTCATTTGGCTGGATGGTCGGGTAGGCCATCTGTGGGGCTACAGTGATTCTATAAAACATAGAGCATAATGGGACAATGGCATAGTGGGTTGAATCGTTTGTTAAACTATCTAGTTGTATGCTTGAGGTCGTGGGTTCAACCCCTGAGTCGGTGAGGGCAGTAACGCATATATACTCTGATTCAGTGGAAGAGTCAGACAAGCGAATCGTAGAGAAGGGTTAGGGTGTAGAAAGGTTAAGAACCGCCGTTTTAGACTGTGTGGGTGCTTAGTTAGTAATGCTTATGCATTGGCCTAAAACGTTCTTTCGGGAATGTGGGGCGGGAGGACCAATATCTCAAGTCAACCGAGCTGGAATGACATTGTCGATCACGGAACGAATAAAACGGGCGGGGGAAAGTATGGAAGAAAGTATGTACAGAGTTACGGGCATCCATACATGAATACAACGGTGTGTAAGGCGCTTAGTGCCCGAGTCATCAACCCGCTGGATATGCAATTATCAGTCTTCAAAACTGATATTTGAATGTCGTTATGCATTTTCATATCGATCACCGTGACCTAATGGTAGAGTGGTCGCCTACGGTTTGGTAGGTTGGTGTTTAATCCATGGCCTCCATACCAGGGACTTTAAAAATAGTACACAATGCTTGTCCATGAAGCACTCAGCACAAAGACTAGGATTGAGGATTACGGCTAAATCGCGTTCGGTCCAACGGTTCTCGTAAAATCCCCGAAGTTAAACAAAGTTGAGCCGGGTCAGTACCTAGATGGGTGGTCATAGGGGAATAACAGGTGCCGTAAACTGAAGAAAGTTTCGAAATGGGCGTTACCAACGATTGCCTGTGTGTTGCAAACCCAATGATGGTATAAGCTGAGAACAATGATACACACAGATATAAACGAAACACCACATCTACCATTGAGCCTAAACAGCCAACGGTAATGCCATGGCCCAAGTAACTGTTTTATCGCCATATTTTCATTTTGTTTCTCGTTTTCCCTATCAGCTCCATTCATTTCCCAATGCAGATAATTATATTATTAAGAAATAGATATATAATCCGACATAATTATTTCTGTCTGATCAGATATCCATTTCTAAATGATGATAATAACGATGGTAATATATATATATATATATATATATATATATATATATATATATATATATATATATATATATATATATATATAATCGGACCCCCCCCCCAAAAAAAAAAAAATTTGTTGGGCAATTACAGCTCTGATAATCCGACCAAATATCTAGTCTGACCAGAAGGTGGAATCATATATCATCATCATCATCATCATTATCATCATCATCATTCTTTTAACGTCCACCGTAGGACTTTGACCGGTCGCAAGATTCACCACATCTCTCAATCGTAGGTTTTGCGGAATTAATACTTTCTGAATTTATCCAGTTCGTCTCCCCATCTTGTATTATGCCAGCTTCGGTTGCGTATGTGATCCCTGAGGGTCCATGTCGATGACCAGTTCATTGCTATTTGAGTTTTCGAATGGATTCTATGATGTCTCGGACATCTGTTTTCTCCATGATATACTGTGCTATCTTGTGATCTCTCCATGTAATGTTGAGCAAGAATATCCCCTGTGCACGTTGCATGGTTCTTAGTTTGAGGGTCAGTCTCGCGGTTAGGTTCCATGTTCCAGCTCTATTAGTGACTACCGGGAGGATGTATTGGTTCTATACCCTTCTCTTCAGAACTAATTGGATCCTCTTGTTTTGGAAAATTGAGCTCGCTATGCCAGAGGCTTCCTTGCTTGATTAAAAACATTAATAAAATAGATAGATGTAAATCAGATAGTGTTTTATTTCATTTGTAAGTAAGTGATATTCTTTAACTTCTGGGGATTTTTTTCACGATCTCGGTAAGTTTTCCAACGTACATACACACCAATTAACAAAAAATAAATTGTCATTTTTGCTTTAACTCTCAACTCCTTTCAATAATCAACACCAAAATAACTCACCAGTTGCGAGATAAAGTATTTCTAATTGGCAGTCCCTCCTCTCTATGAAAGATACGAAGTCCCCACTCACTTTGTGGTAAAGCAGTTCTCATCAGCACCCAGTGGATTCAGCTAAAAAAAGGGGACATAAATGTGTGTCCATTTAATTTGCTAAAAACCTTGACGAATAAACGATTAAAGAAAGTGATACGGCTGCAGGAATCGAACCTGCGACTGATACCTAGCCGCTTTAGCGTAGAATCGCTCTTTCCAGTGAGCTGAAAAGCCTGACCGAAAAGCAGAAGCCCAAAAAACCTGCACTGCTTTATCACCGTGTTCTCATCTTGTTCATTTACTGTCCATGTCTGAATATTTGAATGATACCTTTGATAGCATTAGCCATTCTACGCATCTAAAACACAGGAAAAGGAACGAATGGGAGGAGAGAAACGAGACGTCGACAGAGAAGAAAGACATAAGACGACGGGTAAAAAAAGAGCAAGTAGAAAGTTCAGAAGGAGTAATGGAAGAAAGAATTGTAGATGGAAAAAGAATAAAAGCATAAAAAGTTCATTCATTTATCTCTTGCTTCTCAGAGTCAGGCAAGTCAGAGGTTCAAGGACGGAGGAGTGGGAAAGGAGCCTTTGGCTTGCAATATTGAGCAAGGTTTAGAGATCAGTCACTTCCTTACGAGGATTAACGCATGAAGATAAGTAAGGAATTATCACAAAAGGAGGACCGAGAAAAAAAGAAAAGAAAGATAAACTTCATTGCGAGGGTCAAACTCCCTTGCTTCATTAAAATCTGAAAGGTAAACATATGTATAAGAAACCACGGATATTTTTCTACCAGGAATATTGATTAAAAAAAGGGATTAATGACATCAGTTAAATGTAGACAATCGATTTAGAAGAGAATAAATTACGTCAGTTAATTGGGGATTGATAAAGTGAGTTATAGAGATGTTGTACACATCTAAAAACTGGGAAGAATATATGGTGCTTGTGACTCGTTTTGGACCAAGATTTCGCTCAGTCCATAAGGACTCTTTTTATTTGACACCGGTGACGTCAGCTAATACATCATGTCAGTCTGTATGATTTGAATATCAAAACAAGACAATCGAGGAATGCAAAGTGTTGGTTTAAAAAAAAAATTATTTATGCTGCAAGAAATAATAAATGGTTGGAAATTTTTAAAGTCGGAGAAAGCATCAAGACGGACTTGATTTCATTTCCAGCCTTAGTACGGAATGGATAATCAATAAAGAATGAAATAGTATAATTTTAATGATCTTAATATTAATTTAAGATATTTGATAAATTTGATACTCAATTGCTTCAGAAACTTGTGTATTTTAAAAAAAATATCATTTTAGTGGATGAAGAATTTGATTCATGAAAAGAAAAATAGAAATGAATAAAATAAAAAAATATATTGACTCAAAATTTTATTAATTTTGACAAATTCTTTCCTTCGTCTTGAGTTTTGTTTTTATCACAACTTCAACTCAGGCCATCATTTACGGCCACGTGTAACGGAACAAAAATAAAACAAAACAAACAAAAATAAAAAAAACAAACAAAATGGAGGTAAAAAGTTGTCAAAAGCAGTGATGGACACAGCTAATGAAAACACTGAACTGATGAGCTGTTGAAAATCTAGAGGAAGCAAAGATAACCGCTAACCACTAACTTGTATTATAGGAATTAAGCTTCAGTTTGTTTTTTTTTGCTCGAAAATGTTCAATTATTCATTCAATCATTTATGTATGTATACCTTGATCATCATCTGATAGTGGCAGTTTGGGAAAGCTCTATGTCCAAGCAACAACATATTGAAATTACAGCTCTCTAGGTCTGTTTTTTTGAGAATTTAGAGCAAAAAATGAAAATCGAAGCTAAATTCTTATCATAAAAGTTAGCGGTTAGCGATTATCTTTGCTTTCGCTAAATTTTCAGCGGTTCAACATTTTTACATTTCCCGTAGCTGTGCTCTTTACTTGGGTGAAAAGGTAATAAAATATTGGCTGGCAATATTTCATTAAATAGATAGAATAAATAAAATGTTTTAATAATCGTGTTTTAAGATCGTCTAGTCTTATATAAATCTTGAATAAACATCCTTTTTCAACCCTTTCAATAAGAACTACATGTTTATGCATGAAAACTAATATTATTAGCCGTTCCGAGCTTAAAAGTTTGTTTCCTCAAATAGAATAGAATAGAAACTGTTGCGAAACATGTGTTCGCACACCGAACGAAGAGGACCATTTGCTCTAGCAGGAATTAGTGGTGGGTTCGATCAGCAAATAGCAGTTTTCCATATGAAAAGCTTTGACTTGCCAAGCCAAACAGCATACAACTTTAAAGTAACTCTTTCTTCTGATGCGTTTACTCTTCAAACAAAGACACCCTGAGAAAACAGAGTCAGCAGTAGGGAAATTTGGACTGTATAGTGACAGGTGAAGGAAAGATGGGGCTGTCAAATCTCTTCCAAGCTCTCGGCTGGTCAGAAATGGTGGGGTTGAAGATAGACAAGCTATCAAATCAGCGACCGAGGCAAGTGAAAGGTGACATACGTCTCTCCAAGCTATCACCTATTGAAAAACTAGATGAAATAGCTAGCGTGTTAGTGACAACGTAGGATGGAAGACTGAACGACCAACTTTGAACGGTAATAGAGTTTTAGATATACAATGCTAATCCCGGGAGTTTGTTGCCGAAAATCTCCTTTCAGTGTCTTCCACTTCTATCTGGATTTGAACTTGCACATCTTCCCCCTTCAAATCTTTGCTCGGCTCTCGTTTTTACAAGCTGTTTCATTTTTTGTTTTCTTCTCGGAGCCGTTCTTGTGACTTCAACGGAACTGTTTAATCCTCAATGACTTTTCCTCAGACCAGCACGTGTGTCACGAAGCAAACAGCTTTTCATCAAATGTTTGTGTCTCGTGTGAATCCATCTGGTTTTACAACGGTTTAAATGATTGATTGAAAATAAATTGATATCACATTGTTCATTTTATTCAACTACAGTAACTTTTTCGTAAAATTACGAAATACATTAAAACAGAGAGAGCACTCTATTATGATTAAGAATAATGTTATCAAACGGTTATTGTTATCAACATCACTTTATTTAAAGTGATCACAACGCCTCTTCTGTATATAATTCAATTAATGTTATTAACTGGTTGTTATCAAAAGACCTCGGTCGGAGAGATCACAATCAGTAACTCCATCTGTATTTGGAAAATACGATAATCTGATCAAAATAACGACAGATCTTTCCCTTTTACTGGTGTCAAGTAAAAAAGTGAGCCTTTAGATGAACGAAATCTCGGTCAAAAATGAGTCACAAACTCTTAATATCTAGAGATATATGGAAACACACACATACACAACCATAGATAGATACACACAGAAGAGAGAGAAAGTGGCAAAGTATATATATATATATATATATATATATATATATATATATATATATATATATATATATATATACATATATATATATATAAAGAGACAAGGAAATCGAATTATATAACGAACGGAGAAAGTAAATAAATGGATATAACGACAAAAAGAAAAAGCAGAGAGAAAGACGGGGAAGAGAGAGAGAGAGAGAGAGAGAGAGAGAGAGAGAGAGAGAGAGAGAGAGAGAGAGAGAGAGAGAGAGAGAGTATCTGTGTGAGTATGGTTGAGTGTGTATGGAAGAAAGTGATGGGAGTGACCGGTAGGGGAAAGTGAGCTACACTCACACGTATATATATATATTTGATATATAATATTTTAATTATTCATGATATATTTAATTTGATCTAAGATTGGGAGAGAGAATGGCGAAGCATATATATATATATATATATATATATATATATATATATATAGAAAGAGAGAGAGAGATGGATTGATGGATAGATAAATAGATTTATATATAGCGAGAGAGAGAAAGAAAGAGAAAATTCAATGACATAACGATAGATGTAGATGGAAATTAAGAAATGTATATAACGAGAAAAGAGATTGGGCCAAAAGATACTTAACGAAAAAAGGCAGAGAGATAAATAGGGAAGGGGGAATGTGTACTTGCGTGTGGTTGTGTGTATGTGTGTGTGTGTGTGTTTATGAATGAGAGAGAATGAGAGAGAGACATACAGAGAGATGGAATTGGTCAAGATCAGTCATTTTGATGCCCCATTGATTCTTTTTTTCCATTAAGCAGTGATTTGAAATTTTCGGAAATTCTTAATTGCTGGGAAATAGAGCAACGTTATGCAGACACCATGAAAGTTAAAATTACAACGAC
Source organism: Thysanoteuthis rhombus (assembly GCA_963457665.1). Classification (NCBI taxonomy): domain Eukaryota; kingdom Metazoa; phylum Mollusca; class Cephalopoda; order Oegopsida; family Thysanoteuthidae; genus Thysanoteuthis; species Thysanoteuthis major. The sequence continues at coordinate 24,510,164 of OY735239.1, forward strand.
TGGACAATAACCGAGAATGAACGTGTACGGAAGCCTTGAAGTACTATAATAAATATATTGTTTCATATTTTAAGTCTTTGATTTTGTATCTCATGCCATGTGTGGCGATTGACAAAGAGCTTGACTTTTGGAATAACATCAATAAAATGTGTGTATATCACTTTACTTCTCTCTCTTTCTTTCCCCCTTCTCTCCTATCAGCCTCACTCTCTATCCATCACAAAAAGAGAAAAGAATGACAAAAGGAAAATGGGAGAGAAATAATAATGAATAAAACTGAAAGAAAGCACCGATATACATCTATATATATATATATATATATATATATATATATATATATATATATATATATATATATATATATATATATATATATATATATATATATATGCAAAGGCCCAAATAATTGTTTCAACTCCAAATTACAGTCTTGCTCACTCATGATTATTAATTGTATCATAATATATTGAAGCTCTTATTTGAAATGGTCACCCAGTATACAAACATATTGATGTTTGGGCTTCTTCCAACAAAGAAGACAAAACAGGACAGAAACTTAGATGTGCTTGTGTGGCAAATCATTTATTTCACTATATTTCAAGCAGAACTCTATAACCTAATGTCGAATGTATCGAGCACTTCATAATATAGACCCCTCACACATCGGATATTGTATTACGGATTTTTACTCTGGTATATATATATATATATATATATATATATATATATATATATATATATATATATATATATATATATATATATATATATATATGTGCGTGCGTGTGTGTGTGCGTATGTGTGTGTGTGTGTGTGTAAGCGTGCGTATATGTGTGTATTCATATATATGCATATATATTTGTAGATATAGTGCCCTTTTATAAGTGCATAAAAGATACGAAAAACTACAAGCGACTTATCACACATGTCACATAGATGGCATAACGTAACAATATATATGTTAATGTTATATCGTTGATATTTCTTGAATCTTCCGCTTACAGCTAATAACAAATAAAACATTTTATTTGGGATCAACAGTTTTTCAAGAAATGAGATCAGTTGTGTTTGAGGGTCTGTTTCACAGAAAAAATATAGATGTAAGAAATAGAAGGAAGAAGAAGTCCTAACTTATAGATCATTGGACTTTATTTCAAGGAGAAACAATGACGGATACATTTGAAAAAACTTTCAGCGTGTCACTCCAAAACTAGCATAATTTAAACCAAAAATTGAAAAATACAAAACCGAAAAATATTTATATACAATTGAACGCTGAAATGTCATGTACAAGAATCAAAAGTTTTACCAAGTCCGAAGATTCATAAATAAGTTAAAATTAACCCTTTGGAACGTATCAGATACTTTTTGCACGTACTGTAGGCATTCTATGGGTGCTTTTGAGTTGAAATTTTTCTTCCCATTTCTTTTCTTTTTCTTCTTTTCTCTTTTTCACAATATGATCCCAGCTGCTTTTTTAACCTGCCACAAACATCTTGATCTGTTCGCATTCTTTTTCTCTTTAACATCAATCAAGTTTTCTGAACGCCACGCAGATGGCGTGCAAGGTGACAATCAAGGGGTCAAGAAGCTTTCCACTGCAATCTAATGAAACACTTCCTACTCCGCCCCCAATAAAGATCATGGGACCATGACAAGCAAGGAAGAAAAAAAGGGAACGGATAGTGAAAGTGAAAGTAGAAATGTCCGCTAGGACGCTAAGTGGCGGGAAAAGTTGACTATGAAATGACGTTCGTGAAGTGAATGGTTGGCAGAATAGGGAGATAGTGAAACTATACAGTTGGGGGGAATGAAGTGTGTGAGAGAGAGAGGGAGAGAGAGTGAGAGAGAGAGTGAGAGAAGGGAAGAGTGATAAGCGAAGGTATGTTAAATGGTATGTCGAAATAATAAAGGAAGAAATTGAGAACTTTTACCCCCCGGGGAAGTGAAAATCGTTTGCTACCTTTGGCAAGACGGAGGATAAAGTTCTGATTTTCATACGTAAATCTGTATATCTCCAAGATCATTCCATTGTTATCTTTTTTTGCCTCTTTGCCTTTTCTTTGTTCCTTTCTTTCTTTGCCCTTTCTTTTTTATTCAAGGTTGCTTTTATCTTCCTTTTTTGTTTTATTCCGTCTTTGTTTAGTATTTTTATTAAACTCTTTTTTTTTTCATTCTTTCAGATTCATTCTTTCTTCTGTTTTTTCCGAATCTTTTTTCCTTCTTTTATCTCTCTCTTTCTCCTCTTTTCTTTCTTTCAAACGATTTCTTCCTTCAATCTATCTATTCTTCTTTTATTTCTCTCTCTCTTCCTTTTTTCCTTTTCCTTCCTTCCTCTCCCCTTTTCATTATTGCATTCATTCTTTCTTTCATTCTTTCAAATTCATTTTTCCTTTTTTAAAAAAATCTTTTTTCGTTTCATTCATTGATTGTTCCTTTTTCTATCTCTTTCTTTCTTCATTTCCTTCTTTCTTTCAAAATCTTTGCTTCCTTCCTTCCTTTCTTTCTTTCTTTCTTTCTTTCTCTTTTTCTCTCTTTCTTTCTTTCTTTCTTTCTTTCTTTCTTTCTTTCTTCCCTTTTCTCTAACGTAACTATATCAGACAGAACGAATGGCCCGTGTAATTATTCCATAATGTCCACAGCTGCTTCCCTGAAGGACTAGGTTTTTCATCGACCGGCCTTTGCCTGCAATGTGAAGAAGTGTCAGACCCTGGACACCAGAGTGTTTATGTGTGATACTGGTCACATTAAATACTGAATACGTTTTATGGCACATCAATATTAGCAGTGGTCTTATAGGGCATATGGATCGATCACCGTGGTCCAACCTATCCAAGCGGGCTACAGGTTCTTCCCTCTTCGAGTGAATCTGTATGTGGATGCTTACGTGTATATGGGAGACTCTCTGGGTACCCCTTGTCTCATTTTTAAAAAATTGCATGAGTACACCACTAGACACCATCTAAAACCTTATTTTTTTCAAAACGTGTTTTTTGGATATCTATGGTCATTTTGTAACCAACAATAGTTATATCTTGTGCTAGTATTTTCTTTTTAGATGATTTGAATTCAAAGATCATTTTCCTCAAGATGATTTTCCAGCTAATCAGTTCTGATACACGTACAGGCTCTGGAGATTCACTTATACGAGGTAATATGCAAGATATTAAGTCATATATTTGTTTAGATTTGAATAATTCAACACTATCACGCACATATCTAATATATAAAATGTTGTTATGTACGTATGTATGCACTCTTTTAACTCAAGAACTATGCACCTAACACACATTGCTAAAGTGAATTCAGAAAAAAATGTTTTCCTACAGAATTCTTCATGATTTTCTCCGAAAATTATCCAGCCAACAGCTCTCAAGCAGAAGTTAGATCAGCAGTCACTGTTTTAAAAAGTAGCTTATGTGTTTGTCCCAGATTTTTGGCAAAGACAAACCGTTTTTTAGAAATTGTCAATTTGGTAACTATAAATGCATCATTTCTGTCTGCTTATATATGCATTTCTGAATGATATAAATGACTACGTTGAGAAATAATAGAGCAAACATGGGCAGTGAATGAATAAGACAAGATTTGCACATAAAGCAGTTATTTGGGTCTCTGAATTACCAGCGGGCTGCTTAGCACATTATATGACCAGCATTACGTTAAGACGACTTTCTATCAGTCGCAGGTTTGATTTCTCAATAGCTAATTACCTATTTACGCTGTCTATTTCAACTGAAATATTCACCGTGTGATAAGGGGAGGTCATTTTAAATGGAGTTTCATATGAAAAATTAACGCATTTACAATTATTCTGTCGGATCATATATCCATTGCATATATATATATATATATATATATATATATATATATAAAGAGAGAGTGTGGGAGAGAGAGAGGGGGGGAAAGAGTAGAGAAAATGGAGATCAATTGAACAAAAGAAGAAGAGGTGAGAGTAAGAGAAGAGTGGAAAACACAGCGAAAGAGATATAGTGAGAGAGACATATAGAAATGAAATGATTAAGCATAGACTGGAGGTTGGGGGGTCGTATCACATTTGACTGCTCACTTCTGAAAAAAGACAAGTTTATGGGATGAAGTAACCAGCTGTGTTTATACGGTCAATGCATCGATTGAATCAGGTAGCTTCTCGAAATCAGGTAGCCTCAAAACTATTACTGGTCATTTTAGTATATATATATATATATATATATATATATATATATATATATACAAATCAATAATTCAATATCCGATGTGTTATGGGTTTATTCCATAAATGACTCCATACATAAACATTTAGATAAAGTAGAGCTATATACATATATGTATATAAGTGTCTAGTCATGTGAACTTTCCATTTTGTGATGCTGAATAGGAAAGTTTTATCAGTCAACTTTTATATAGAACCTAAGTACCCACGATTATGTACCACGTAAGTCATTTTTAATCTGGTCAGTGTCAGTTCAAAGAGTTATTTTGTAACTATTTTATTATTTGGTTTTATGATTCTGGTGCATGTATTTTAGTTATATATGTATTGATATTTGTAATTTTTATTTGATGGGAGTTCGTAAGCTGTTTTACCATAGCTTTGTTTCGGGAGTATTCAAAAACAAGACAGTTTTTTTTTCTTTTTTGCAGTGGTACTCCCCGGTCTTATTCACATATGCTCATATGAATACAACCAATCCACAATCTGAATTTGTTTTGAAGCAAACATTTTTTCTTCCGATACTGTTCTGTTTATGTGAACATATATTAAAGGAAAAAAAATTGCATTATTTTATATGTTTTACAGATAAACTAAGGTTATATTTTAGTTAAAATTCGCATTCATCTTCATAAGTAAATAGATTCCAATTGTAATCCTTAGTGCCACAATCAGTGTAATGAGTTCAACCGTACAATCAATACAGAAGCAGAATATGTTTGATATTTACAAAGTTTAGCTTAGTTCTTTCCAGAGAACCAAACGATTGATTCAAACTAGTACTGCTCCAAATTAGACCCATTGAAGATGAGAAGCGTCCGGGTTCTGTTGCAAAAGACGTAATATTCCACCGAGATGAAGCTAGAATGCATGTTTCTTTTATTTGATCAGATAAAAATTGTTACAGCTTGGCTGGGAAGTTTTCACTCATCTGCCGCATTCACCAAAGATTGAATCTTCGGATTACCATTGATTCCGATGTTCACGGGATTGTCTTCATGATAAAATTACAATTCCCTGAAAGATCACAAAAGGCAACTAAAGCAGCCCATTGCTGATAAAGAAAAATATCTTGGATGATAGAATTATGAAGTTGCTTGAAAGATGGCAAAAGATAAGGATATACAATGATAAATATGTTTAATTGATTTTATGTTAAATATAAGAAAATTGTCTTTTTTTATTTTTATAGATGTGTCCATATAAAACACTATCTGGTCGGCCGATTAGTCCCAGTTATGTCAAACAACGGAAATAGAAAGGAAGGAAAGGGTCATTTAAAGATATGCTATCATTAAAAGGTGTAACATATATTCTGATAATTTTTACCAGTTGCTACTTGTGTCATGGTAGAATACCCAAGGTCCACATAAAAGCCAAAAATACCACCCCCCCTAAAAGAAACAAAAAAAAAATGTTAGAAATGGACATTCGATGTATGTTGAAAATGATATTTGCAGAATACTTCCATCTCACAGCATTTTACGAGTATGAGAATCAATTTATTAGAAAGAAGACAACTTGCTCTTTCTCTTCATCCTCCAGTTCTTTCTGCTATTATTACCATGGATGGTGAATGCATCATTGAACTTATGGTTCTTGTTTTTTTTCATTTAATAAACGAAACAAACTGTTAACGTCACATATTACGTGGGTATGTCAATATGTTTGCAGTATTTATTTGACACGAAGAATATCTATTTTTCTACATAATCGTTTTCTCTGATCAATAAGTCTTCACCTTGGTATTGCAAAATAGGAATAGAAGTCTGTAGCCCAATGATTTTTAAAAATTCCCTGGAAGACCAATGAAATTGCCTGAAAAATGACCAAAGATAGTGGAACAAAAATTGGATATGTTTTGACTATATTTACTAGATAAAGTATTGTAGATCATTATTATCAAAGTTTTAACTACTACTTACCTTCATCCTATTTTTTCAGTTACTAGGTTGGTGCAAAAATATTTGCAGTTTCTCAGCTTTAAAGCAGAATATCTCATCTTAGAATAAAAGTTATTGATCAAAATAAGAACCTTCAGAATCTGCACATTACTGCCAAATAGAAACAAGTCCATGTTTTCCGTAGAGTTATGGGGTCCTGGAATCAATGAATTTTTCGAAGGTGTTTTGAGATCTCGCCTGGTTGAAAAGTGCAATTCACACTTCCAAATTGCATATTCCATGAACGTAGTTAAATGATAGTTTATTCCAAAATAAACATTAAATTTCAAAACCATATTTATTTTTGCATCAACTTGATACTTTATATCGAAACCTTTACTTAGGCTACCTTCTCTTTGACTGAAGAAATTAAGATGAAGTTAAATAGTTAAAATTAATAATGATAGGAAATATGTAACTTATTTATCGATCACCTTTTTTTGCTAATAAAAAAATGATCATCCCCAACATATGCATCCTAAACAAATCGGTTCCGTGATGGTTTTTATTGCGTGACTAACCTGACCTGTTTTTATTAGATATTTACATTTTTTCTGCTGTTTATATCATCCTTCATCTTATTATATAAAATAGGTATTCCCAACCCCTTTTTTTTGTACCGTGAACCGTTTTAATATTGATAATATTCTCGCGGACTGGCCAATGTGTGGAGAGGGGTGTGAATCACGAGTGGAATATTGGTAATAAATACACTTATAAGAGGCTAATATATTCAATTTCGTTTCCTGAGAGGGTTTATCTGACGAATTTATTATTAAAAACCAAAGATATGAATTGAACCATCGTATCTATCAAAAGTTTTTCATTTATAGAAATATATGTACGTGTGTTTTGTGCATTGTGTGTTCTGGCGTTACCAGTCATATCAGTCAGTTTACAGACTTGAAATTGGCATTGGTACTCCGTCAGTCCCCTTCTAAAAATGTTTATAATTGGAAAAAAAGCTTTATTGACTTCTGGGTTTTATTTATAAAATCTGAATTCTCCAGAGTCTTTTTTTCCTTTATTCTAGATGTTTTCTAGTGAAAAACGACAATGATGTCATAAATAGAATTTATTCTTACCATATTCGATGGAATTTATTTATATTACTTCATTACTATTTACATTACTAGCAGTTGTTCAATTATTGACTGTGATGGCGATTGGAAATTATTTTATAGTTTAATATCGCCAAATGATTCCATTTCTTTACAGCCTGGAAGCACAACCTTAGCAGAGCGATACCCTGTGGTTTGGGACTATTGATAAAAAGAACAATAAAAAACAAAAAATAACCCTCCAAAACGGAACAAAAAACGACATTTCATATAGAACACTTGATATTTTTACTTGATGAAACAAACATTTTTTACCCTAAAGATTGAATGAAACAGGGACAGGACAGAATTTAAGAAATTGGGACACTTGATTTTTATTCTTATTTTAATTCTAAATCTTTTTGTTCCCTTTTTCGCTGCTATGAACTGCGACACTTTCAAACCCATAAACATAAAAGACAATGTCTCAATTGCATAAGCCTCACCTTAAGCAAACAAAGTAGGCGCCACTCATCTTAAAACACAATAATTGCAACTCCCTAATTATCAGAATTCTCCATGTTATCATCATTTCCATTTTAAAATGTCCGCTTTTTGTAGCTTTATTGCTCGTCCAATTGCTTCGTGAGCAAATTTCAAAATCGGACTGAATTCATTCAATTTACTTAATTGCAATGTGTGCATAAAACGAATTCTCATTGGCTCGCTGTCCGTTGGGCGCTACAGTGAGTGCAAAAATTATCCGATACATTCCAAAGTGGTTATTTTAACATACTAATACACAGGGCCTGCCTTCGGGGCTACGGGGCACAATTAGAAACATTTTTACGGGACGCACGGTTAGCAGTTAAGGTCTGGAGAATATAAATAAACTTTATATCTCTATGATAAAATAGAAAGCAATCAAAATTTGCACCTGAAAAATTCGCAGAAATGTTATTTTCACATCCTTCTGTAATTGATTAACATTTTCAAAATCAAATACAATTAAAAAAAAATTAAAGATATAAACAGTGTAAACAAACACTATTGAATCTTTGAGAATTCAGAAGAAAATGAATATTGTTGCTGTTCTCTGTTAATCATCTTGTTCACCAGCAATGCGGTGTTGTGAGTTTTTAACAAGACTAGAATATACCTGATCCCCTGTAAGCGTGAGGCCCGATTGGGAGCGATTGGGCCAATTGGCTTAAATCTAACCTCGTTTATGCACGTATGAAATTAACAGAATTTGGATCAAAATTTGTTTATTTTTGTACATACCTCTTCAAGGTTCAATCTTTCTTCAATCTTTTTATAATTTTGTCTTTTTTAATCGTAGGTCCCAATTCTAACAATTTCAAAGTTCTATAATGATGGTAAAATACACTTTTTGTAATGTATCGGATATTTTTTACGACCTCTGTAAGTATGGGTGGTGTCAGGAGTTGGCAGAGAAAGCACATGCACAGGAGTGTAAACGTAGAAGTGGATACTGAAGAAATTTCAACGTAGTTTAGTACAAGGTCACTATGGTGGAGCACTTGCAGTCGCACTCTTTTAGGGGCCATCACTTTATGGCTGGCACCTCTATATGGATATTAGGCTCAACCTAGTTTGCCACAAGGCCACACTACTTGAGCACTCATAATCAAACTCACGAAGAACAGTCATCGAGATTAGCTTGCTGTCTATCGCTCTATTGTTGGCACCCTAGTATGAATAATTAACATAGTTAGCCATAAAGCCACAATGATGGAGCCCTCCAAGTCGAATATTCTGGGAATGGACCATAAGACTAGCTTGTTATCCAATCTTCTTCGGCTATATGAATGATTAGCATAACCTAGTTTATCACAAGGCCAAAACAGTGGAGCACCCACTGTCACACTCTCTACAAAAGGTTCACGGGACTGACTTTTTATCCACTGCACCATAGTTGGCACTCATATGTGGGTAATTAGAATAGTTGAGCACAAGGCCACAATAATGGAGCACTCACAATCCCACTATCAAGGAATGGGCAACGAGACTAGCTTGATATCGATCACCTAACGGCTAGCTGCCCAATGTAAATAATTATCTTACTGTAGGTTGCCACAAGGCCATAATTGTGGAGCACTCACAGCAGCACAAGTGATGGTTACAAGGTTAGATTGTAATCTATCGCTTTACGGCTGTTGCCCCGAAATAGATAATGAGCATAACATAGTCTGACAAAAGGTCGCACAAGAAGAGCCCTTTTTGGCTTGTTGCTACTTTGACCCTTCGGATATTAACGGGTGGGGTCGGGAGCATGCAAAGAGCGCACATGTCTTGGAGTGCAATCGCCGAAGGAAATATTAAAGATTAAACCTAGTTAGGCGCAAGATCATAATATTGGAGCACTCACTGTTGAAATCCATAAATCAGTGGTCCTCAACCAGCAGGTCGTAAAGCATGTGCTACCCTATCAAGAGAGAAGGATAATATCTATATCGAAAAAAAAAAATTTGATGAAATGATAATAAATTCATTTTCTTAGATTTAAATATTGAATTCATTATATAAACCCATTTTTTAGGAACGAAACTGAGTGCATTCATTTACACTTATTATTGACTTATAGTTTATATTTTGGTCATCATTAAGATTCAATCCACCCCATCCCGTTAGCTGGTATGCAAGAATATTGTCAATATTAAACCATCCCACAGTGCAAAAAATGTTGGGGACAGCTACTGCAGGCCGTATCGATATTTCGTAAGCTCAGATTCGACTAGTTCAGGGTTACAATGGTGGATTACCGAGTTGGGATCGAATTCACAACCAATGGTCAACGATAGTAGCTCACCAGTAGCTCTGAGAGCATAATTAGTACTTCGGATACTTAGCCTAGTTAGGCAGAGTATAACAATATTGCATGATTTAGTAATATATCAATGATTAGATAGAAGTTTGGATTACGATTACAAGGTTTGAATTCAAGTTTCCTTTGCAAGGTAGGGAGGTTAGTGCTGTAATGATTTGGAGGGTTACCATTTGAAAAAAGCTAGGTAGCCGGATAGGCACAGGCGTAGGAACGCACACACACACATATGAACACACACACCTATATATATATATATATATGTATATATATATATATATATATATATATATATATATAAGCATATACATACATGTACGTATGCACTGAAAGAAAGAGATAGGAAAAGAGAGAGAGAGAGAGAGAGAGAGAGAGAGAGAGAGAGAGAGAGAGAGAGAGAGAAAATGTGTCTGTTTATATATATATATATATATATATATATATATATATATATATATATATGATAAGTAATGGAAAATAGTATCCGACAGAGTGAATAAAGAAAGACAGTTTAGGAACTAAATTTTTGCTTGGACTGCATTATTTAAGGCCGTGAATAAAACAACAGCGATGATCGGAAAATAAAGAAAGGAGCCCCGGTCTGAGCAAAAATTTAGTTCCTAAATTGTCTTTCTTTATTCACTCGGATACTTATATCCATTACTTAACATATTGTCGATATTGAAACAATATATATATATATATATATATATATATATATATATATATATATATATATATATATATATATATATATATATATATATATATATATATATATACTTGAGTCAGTGCACTTTTACATTCATCTATGGTAGATTCTTCATATCCACTACATCTATTTATATCCATCATAGTATATACCAATCTATCCATCTGTCTATCTAAGTCTCTTCATGTTTACCAATACTTACGTATCTTCCAACGAACAAGGAAAAACGAGGTTGAAATAAATTCAAAACGAAAGAAAGAAAACCTTATAGAGTTGATTCAGTGTTCAACTCATATAATGTATATATATTTTGAAAACACAACAAATACAGATACTGTTAGCGCAAAATGTATCCGATACGTTGAAAAAATGATTTTAAAATCCCTATACAGTTTTAAACTTTAACCAAATAATAAAAGATAAAACAATTCGAAACTGAACAGATTGTTGAAATGGAATATCTTAAATGTATCGGATACTTTTTGCACTCACTGTAAATAAATAAGACAAAGTAATAGGCTTTTTATTCAAATGCCAACGAGTTTCTCAAAATGGATTCAAAAGCAACAACATATAATTTAATTTGTAATGTCCACATTTGAATTCGAGTCTTCACAATTCTAAAAATTATTTGTATACTTAAAGAGGACAAAGAACGTATTTTTAAAAGACGTGTACCACAATTTTCAAATTACGGAGAGACAATGGCAGCTGAAATCACCATCGACGTTCCAGCCATTTTATTTACCGATTGCGAAATCTCGTAAAAATCACGCCGAATTTAACGAAGCCTTCAACTCTTCTTGAAATTGACAAAGTTATTCGTATTGTACGATTCATATAAACTTTTGTGTCTACTTTTTTAGTTCATTGTTGTTGCTGCTTTTAGAATAACAATGATAATAACAACAACAACAACAACAGCAATGATAATAATAAAGATAAAGAATACTTTGAGAGAATAAGAAAAATATTTGAGACTAAGCTGATTAGCAAAAATTCGGAATGGGGGTTAAACGAGGTTAAACACAAGGGCAATATTAGTGGTAAGGTACTCCGGATCATTTCTTGGATGGGCAAAGGATAAACTCTTATAGAATCAGCGAATGAGAAAACTCATGACAATGCACAAGGCTTTACACCAGAGAGATGACACAGATATACTGTATGTGAAAAGTATAGATTTCAAGAGAGCATTCACCAGCATAGAAAACTGTGCCAGAATGGCTAAAAATAGGATGAGAAAAGTATGTGCAAGCAAGAAATGAAGATTTTATGCAAAGTGCTAGAAACGGTGGAACAAATGATAAAAAGTAGCAAACGAGAGAGTAGCAAAGAAGATAACAAGGAAGGGAAATGGGGAACAGAAAAAATACATAGAGAATCCATAAGATAGAAAATCTCGTAGACGAGCGTTCATAGATATGACTATGGAAAGGAAACCTAAAGAAGGAAAGAGAATGGCTCATCATGACAGCCCAAAACAAAAGCATCTGGACAGACTTTGTCAAAGCAGAGATCGATAGAACCCACACAAACTATGCAGAGGAAAGGATGAGACTGTAGTACACGAGTCCAGAAGTTATTCAAGAACAGTTACGACAGGGTTGCAACTGTGATACTCTGAGAACTATCCAAATTACGTGAATTCTACAATGTAGACAGGTGGAACCAATATAAACTTGAAACATTTCTCGAGAACTGCTCAGGGACTTTGGCATTAAAACTGACCCCCCCCCCATCAATGCAAGAAGACCAGATCTGATAGCCGTGGATAAAGGAGAGAGAACCTGCGAGACATTAGACGTGGCTGTACCTGCAGATTACAGATTGGAGATGAAAGAGCGTGAAAAGCTAGGAAAATACCAAGACTTAGTAAGGGAGATGAAAAAAGTGTTGAACATGAAGGTCAGAGTAGTATCAAAAATAGCACGGGAACATTGACATTGAAAACGAGCAGATGTGGAGATGCTGAAAAATTGAGACTATGCAGACGACTGCACTACTGAGTCTGTACGTATACTGAAGAGAGTACTGAAAATATGAGATTTACGACGTCCAAAGGTCAGAAGAATAGTTATGCAGAGATAAGGATAGAACAGTCGATCATTAAATACGCGAATGCAGTAAAGACGCACGCACACAGACAGACATAGACAGAAAAACGCACTGAGACACACACACACACAGACACGCACATATGTTTCTTGTAGAAAAAAATACAAGATATTTTTTCTTTAAACAAGTATTAGTATACATCTATATCGGCGCTATCATTCGCATGTGGTACACCATTTCAATTTCTAGCCAGGTATGTCAGATTATCTCTGGATATTACTTGGCTGATTTTTTGCTTTGTATTCAATGCAGAATTGCATAAGGAAGCCAAGGAGGCCAAGAAATCAGTCTATCCTTTCCGATCCACCGGTTACGGAACGTTTTATTCAAGAATTCGCATACCTAGGTGGGAATTTGATGTTGTGTCAATATTAAGAAACGTTTCACAGAGATACATAGACAAGTATTGAAAGGATTTTCATTCGTTAAAAGAAATACTCCAAAAACAAATGGCAAAGCATCAAAATGAATGAAACTCGATGTCACAGTCAGTAATTGAACAACCATAGCGTTAAAATCTGAAGTCATGCAAAAATCCATCAAAGAATAAATATGGTCAGAATAAATTCTATTTATGACATCACAATCTAAAAACAAAGTAAAAACATCTAGATTTTGGATTAAATAGATGTTTTAATAATTCTATCAGAACAAGGCCCCAAAAGATTAAAATCGCCCCCCCCTCAAAATACCTGGAAATTTTTTTAGAAAGGGTCTGGTGGAGTAGGGGTGGCAATTTTCAATTCTATAGACAAAATGGCATGGCTGAACAATCAAACAAACAAAAACGAACAAACAAGATGAAATAAAAATGGTAAAAATAAAGCCTATTAAAAAAAAAAACAACAAACAAACAAACAAAAAACAGAACAAAAACGTTTTTAGAAGGGGTCTATTGGAGTACTGATGCAAATTTTAAAATCTGTAGACAAAAAGGCACGACCAGGATCGCTGGAAGAACCCTTAGCAAACATACACATGAACTCACGTACATATTGAAAGAGGATAGAACCCTTTGTCATCTCTGATGGCTACGGTCGTTCAATGATCAGAATCATAATAAGTAGGCAAAAATATTCAAATAAATATTCAAATAAACTGAAATAAAATGAAATAATTTTATGAAATAAAAAATACGTCTCTATTTTCAAGATGGCTTCCTAGTCGCGTTCAACTCGTTCTATAATCTGTAGGCGCCATTAAAAGAAATGTTTTAATTGGAAGAGAATCCAAGTGACGAGGAAGGGGAAAACGAAGATGTTGAATATGATGAGCAAGAATCGGAGATGGGTGATAGCATTTAAGGGGGATGGGGCCAGGAATAAGAACGAAGAATAACAAGGGAGTCAAAAATGTCGGAGAATATTAGACAGAAGAAAAGAAAACTTGGAAGAGGTTAAATGAAGAAGAGAACATGGACGAGATCAAGGAAGAGCGAAGCGTGAAACGCAAATGGGAGCTAGGAAAGGAGAACACCGAGAAGGAGAAAAAAAGGTTTTATCCGTTAGTTCCCGCAAAAGGCTAACGATCATAATTTGAAATTACGGAAGACTAAAAAATGAACCGAACCCGTTATTTATCCGACGGGGGTATATTGACCGCACTCCCCTCTTAGCATTAGTAGTATTATTATTGTCTCACACTAGGATTGAACCTAGAACCATCCACATGGACACATAGCGCAGTGGTTACAGCATCAGACAAATTACTGTAAAGTAATCTGATGGTCCTAGGTTCGATCCTAGTGTGAGACAGTATAACAATATTACTAACGCTAAAAGAAGGGCGTACGGTCAATATACCCCCGTCGGATAAATAAAGGGTTCGGTTTGTTACTTCCCCAAAATCTCCCAGATGATACCTGATGAAGGCCGTAGAGTGCAACTGCCGAAACGTTGTATGAAAAACAACCAAGATGAGGATGGTCCGAATAGAAATACTAATAATACCTCATCTCAAAAATCCGAGATATACTAAAAAATGAAGCTCAGGTTACTTTTTCTTTTTCTCGACAAGAAAATCAATTGGGATTCTTTTGTTCAAATTTGAGCAACAATTTGATCTTGAAAAATCAAAGCATTCCAGCCTCTTTTCGAACAGTCTGTCTCGTATATCTTTACTGTGGGTCCCAGATCAATGAAGATCCTTTCAGCTTTACCAGAAGAAGAGTCTAACGCTGTCCAGATATTGGAAAAAAAGTTATAGCAAAATAGGACGTAGCATTTTTTAGACTTTTTCGCTGATCCCCCTTGAGCATAATTTTCATAACCAGTGGGAGTTGATATGTTGAGTTTATTCAGTTAGTTCCTAGGGGTAGGGTGAGGGTTAGGCTTTTAGCTTT
>OY735239.1:24530378-24565378 GCA_963457665.1 Thysanoteuthis rhombus
TTTTCACTTTTGGAAAGTTACCTATTTATGATAACTGCAATACAGTTTGAGATACAAGAGCTTTACAGTTGTCTCATAAACGAATCTAACCATTTGAACTTCATTTTGCTCGCCGCCATGTTGGATATTTTCGCGTACGCTACTTGTAATAGTATTTATATCATTATTCTAAATTGTTAATTGACCAAAGTATTGTCAGTCATTATTACGCTTTAGTTACTCAAACAATTCATCCACTGTCGCGCTAGTCAAAATTGAGAATGGTTGACGACGCTTCATTTGATAACAAATTCAACTAATACTAGTAATGTACGTAAAATCAATAATTTCTTATGAGACGGCGAGCGATTGAAGGATATGTACTAAAAGATACGGAGAGATAACAAACATTCATGTATTCTTGTTAGTTCAAAGTCATCATCATCATCATCATCATCATCATCATCATCATCATCATCATCATCAGTCTTTTAACGTCCGTCGTTGGACATAGACCTTCCCAAAGATTCGCCACAATTCTCTATTATGGGCGTCGTAGAGCAAGTATTTCCTGAATCTATCGAGTTCATCTCTCCATCTTCTGTTCTGTCGGCCTCGGTTTCTCTTGTGATCTCTGGTGATTCATGTTGTGAGATGTGATGTCCATCAGTTGTCTTTCATTCTTGCAACAGGGTCTGCCCATTGCCATTTGAGTTTTTTTAATAGTTTTTATGATGTCACAGACTCCCGTTTTGTTCCTTATATTCTATGTTGTTTTGAGGTCTCTCCACGTAAGGTTGAGCATGATTCTCTCATGTGCACATTGCATACTTCTCAGTTCGTAGGTCTGTCTCTAGGTTAGGTTCCATGTTTCAGCTCCATAAGCGATAATCGGGAGAATGCATTGGTTGTATACTCTTCTTTTTAGGATTATTTGGATCATCTGGTTTTTGAAAGTTGAGCTTGCCCTACCGAAGGCTTGCCATGTCAGAGAAATTCCTCGCTTGATTTTCTCCTCTTTTGAGGGTCTCGTGGAGATTCGTTGTCCTAGGTAGATGTAGTGGTCTACCTTGCCGAATTTTGCATCTTCTATCTTGACAGTTATGTTCTTATTCTCAACATGATTATTGCACATGGTTTTCGTTTTACTGAAGTTCATGTGTAGGCTGACTTTTTTGCTTTCTTCGTTTAGTTCATCTAGCATAAGTTAGAGGTCATGTAGGTACACTCTTAAAATGACAATACGAGCACGCTGCACAATTATAAAGAAAAAAAAGCTCCTGTGTGTCTTTGTGATAAGCGCTGATTATTATAATCGTGCGTTTAATGGAAACTGTTTGAAAGGATTACCAAATTGTGACCTAAGTTCATTTTTCTCTACTTAATGACCTAAACCACTTGGGTTAAGAAGAGAAAAAAGGATTCAACAGGGTGTAATATTAGTTGTGGGGTCAATGGTTTCAACATATTGACAATACAATAAGTTTAATTGTAACAATTGAGTAATTGTATTGTTTTAGTATATAAATACTTACATAAGTCTATCACTACACTCTATGTCTCTGCTCGCCCCCTCTCTCTCTATCTCTTTATATTCGTATGTGTGTGTGTCCCTCTATGTACAGATATGTTTGCGCAAGTGTGTATGTATTGCTCCTCCTCATGTCTTGTCCGTCTATCCTTCGTTCTACATATATATATATATGTATGTGTATGTGTGTATGTACTCCTCCCCTATGTATTTCACTGTCTCTCCCTCTCTATGAATTTATCTATGTGTATGTGTGTATGTGTGTTCCTCCTCTTCATACCTTTGTCTGTCTGTCTCTCTGTATGTACGCATATGCTCATGTGAGTTTGGTTGTGTCTCTCTTCTCCATGTCTTTGACTGTCTCCACTCCCCCTCTCTCTCTAAATATATGTTTGTGAAAGTGTATGTGTGTCCCTTTTCTTTATGTCTCTGCCAGTCTTTCTCTCAATACACACACACAAACGTGTCTACGTGAGAAGTTTTAATAGCCTTTTTTTAGCTGTTTCCTCCTGGAAAGAGTCCCTCTCTACATCTGTGTTTACCTGTCTCTCTCTCTATATATATATAAAGTTACAGTTAGTGCAAAAAGTATCCGATACATTAATTAATTCGAACATCCTTATAGAGCTTGGAAATTGATAGAATTTGAACCGAATATTAAAGAGTATGAATATAAAAACATATTGAAATAAAATTGAACATAGAAAAGTTATGTACAAGAAGCAGATATCTGTGGTCTTAATTCTTCCATTTTTGAACTTGTACAAGGATGTTGGAATGAAGTTTTGGGAATGTATCAGATACTTTTTGCACTCACTGTATATGCTCGTTCACATGTGTGTGTACGCGTGAGAAGTATGAATTGTCCTCTTTAGCCGTTTCCACTTGGAAAGTGTCGGGTGCTAATGGTACTACTCTGTAAAGGCTCCGTCGAATCCGAGGCCATTTTTCTTTTTTTAACAGCGGCCATTATTAATGGCGGCCATAAGCACAACGGAAGTCGCCAAAAAACGGAAATAATCCTTTCTTTTAACCGTTCTCATTTATCGCCCGTTATACGTTGAGGTTACTTTTATTATTTTTTCTTATACCATAATCATTTTTTTGTCTCATTTCCACTTAAGATTAAGTGTTTCTTTGAATTGTTTTTGGGAACAGAGAAAATCCAAAACATCCAGAAGTGTAGAAAAATTGGTAGATTAGGATAAGAGAAGACAAACATAGCTCATATATATATATATATATATATATATATATATATATATATATATATATATATATATATTATTAGGAAATGGATATATAATACGACAGAATATTTATGAACGCGTTATATCATTTGTAACTCTATTTGAAATGAACTCTCGTTGTTACACAGGTAAAAGAGTCAAACGGCCCAGACAGCGTAAATAGAATAGATTAAAAAAAAAGGACACGAGCGACGCTACGTTGAAGCAGTGACCTTATCGGTCGCAGGTTCGATTTCTGCAGCAGCGCCATTTATCTATAATTTTATGAATTTCACATTATCGGAATCGTAAACCCAAACTTCTGCTTTCAAACACTTTAATAATAGTCTTTGGAAAAGCTTTGCAGACTACGCTGACCTGTCCGAAGGTGCATGAAGGCCTGCGCTGGTCTGTCCAGGAGTCTACACAAACCTGCCTGAGAATGTGCAACACCAATGCAAAGATTCAACCCCGTGACCTGACAGTTTGTACATTCAATACATTCAATCCGTCTTTTGGCTCGTGCCACCCACGTTCGCATGGAAGTATCGTGTAGGATAACACATATTAAAGAACATATTATTTCTGTATTGTCAAACATGCAATTATTCCTTTCCTGGGCATCAGCAGGATTCCGGTTGCACAACTATTCATGTTTATGAAAAAAAGATTTATAAGTATAAAAAAATATACATTAGCGAGGGAATAATGCTAAACTGTGTGTGGGAAAATGCATGGGCCGACCTGAGTGTGTGCAAATACTTATTTGATCACCGGGCAACACCAGGAATCCCTGCTAGTATATATATATATATATATATATATATATATATATATATATATATATAAATAAGGGGATGGGAACTGTGTATCTGACATAATGTTCATGCATAATGATAATTCACGTTCATGAGCCATTTATTTATAGATATATGTAAACAGACTGATGCATATATATATATATATATATATATATATAGAGAGAGAGAGAGAGAGAGAGAGATGAGAACAAACTGGTACATAAGCACAAACTGACGAAGATAGACATATATATATATATATATATATATATATATATATATATGTATATATATATATATATATATATATATATATATATATCGGAAGAGAGAAGGAGAGAGGGATGATCAGATATAGATAAACAGATTGATATGAAAAGATGGAGACAGAAATGATATATGAACGGAGAGATAAACAGATATGAACACATATCGATATACATACATATATATATATATATATATATATATATATATATATATATATATATATATATATATATATATATATAAACAGGGATTTCTCAATAGATATATATCAACACACTGAAATATAACCAAACGAATTGAAAACAAGTAAACTGCACCTAGAGAGCATAAAACTTACCGAACAAGTGAGTAGTCTTCAAGACTAGCCCAAGAAATATTTCTTCCCGGTTGGTGTCTAATCTTAGATAGTTTGTTCGGAAGAAACTCGACCAACCATGGCTAACCGGCCCAACATATCGTACAGAAGTTACAGTTTCGAAATTCCACTTGAATATCTTTCAACATCGGAGATTGTAATAATAAACTGGTCCATCGGCAAAGCCAAAATATTGGTACAAAGCGTGGTATTAAAAATGATTGATACGATTCTAAAGGGTGCCAAAATGTAAGGCGGACATGACAGATGCCCAGTTTAAGCGAGTAATCACATATTTTTAAGAAATTAAAAATGGACAAATGTAAATACATATTTCTTCCGATCATGACTTCGTCATTGAGCTTGGAGTCGTCCATAGCCTCTCGTTTACCCTGCCAAACGATTTAATTGAAATCGAAAACTTTGGCTCCTGGCAATAGGACTAAAGTACCAATAAAAGCATTTATTAATTATGTGACAACTCCGTGCACTCTCCTTCTTTGTCTGTCTCTCTCTGCCTCTCTTTTATGCGCCTTGTGCCTTGTATACTTGGGTGGTCATAGCTCTCGACACTGAACTATCCAACGCAATGTTAATGGTGCCTTATCTAGTGTTGCCGATTATATTTTCGCGCTATTTTGTGTCCCATGAAGCACTTGATAAAAAAATGCCAAAACACGCTATGTAAAAAAAAAACGGTTAAAGAATGGACAAAAATTCCCATAATACTCATAATGCCCGCTCTAATTTGACGATTTTCAAACAGCCAAAACAATAAACGCGTTAAAATTTACCGCAAAAAGCACTAAATTGGAAACACTGGTCCCGTAATGTTAGTTTTATAAGTTCTTTCATATCAGTCATACACTTTCTTCTTTATCACCCTCTTACACGTTTCACAACGGTTTTACATACGATCTTGTAATGTGAGACATTCTATTTCTCTCTCTCTGATGACATGGTTTTTTTTTTAAACGAAACAACTATCTCTCCAAAATTTTTTAATTAATCCCAATGAAATTTTGTGGAAAGGCGGACAATAGAGTAAGAAAGGGGTGGTTGAATTTTGGGGTTGATTCAAGAATATTTTCTGCTTAAGAGATATTCTCGTTTTTTGTTTTTTAATATATTTTTGAGTATAATCATGCATGTCTACAATATACCGTCAAAAGTTATCAATAAATAACAATGAAAATTTGTAGAAGGATTAACAAAAGGCCATGGAAAAAGTAATTACGTTTTAAACAAAAACATTTTCATGGTACCTATACTTATTTTCTTCAAATCATTTCACAAAATCAGAACTAAACGATTGTAAATTAAAGATGAATTGAATTGTTAGTAAATGTACGCTTATGCCATCACGTTAACTCATATGGGAGAATCATTATGAATAATACTTAATGTATTAGTACAAAAAGATCACCAAAATTCTAGATATTCTGTTTTTCACCAGTTGCCTTGTATGAAAGAAACTCGTCCAATCACAGCTAACCGGCTTAGAATTCGTACGGGCGTTCCAATTTCACTCCTCCATCTGAATACTTTTCAACATTGGAGATCGCAAGAGTTAGTAGTAAAAACATTTATTGCTAATGTAACATCGGCACTAATGGGTTATATTACAAGCTATTAAACTTCTCTCCTTGTTTTCTTTTACGTAGGCAATGAAACAAAAGAACCTGTTTAACGGATTTCTCACACCGAAAATGGCCCAATAGACCTTCTTTTTAACAGCTTAATCTGTGTACTTTTCTATCTCACTTTGTCCATTTCGAGTAGCAAATCTATTCCATTTTCCATTTGTAAATGGCATATGGTGGCATGTGCAACAAGCCATAGAAGGGTAATTGGGCAAATGTCTCGACCGGAAGTCATCACTGGAGAATCCATTATCGTATATATATCATACATGTATACTTATCATTGTTATCATGGACGCAAAATTACACACTCACCCAACACACATCCCCTTTCCCCCTCTCTCTCTCCCTCTCTCTCTCGCTCTCTCTCTCTCTCTTTCTTGCCTATCTGTAACGGTTTAATGGTTGTTCTAACCTCAAACGCAAAGGGACCCAGGTTCGATTTCTTGCATGAGCGTAGAGCGAGGGAAACTCTTAATTCGGACAAGTTTGCCCGTGCACTCAGACTTGGCAGCTAACTGAGTACACCCTTAGACGCGTGATTAAGGTGAAAAATTGGGAATGGAGATGTGCCCTCCTCTATTCGAAAAATATATATGTACACATACACACATATAAATATATACCAACGGTCGGTGATCATTAGACAGCTGCTGGACAAAGGTCATTCAAAGTTCCCTCCATTCCGACCAAGATATTTGCCAAACTGTACCATATTTTACCACACCTATCTAGGTCATCTCATGTCTGGTCTTTTCCTACTGCGTCTGCTATCCCTTCGGCTACAATCGACTTGTACCATCTGCCTGTCTTCCTATCCGCTATGTGTCCAGTCTATGTCCATTTTTGTAACTTAATTACTTTTATGATTTTTTTTACTTCAGTCTGCTCTTAGGAATGAGGCAGGTCCATCCGTCTGTTAGTATGTCTGTCTATCTGTCTGGCCACTTTTGTATGTATCACGAGTACAGGTTGAACCAATGTAGATAGAGTGCTGAGAATTTGCAGGGTTTTAGTGGAGGGGTGTTAAATGCTATGTAGGTTTGAGCTAAATACTGATCACTTGATTCAATCATTTATCACTCCTTTTCACCAATTCTTAATTGATCTCCCTCAACACAGCATGCTGTCAAAGACATTGGTCACGTGGCGGTTTCTATTGAGTGACTTCACAGTTTTCCATCATAATCTTGATGTTTTCGGTTGCTTCTAGATGCCAGAAATTTCTTTTCAGATAATTCTCAAATAAAGAATTAATTCAAAGAAATAAAAAGAAATGTCTTGTGTTAAACATATATCTGAAAAAATCTAAATGTTTTGTAGTTTTTTTGATGTTTTTTTTTGCGCTGATCTAGATGTAAATCAGAAAATATATTCGGCAACAGTGCATCTCACCTTTTCATCCTTTTTATCACCAGTCTTCATTCCTTTTTATCTCTTTTACGTTTCGTCTCGTCAGCTCAAAAGATGATGACGTGTCCATCCGGTCAAATAAACCGTCATGACATGCTTTCACCGCCATTTTGAAGCCACTACGCCATCTGTCGGTAAAACGCAAACCCCTGTTGCGCGTTGTAATTGCATTAAACGAAACGCTTCGTATAAATACGAATAAAAATAATAAGAGTAAAAATAACAAAGGCAAACAAGAAAGATAAAAGTCAAATGTGTATGTCTGAGGTTATTAACAAGATGTTTAAGCGATCTTTTAGGAGTAATTGGCTTTGCAGTGATTTTGCTAAAAAGCTAGGTAAGAGGCCGCGTATTCGTCTGAAAATGTCATAAAGACAAAATAGAACGGAAATGGAGAAATGGCTGAAAGGAAAGGTAGAATTAAGCGAAAATATGATGGAAAATGAGATAGTTAAGAGATGTTTGATATAGGTAGGTAGGTATTAATGGACTGTGATAGACATCACATCAATGTGTATATGCATATAAGTATTTTACTTGATATAATGTATATATATGTATGTATGTATGTATGTATGTATGTATGTATGTATGTATATATATATATATATATATATATATATGCATATACATGAAAAGAAAGTGTATGATAATAAGATGAGTGAGTAATGTTTCGTATAAATAGGTAAGTATAAATGGACAACTATAGACACCCTACAACACACACATACGCACACAAACATACATACACACACATACATATAAGTATAAATCACTTTATATATTCATTTATATAAAGGGAAAGACAAAGCATAATACTAGGATCAAAGTATAATACTAGGATCAAAAGATAGAATAATAAACATGTCGATATCTATCTGTTCATTCTCTCTTTTTCCATATATCTATCAATTCATATATATCTCTAATATTGTCCATATCTATCTATCTATCTATCTATCTATCTATCTATCTATCTATCTATCTGTTCATATCTGTTGCTCTCTTTCTCAATCCGTTCAAATCTATCTATTCATCTATTTTAGTCTGTTCCTATCTATCAATCTATCTATCTATCAATCATTCAATCTATCTATCAATCATTCAATCTATCTATTTTAGTCCGTTCATATCAAAAACTGCTGTCCAACTCAACATTAACATAGATTGTAGATTGGACCCCGACAAAAAACCTATTTGGATATATGTGTGTGTGTGTGTGTGTGTGTGTGTGGAAAAATAGAAAAAGACATTTTTCCTCGGCGTAATAAAGACTACATGTTTGAATTTTCATTGGTACCATTGGTAAAGCCTTTATCCGTGATATACACTTACATACATAGCAAGCCAGTCAGACCAACTTGAAAACGGAAGAAAATTATTTTGATAGTTTTGTTTGACGGTTTTAGCACAGAAAACAAAAAGAAAAGAAAGAGAAATAAAAGAGAACTATTGATGATAGAAGGGTGGTCGGAAATGAAGAAAACAAAAGAGGTTAAAGTGAATGAAATGAAAAAGAAAAAAAAGGAGAGAAAACTATGAAAAGACTGAAGAATGAAATAATTCCAACAGTATCTGATAGATTTTTAAAAAATCATTTTAACATCCTTATACGATTTAAAAATTTGGACAGAATTTGAACCAAAAACGAACAAAAAAAAAAAAAAATACAAAAATCACACAATATTGAATCGAGATTCAACATTAGAATTTTGCATTTAAAACTCAAAAACTTTTGATCCAAATTCTATCAATTTTGAAGCTGTATAAGGATGCTGAAATTAACTGTATGAAATATATCGGATACTTTTTGCATACACGGTACATAAGGATAGGTCAGCAATAAAGAAAATAAAAGCTTATAACATGAATGAAATGAAAAAGATTTTAAGTAGGAAAGAGAAAAGTCAGATGTCTGAAGAATGAAATAATTATTATATGAGGACAGGCCTAGTATAAACAAAGCAAAAGTGCCCAAGACAACATTTTGGGACCTCGTTATATTTTCATACAAAGAGGAAATACATGTAAGATAGCAAAAACACACGTAACATAGACATATTATTTATCATTGGGTGTATGCCTAGAGTGCAGCGGTGTATTGAGTCAAAGGAGAGGAAGGAGATTTTTCCACATGTCTATATAGATCTTGTAGTATTTCATTTTATTAATGTATGAATGAAAGAAGGAAAGGAAAATCAAATGAGGATTTGGAAAGGCAAGACGAATGTAATGGCAATGAAACACTTCATATATATATATATATATATATATATATATATATATATATATATATATATATATATATATATATATGTATGGAGAGGCAGGGTGAATGTAATGGCAATGAAACAGCAGTAAAGAATATTAAATGCTAGAATAAATATAAAACCAAAAAAAATCTGACTAATGTAACAGACACAGGAAGGTCCAATGATGATGATGATGATGATGATGATTAAAAGAAGAGCTTTAAGAAAATGAAAGTGAAGATGTAAAGTTGATGACAATTTGTAAAAACCGAGAAGAAGAAGAAGAAGAAGAAGAAGAAGAAGAAGAAGAAGAAGAAGAAGAAGAAGAAGAAGAAGAAGAAGAAGAAGAAGAAGAAGGAGGAGGAGGAGGAGAAGAAAAAGAAGAAGAAGGCGAGAGAAAGGTGATGGAAAGTATAAAGAATAAGAAAAAGAAGAAAGGCAAGAAGAGGGAAGGAATAAGGCGAAAAGAAGAAGAAAGCTGAATGGTGGAGAGAAAAAGGAGAAAAAGAAAACCTAGAAGAGGAAGAAGTGGAATAAGCTGATGAAGAAGAAAAGATGGTGACAAATAAAAAAAAATTTAAAAAAGAAGAAAAATGAAAACGAGATGAAAACTGAGAAGTGGATTAAGGAAAGAATGTGAAAATTGATAAATACTGAAGAATAAGAAAAAGTAGAAGAAGAGAAGGAACAAGATGAAAAGGCGATGGAAACTGAATAGTAAAAAAAAAAAGAGGAAAGAGAAAACTGAGAATAAGAGGAACAGGCAGAGGAAGTAGACAAAGAAGAAAAGACTGTGATAATTATAAAAACCAAGAAGAAGAAGCAAGAGAAAAATGAAAACAAGATGAAAACTAAGAAGAGGATTAAGGAAAGAGTGTGAAAACTGAGAGACAGTGAAGAAGAAGAAGAAGAAGAAGAAGAAGAAGAAGAAGAAGAAGAAGAAGAAGAAGAAGAAGAAGAAGAGCCAGGGAGGGAGAAAAGCAAGAGAGAGACGACAAATGTTAGTTGGGAAAGAGAATGAAAAGTGAGAAGACGAAGAAAATCGTCTGAAATAATAAATGTTTAATCTTTGTTACGAGAAAAATCATGTCAATTGTAACCAAAATATCAAATTTGGAAGTATTGCTGAATCGAATACGGGAATGAGACAAGTTATCAGACGGATGAAAGGAAGGTTGGTCGAGGTGTGTCCGCCATGTTGAATCCTTGTATACCCTGTTCCAGCTGGATAGGTAAGGAGGGACTTTTGCACCACACATATTTAACCTGCTATGCAGCAGGTTTGATGTGCTGCACAAATGCTGCTTGAGTTGGTGGAATATTCTCAATGACACGCGATCCATGGTCAAATAGCTTTTTCTGGCACCATTCACTCTGCTCATGGAAGATGTTTTACTGTACATGATAACAACGAATCTTTCAATCCCATGCAGGAGAGTTCCACTTACATCATTTGACATTTCAGAGAAAGTTAAGAATGCAATTGCAACTGTAGCATATACGTTCCAGGCTTACCAGGTTGTTATGATAGACAGAGATCTATCAGTGGTTCTTTAACCCCAAAAGCTATCCATAACTCCTGCAAATTCAATCTTTCAAAGAAAGTTACAAAGACATCTACACCAGCGTCAATTGTTATTTTTAGGGCCTTCTTGTATCCTTCCTTTCTCCAATGTGCAGCAAGAAAAATCAGTCCCAATCAGGAGGACGGTCCATCATGTGCGTGTCCATCATATTTGAACAATTCCCTGAATTCTTAAAGCCGGAAACTTGATGAGTTCTTCATGGTTTGCATCGAAGCTGAGATAGTTTTCCAGTTCACAGGTATAGGGGCGTCTTGTAGAATACGTCTCTTCAGAGATCCCACATCTTGGCCACGAAGCTCACTCATATGTTTCAAATTGTTCTTGAAGTATCTATCCGATACCACATCCATTCTGTCAACTGCTACAAGCTGGGTTATCAGGTATGGATTAGAGA
Organism: Thysanoteuthis rhombus; assembly: GCA_963457665.1. Lineage (NCBI taxonomy): Eukaryota > Metazoa > Mollusca > Cephalopoda > Oegopsida > Thysanoteuthidae > Thysanoteuthis > Thysanoteuthis major. Next base: position 24,541,831 of record OY735239.1, read on the forward strand.
TTTTGTCAGCATGATCCTTTAAAGCTTTTCTGACCTTTTGTTGACAACATGTGGACCATTGAACCTCTATAGTGCAGATTTATCTGAATGTCTGGAACAGTCTGCACTAACTCTTAGTCTCCCCCAAAGATTAATTCGATGTCAGATATCTTCCCTTGTCTCAGTTGATCCATATCCGATATAGATGGTAGGCAAGGCTGATTTTCACAAGAGAAGAATTTTCCAAAGACTCCTCTTCAGATTTGACAAGATACAGTCTTGAGAACAAGTAACAATCAGCTTTTGGAGATGAGAGTTGGGCTCAAGATTCATCATCACTCAGGAGGATGGTTACCTGAACATCTTTAATTGATCTTTCAATTCTGTATCAATCAAATCTTCTCTTGAATCTTCTTTCAACACACAGCTTGGTTCTTGTTTACTGAATTTTGTAGAAGTCTCCTGCTATTGTATATGCAATGGAAGCCTTGATGTCTCAGGTGAACAGCTCTTCGCTGCCAAAAGTAAAAGGGGTTCCAATTCTCGGAAAGTATTCAGCAGAGCTTTTACAACTTTCTTAAATTTAGATATTTTATATTTAGATAATTCTAAACAGTGGAAGTAAAGGGAGATCATTTGTATCAGCTATATAGAAAGATCAATAGTCTGTAATTATTTCATGTTTAGATAATTCTGAAGAGTGGGAGTCAAGGGAGATAATTTATATAATCTATAAGTAAAGATCTATAATCTGTAATTATTTTACATTTGGATAATTCTAAAGAGCGGAAATCAAGACATAATTTGTATAAACTATGAAGAAAGATCTATAATCTGTAATTATTTTTTTTCATTTTTCAGATTTCACGAGAACGCTGAATGTAGGAAACTTCAAACTTGACACTGCACATCTTACGAACGTCGATTTTTTATAACGGCATCGCTGTGCATACACCCACACACACTTAAAAAGATTTATACATTTGTTGTTGGATAATTGTGAAACATTTGTGATCAGTTATAGAAGAAATCGGCCAGCTTTACCTCAATTTTTATAAATATTTCTTCACGTTGAATGATTAAATGTATAAAAACTCGTAAAGCAGAGTTACTTTGTGGAGTCATTCAGGGAAAAGTTTCAAAGAACAATCCTTGCTGCAAGGTCAAACTCTATTGTTACTTTCCATTCTGATTTGTTCTTTTTTGAATATGTTTCATTTTATCATTTTGGTGCTGGAAATAAAACCAGCGAAGAGTTGTCTCCCCCAAATTTGGAGAGGGTTGTTCTTATTCTTGTTCTTGTTTTTACGGTGGAAAAATAAAGTGAACTCCAGCCTCCGGCTCAAACTGGAGTTCGACAAAGTCGACCAGCTTTAATTCTTGTTCTCGTTATTTTCTTTACTTTCCCTCTCAGACCCAATGCCATAACGCCAACGAAAAATACGTTGAATAAATATACAGTGAATATAAAGAAATAGGCATTAATGTGTTATTTGTTATTTTTTACTAAATAAATAATCTCACAGAAATTCAAATACATCCGTGAAATTTTTCACGGATAATAACTAGTACTGAAAGGAAGCGAGAAAATAGATTGCGGTACAAGTGAAATGACATTCTGCGAGGTGAACATCTTGTTAACGTTTTAAACATTACAACTCTGGACAAATTCTTAAAACATGAAAGAATTGCTTACAAGGAAAAGATAAAATACATAAGAGTTAAATGTTCAAAAGCAAAACGGCCGAAACAGGAACTAAATAAATAAAAATAGTGAAGGGTACGTTGGTAAGTAAATAAAGACGCAAATAAGTAATTAAAAGTAAAGACAGGTCTGGTTAGTCACTCATCAGAAACCGTAAAGTGACAAATTTCTTTCCTCAGCTCATTATGTTGAGGGGTGATCAATTAAATGGGAGAAGGGTTAATCAACGTATAAGTAATTAAAAAAAAAGACAGGTCTGGTTTGTCACTCATCAGAAACCGTCATGCGTCAAATTTCTTTCCTCAGCTCATCTTGTAGAGGAGTGATCAATTAAATGGGAAAAGGGTTAGTCAATGAATAATTTATTTCCCTCGCCTTTTGTTGGACAGTGATCACTAAAAAGGTCTGAATTTTCAAAATACAAACGTGGAAGCTACCGGAGGCAAACAAAAAAGCAAATTTATCTTAGACTCACATTGCAAATTTAACCCCCACTGAAAATCTATTTAGGGGTGTTAAGTTAAAAAAACAAAAAAACAAACATAATTGGGAATAAATGTTCAATTTTCAGCCCTCTAGCTCCTGTAGTGCGGCATATGAGTGTGAAACTTGCAAACATACATACATATATGGCCACACTGAAAAAACTGTTACGTTGTAAAACATTGAAAAAATACTCTAATTTGTTACACACAAATAATTAGTTTATCTCAAAGAAGTATTCATCAAAATTAATCATAAAATTTCTTCAAGACAAACTGAAAAATTTAGGCTGACATTTTTTCAATTAGGAATTTTTTTCAAATTGGTCCAAAGGAACTTCTTTCCAGGGCAGCTAGCGAGCCAGACCCATTTGAAAACTGTAGATATTTATGTTGATGTTGACTAAATTAATGTTTTTGGTTGACAGTTTAAAAGAAAAAAAATTATAACGTGGACATTTGGAAACGAGTTTACGTTCCAAAAAAGTTGGTTAGGGGTCACACTACAATATTCCTCTTTGAACTGTACGAATCGGGAAAACTTTACTGAAGCCTTTCCTACCATTTAAGCACACACCCGAATTCGGATGCTGTCTTGCTGCGCCTAAGTATGTAGCCAGTATTTTTGTTATGCTTATTTAAATGAATCAAAGACGAGACAGCTCTTGCCATCTGAAGAAATACATGTCGTACATGTCTACGATTACCCGGGCTGGTTTTTAAGCTTGTTGGCCCCCCGCCGCGACACGTGGGGGAAATCACTTGATCAGTACGTATTAAGTTTGAAAAGGAATGGAAATCGGTTAACTACGGCTTGCAACCCACTTTAGGGAGCAGAAAGTTAGCAGCGTAACGAATTATGATGTGATATTGAGACATAAATTTGCAGCTAAAGGACCTTTGTAGTCATCAACTGTTTAGCAGGAGTATTAGGAATACCGGATAGTAATGTCAGTTTTACATAATCTAACATTATGTAGAATTTTTTGGTATTTAACGCTACCAAAATCAAATAGATATGAAATAAATAAAAATCGTATCGTCGAATCTTGCATGGTGAAAACCCTGAAAAACACTTTTTTCATTTTTATATCACTTGACCTTTCCGAGACTACTGTGACATGTATTCCGGGGTCTCTGATAAGGGTGCTGTGAAGTGTTATCGTTTTTTATATAACCTAACTTTTGGGGTGTTTCCACATGGACACATAGCGTAGTGGTTACAGAACCAGACAGAATTACTGCAAGTAATCTAATGGTTCTAGGTTCAATCCCATTGTGAGACAATAATAATTCGAAAATACTACTACTGCTAAGAGGGGAGTGCAGTCAATATACCCCCGTCGGTCAAATAAAGGGTTTGGTTCGTTACTTCCCCGCACATACCAGATGATACCTGATGAAGGCCGTAAAGTACAACGGCTGAAACGTTGTATGAAAAACATCCAAGATGAGGATAGTCCGAATAATAATCGAAATACTAAATAAGTTACTTTTGAGTATTTAGTGCCACAAAAATTCTTCTGCCTGATTTACTGGTTGTGGTTCTCCAAATTATGATAGCATTTTCTTTTCCAGGCCCTATCGTATAAAGGGAATTTTAAAACAATTGGAGATGGTGTAATCTTTCATAGTATATTCTATGGATTTCGTTTCGATAACAATGTAACAGCAGTCACGAAAAGAATTTGTGTTTCTCTGAATAAAGGGTTCGATTCGTTACTTCCCCACACCTACCAGAGGTAAACCTGATGAAGGCCGTAGAGAACAACGACTGGAACGTTGTATGAAAAACAACCAAGATGAGGATAGTCCGAATAATAATAGAAATAAATACGAAAAGAATTTGTTATGTTTATCCCAATGCACTTGACATCTGTTAGTGCCAATATTGATTCACCAGATTCCAATTGGACAATTTTGACCATTACAATGCCTATCGGAGGCAAGTGAAGTGGGACAACAATTTACGGCACCCAGTTGCAGGGGTACATCGTCGTCAAATCATTGAAGAATTATCAGAAAAATGAACCAAAGACAGGCAACTGTACAAGAGTATATTTAATAGATCCTTCAAGAGACCAGGAGTTTGAGATCCATACAAACTTGTCGCTGAAAACAGAGCCCAACGTTCAGCGATCTGCAACTACTTTCGAAACATAGGAAAAAATGTAGTTTCTTATTCAAATCATGACTGGGACGAGAAATGAAGTTTGAATGTTAACAGAAGGCGGGTGAACCAGTGGCTAGAACTGATCTCCTGATCAGACATCGGATATTGATGGGGTTAAACCTGGGCTATCAGACTTTTCACATCAAAGCCAGCTTTCTTTTCATAAAGAATGGACTGAAAGGTTGGTTTGAAGATGAACAACTGAGTTGAATAACTGACAATTATGGAATGGACTTTCCTAAGAATAAAAGAAGACCTCAGTGTTTTATCGGTATGCTCTCCGGCCTTCCTAATATCATTTGATCTAGCATAAACTTATTCTCATTATTCCATTGATTTTTTTTATGAGTAGTATCCCAATCTTTATTGTTTTATTCACGACATTTTGGCTTGTCAGCTCCCTGGTCTTCTTCATGAGTATGTCATATTTGATATTTTCCGGAGACAAACGTTTGTCTGGTTTGCAATATCTATCTATCTATCTATCTATCTATCTAAATCCATCTATCTATCTATCTATCTATGATCATATCCCAATAAGCTCAGATCATTTTATGTATCTATCATGTGCAACTGAGGGTATTTCTCTCTGTTTCTCTGTTTCTCTCTCAAACACACATATGTAGGTATACACATATGTATACACATATAATGCATTCGCTCTCTATACTTATAAGTATGAAGATAAGTATGTACATATGTATCAACACGGCTAAACCGCACTGGATACACCAGTTTTCGTATGACCACTGAAGTCAAGCCTGGCGATTACCTAGGTGGGCGACCGTCTTGGAAAAGCAGGAGCCGTATGTAGCTGCAAGCTTCTGTGTCCGTCTTAAACTATGCTCTGTCGTCGATTATCAGAGCATCTTGCCTAGTGGGGACCGGGATGTGCGCCTGGTCCCTCTCTCAAGCACGTGCTGCTCGATGGGGGACATATGACAGTGTGCCCACTTAGGGGCCGACACATTTCTATTCGAGTTTCAGCAATAATAGGGCAACAAGGCATCTACAAAGGCCTGATGTTTAACAAACTTGTTTCATGGTCCAATTCGATAGTCGAAAGAATATGACCTTCAATTTCGCCCGATTACTTCGGCCTTGTATAACTTTGAGCTAAGCTTCATAAATACCTTTATTTAATAAGTATTTTCATCAATCACCTTATCCCAGCGGCAGAGCACGCGCCTTCTCTTCGATAGAGCAGCGTTCAATCTAACGACGAATCATACTAAAACCATAAAAAAATGGTGCTCAATGCCTCTCTGCTATGCAATCAATACAAGAAGTGGGATCGAAGAACTTCTTCCCGATGCGAATGAATTAGCCCCAGGTAGGAAAACTCCAATCCTAGTTCTTGCGCTGAGTGCTTAGCAGGGAGGCATTGAGTATCATTTTCAAGGTCTTTGGTAAGAGATTAGACCAAATCACATTGGATACACCGGTTATTGTTAGATGATTGAAGATAAACAACGTTACGTTTAGTCAGTGCCTAGATGGGTGACCATTGGGTAACACCCAGTTCTGTAAGCAGAACAAAATTTCAACAGGCCTGACTAGCCGGAAGTGGGTCTTACTAACAATTGCTTGTGTATACCCGATCCCAGACCCTGAGAGAGGATATAAACGGAGAACAATAATACACACATATTTGCCATTTCCCTTGTATTAAGAGACTGAGGATTATGAATGGGCAGCATAAGGAGATGTAAGTTTAGAAGTTTGGATAGAGAAAGCATATATCCTTCTGGTGAGTAACAAGTAAAAAGAGACTCTTTAGGAAGGAATAACTTAATTGAGTATTAGAGGAAAAGACAGAGACACCGATATATATATATATATATGTGTGTGTGTGTGTGTGTGTATGTTTTGTTAATTGCATTATATTATTTTGAAATACTATTTGGAATGATCTCCCATTAACACACAGTGAATGTATCATTTGGCATAGACAACGTAAATTGAATGAATTATTTAAAAAAAATGGGACTTCGACATAGCATTGCTATTACCGTTGAGCTAAGTGACCGTTGGTAATGCAAAATTCCAAATAACTGCTTTAACTCCAAATTCTCATTTTGTACATTCATTCTGACCGTGTAATAACTACAGATCGTTTCATATAGAGTTTCAAAATAAAATAACGGATAATTGGAAATGATTGACTGAAATGACATAAATTTTGAAAAATACTCTTATATCTTAAGTGTTTATTTCGGTAAAGCTTAAACAGCATCAAAATCGGTAAAAATTGAACCAAAGACAATATGGGAAAATGATTGAACATAATAACCCATAAATAGAAATCAGAAATCTTCGGTCCAGATTCTGTCAACTTTGAAGGTTTATAAGTATGTCAAAATAAACCTTTTCAAATGTATCAGATACTTTTTGCATTCACTATATATATATATATATATATATATATATATATATATATATATATATATATATATATATATATATATATATATATATTCTTCATCCGACTAATCTACTGACCACTTTTCGTGAATAACTCTCCGGTAGCAAATACGTGTGACCTATCGCCATGTTCTATTGTTAACAGCCTGTGAAACCGGAAGTGTTCGACTCTAGACGAGTCAATTAGACCTATAAGTAAATGAGTAATTCAAAACTTATTAAATAACACACACACACACACACACACACACATATATATATATATATATATATATATATATATATATATATATTATTAAAAAAACACTTGGCAGGCTCGGTTGTGAAGAGGTAGATGTAATGGGAGGTTTCGCGAGAGTTGGGAAGGGATCTGTTGTTAAGCGTTGTTTCCTTAATTCGGGGCCGAATGGGATCTGTGTGAACACTCGAAAAGATTCACAGATTGTAATATTAACCCTTAACTTCCCGTAGGGGATATCTGACGCAGTTGGATCGCAGTGGAAATTTGTCACGAAAACTGTAAACAGAGGTTTCTACAGTTTTCAAGCGTGTCCGGATAGCTGGCTTGCTGACTGTGTATGTATGTAAGTATCCCACGTACATGCTGAACCAATGGAGTTAAAGGGCTGAAATTTACAACATTATTACGTCTGGAAAAAAAGTTTTTTTGACGCTCCCTCAGAGAGAGAATTTCATTGGGTGGTACAATTTGTGTGTTGTTCATGTCAAATTGGCCCTTATTTTTGTTAAAAACTGTATTTACGCTTGTTGTTTTTTAAAATTTTTAATTGATCACTTCCAACACAGTATGCTGCTGAAAGACGTTGGCAACAGTTTCTATTGAGTGACTAATCAGACCTGTTTCTCTCCCATGTTTCTTTGTACAATTTTGAGCCATCTCTAAACGAAATATATACTATTAATCTCAATATTGTGAATATTTCTTTTGAAATTACCATCGTCTGAGAAAAAGATATGCATGTAGTTTTTTGGGACTGGAGAAAGCTTGTATATTAGATATTTGTATCCGTCTTTTTGTCAAATAAAATATAAGCAAGTATCTTATTTCATGAGTCAGCAGTACAATATATCTATGTATTTAACTTTGATGCACATAAAAAGCATCCATCAATGAAAACAATATACAAGATGGACCTACGTTTAAAAGAATACGTGAGAACTTTCAGAGAGAGAGAGAGAGAGAGAGAGAGAGAGAGAGAGAGAGAGAGAGAGAGAGAGAGAGAGAATGAGAGAGAGAGAGAGAGAGAGAGAGAGAGGGAGAGAAGGGGGGTTAAAGTTTAAAAAAATTGAAATTAAAATTTGTTTTTAAATTTTGAGAGTAATCTTTGCATAAACGTCTAAGAACATTGAAACAAAAAGAAAAAAAGAAATTGTTTCCAATTTCATAATTTAATATCTATTTTCAATCATTGTTTGTTGGGCTGCTTTTAATTAGATCTTTCAATTTCAAAGTTTTCATAACAATATTGTTAATAAAGTCTTATATTATTTCATAATAATATTGATGATATGATTAATAACAATGTAATTAATCTACGATATTCGGGAGTAACAAAATCAGCAGCCAGCCATCGGTAACTAATTTAATTATATCTAAAATGGACATCGCGACTCACGACATGGATTCCTAGAGATCACATGTGCAATTGAGGCCGGCAGAATATTAGATGGAGAGACGAGCTAGTCAAATTCAGAAAGTACTGGCTCCGCAACACCCACGATAGAGAATTGTGGCGAATCATGGGGAGGGCCTATGTCCAACGACGGACGTTGGAAGACTGATGATGATGATGATGATGATGATGATGATGATGATGATGATGATGATGATGTGGTAGTCAGGTGAGACTCACCAAATCAATTAGAATATAGGTATAATTCATTTTTGTTTTATTACATTCTATATCATAAAATGTATTTTTTATAACATGATTCCAATAAATTTTTGATCGTTAATTTCTATGGATGATGACAAAAATTGCCAAGTCCTTTCGAACAGAGTCGCGAAGGCGTCAGGGTGAATCCGACCCTCTCCTTTTTACCTCTAGTTAAAAAAAAAACCCTATTCAATCAAGAACGGAATTCTCATGATGTGTCCAAGTTCAGAAACTATGAAATGGAAAACCGTGAATAGAGGTGGGTGCTGTAAAGGAAACCGTGGATAGAGGTTAAATATCTGAAAGGAAAACTGCGGACAAGGGAAGAACTAAGAGAGAGACTATGGATGAGGGTCCCGCTAAGAGATGATCTATAATTCATATCTAAAAAAAAACTACTTTAATCTATAATTGCATGCTTGTGAATGATAATGACGTAATTTTATATCTATCACGAAAATGGATTAGTAGAACGAATAATTTTTCTTTGATGACAAAAAAAAAAGAATGTGCATTTTAAGAGAAAAAAAACAACAGATAATTTTTGTACGAGAATTGAATAAAATAAAATGAATTGCGACAGTTAACTTGGTACCATAGATCAAGAAGAGAATAAATGGCATCAGTTAACAAGTGAGTTAAAGCAATGTTGGACACATCTATAAACGATATCTCAAGTGTAAAAACCTAATATATACGAGGGCACAAGTATATGTTCACAGCCAGACAAATAGTTATTAGCTGAATTTTGCTCCGAAATGTTCTATCCCTAATGTTCTATTCATGTGATTAATACTGAAGTGAGCATCGAAAAAGTAAGAGGAAATGACAAAATTGCTTCGTAAAATGAATATTTAAACGTTTTTTCTTTTTTCATTATTTAGCCACGGGCTTATTGGCTAGCCTAATATACCCCACGTGCACACAGGTACACGCATAGGCACATAGACACAGAAACACATAAATGATTAATTACATGTATGGTATAAACTAAATGATAAGAAAGGGAAGTGGTGACACAGAAAAATTCATTGAAAAAGTTTTTTTTAATTCTGTTTATTGTTTAAAGTTGTGAAGCTTTCTAGACTAAACATACATACACACACACATATACATGCATACATATATATATGTGTGTGTGTATTAAGGAATTGATGATGTATATTATCCGATAGAATGATGCATTCCTCAGCTTAGACAACGTAAATAGAATAAACAATTAAATAAAGACACACACACACACACACACACACACACATATATATATATATATATATATATATATATACATATATGTATACATTTACGTATGTGTGTGTGTATGTGTGTATGTGTGTGTGTGTGTGCGTGTGTGTACACACCTAAGTTCAAATCAGTTATTCAATATCCGGAGTGCTCGATACATTCAACATTAAGTCAAGTTGAAGAACAGTTATAAATATGGCGAAATAATGGATTTGCCACACTAACACGTTTATGATTCTGGCCTTTTTGAGCGTCTTCAAGCGAATGATTCCATTAATTTGGATCCCTATTTAGGACGATTTTGTGTCTATTTTTCCGGATGGAATACCTTTTTTAAAAAAAAAAAATCTATTTATATTCATTTTTCTTTTTTCGTGTTTAGTTGTATCTTATTTTTCATAGGAATATATATATATATATATACACACACACACACCCGTATATATATATATATATATATATATATATATATATATATATATATATATATAACAGCGACAGATGCCCTTTGTAAAACAAATGTTCCGAATCGAATTTTGTATATCAAACTGAAATATCAACCCAAGAGAAAACCTTAGGTGTGAATTATCATATCGCAGTATCTAAAATACCCTTCAAATAAAGATGAGTCACATAACCCTTCACAAACGACAAGTACAAGAACAATAAATCACTATCCACAAACAGACAGCAGCCTCACACCCACTGGAAAATGGAAATTATTAAAACTAACACACATATGTCAAAAGATTGAAACCCCATACTACTTATGCATAAATGAAAAATTAGGAATTCGGACTTTTACCAAAAAGACAAAAAACTGAATTACTAAATAGAAAAAATGAAGTAGCTGAAAAATACCAGCACTGATCAAGATTTGTACTAAAAAATATAATATAACACCCCCACATATAGGGATATAAAAATCAACCATCATAGCTATTTTATTCTCATTATTATAAATGATATCAAAAGCAGCATTACTATTAATATTATTACTGTGATATCCCCAGTCACTGTAGGAACAACCTAATCACCTTCTCATAATTAGCTTACATATATAGAAGCAAACCCAACTAGAATATAAAAAGAATAAAACATAAACAACCAAGGTTATGTAGAAGTGAACTCCAAGTCTGGTGGTGTGGATAAAAGTAGGAATAGAATACATCCTGGGAGGAAACATACCACAAAGAGCTGATGGATTAACAACAGACTGATAAAGGAACTGTCTGCAGCATCCCAAGCAATTTATATCAACAAGACATGAATCCACTTCCCAATGGAAAATGAAACAAACAGTAACCAACAATTGAAGAAAGAAGAGAAAAAAGAAAAGATATATAAATATAAAAGGAAGGATCTTCACCAAGAAAAATAAATACCCCCATTAACGTCCTAAAGAGGGATAAAAAAAAAATCACATCATTCGCCTGAAGAAGCCCGAACAGAGCAGAAACATTAAAGTGTTTGTGTAGTGAATCCTTTATTCAATCACACACACACACATGCACACGCTCATACACACACACATGTATGTATATAATTTATTGACCACTGTGATAAAACATCTACAACGGATAAAATCAGTTTTTGTTGATTTTCTATTCGTATTTTCACTAATTGAGAATACATATAATGTATGTATGTATGTATGTATGTATCACACGTACAGGACGTACCGATGATATTACAGGGCTAAACATTTCTACATTTACTCCACCTTCTTTCTAGAAAAAAACGTTGTTTTATTCTTGAGCATCCTCTCCCTGATAGGTTTTTATTGCAGGTTCAATTTGGAATGCAAGTTTTTGCTAAATTGATCCTTAGTTTGGGTCCAGCAACATTCACGCTTATTTTTCTGAGAATCCAGATTTTTTAAAGTGATCACTGTCTCAAAAAGGCGAATAAAGTAACTTATTCATTGAACAACCCGTTTCCCAAGTTTTTGATTGTTCACTCCCAACACAGTATGCTGCCAAAAACCTTGGTCTTATGACAGTTTTCTCATGAAGGATTAACCAGACTTTATATATATATATATATATATATATATATATATATATATATATATATATATATATAAAGTCTATATATACATACATATATATATATATATATATATATGTATATATATATATATATATATATATATATATATATATATATATATATATATATATATATATATATATATATATATATATGCATATATATATGTATATATATGTATATATATATATATATATATAATGTGAACCGTAAAGAGTGAGACAGACTCGGGAGTATATATATATATATATGTGTGTGTGTGTGTGTGTGTGTGTGTGTGTGTGTATGCAAATAGATAAATAGCTCTAAGATCCTGTTAGTAACCATAGATAATAAATAAATTCCTTAAGCAATTGCGTCATGATATTGAATCACTTCTGACTATTCGTGACCCTGACCCAAGGGGTTGGAGTTTTAGGAGTTGTTAGGGTGGAGGAAACCAATGATTGGAGCGCTGTCAGCATCTGGTTCCGCACAGCTCCTGTTTGTGGGAAAACGTTTTTGTCTCATTGCAGACGCGACAATATTGTTTTAGTCATCCTATATTTGAGTTGATATACAATTAATTAATTTGTCCCATTAAGTAAGAGAAAAATAGTGACCTGGCCTTAATTGTCGTCATGAAACCAATATGAGTCGTTTGGTGGAAAATAATTGAGGAGAGGACTATTTTGGTCTTTGTTGAGAGTCTTATTAGAATCAAAACTTTTATCTCTGCGTAAACAGACCCCCCCCCAAAAAAAACAAACAAAATAAAACAAAAACAAACAAAAACAATAATAGTACTTTCCGATTTCGAATATTTGGAAATTCTCTCACTAAATATAATTCCGGTGATACTCAAAAAATAACCATGCTGAAGAAAATTCTTTCATATTTAACAACAATTGAAGAAATCTGCGAGAGTGTGTATGCTCTGCGATTACTCGACAACTAGCCAATACACAAAGTTAAACATTCATATATTATTCATCACATGAGGCATTGTGGTGTTGAGCCTACAGTTTTTTTGATCAGTGGTTCTTGAGAAGTCTAATTAAAATCAATGAAAAATTACAAATTACAGATCTTTTATCTACTATTATTGATCGAAATTCTGATATTTCTATGTAAATTGCGAAAAGATTTGAATCAAGATGAAAACATTTGAATTGGCAACACTGAAGAGAAATAACCAAATCATTTCCAAACTGCAGTTTCGTACAATGGACGGAAATTTATTTCAGAAGACTAATATGACAGGCCACTGCAAACCATAAAGTTTTTTTCCTCCTAAAAATACACCTTAGAAACAGTTGACGTCCTTGTTCATTAAATACTCTTACCTTTTCAACTTTTTACAGAATATATGATGATTTACATATGAAACACACAATGGTTTAATTAAAAAAACTACAAAGCAATAGAAAAAAAAACTCTTTAATTCAAAACAACTTATTAACAATTATTTTATTCTAAGTTTGATGAGAATGATTTGTTTCAATACGGATAATTTATTCATTCAAGATATTTTTTATCAATTATTTATTCATCAATTTAATTATAATTATTCATTGTAGTTTTTAAAATCTAATTCATATTTAAACATAAACAAAAACAAATTTAAGCGTTGGGCTTATCTTGGAGATAAATGCCATTATATTCTCAAGGGTACATTCATCATAATTTTGTCGCAAAAAACTAGACACGGTCATTGTTTCGGATAACCTCGTATAATGTTTCGTAAGGGATTTTTCATGAATGTCCGAATGCACCACATCGAAAAGTATGCCCCCAAACTATTATACCTTGGTGGTATCTGAATGATCATTGACATTTCTTGATTTAAAAGTCAAAGAGTAACATGAAAAGAAATTGAAGGAGAAAGATTGTGTTCGGTCAATCTTCTACGTTTGAAGAGTCTACCAGCCTTGAAAATCAGTATTCGAAATTCTGACCTTGGCTCGAAGATCGGCCTTTTGCAAAGATGGGAAATACCCAATTACATAGGTATTTGCTTACACTATATCTGAATGAGAAAAGTACCCAAGCTTTGAATAAAAATATTCATGATTTGGACGTGTTGGGGGGATCAGTTAAAAATGGAAAAGGAGAAATCAATGAATAAATTACGTTTCTCGCCTTTTGTTGTGTGGTGAACCCAAAAAATTCAGAATATCAAAAAAAAAAAAAAAAGTGCAAACACTACCAGGCTCAGACTAAATTACCAATTTAGCATAAATTAACATAGTAAATTGACCAACCCACCAAAAACCTATTTTGGTAGAAGATTTTCCAGAAATTAGGGATGTTTTCTGTAGACATAATTAGGAGTAATGTTTAAATATTCAGCCCTCTAACTCCATCGCTGCAGCTTGTACGCGTGCTACATACATAGCTAGCGAACCAGAATCACTTAAAAACTGAAGAAACCTATGTTGACAGTTTAGGTGGAAAAGCTTTTTATAGCTATTTTCTTGACCATTTTCTCTAGTATTACGGCTTTCGCTTATGGAATTTTGTGAATTTTCGTACGGCTGTCATGTTTTAGCATCAAGAATCCTATTGAGTTAAATATTTGATAAAAATGTGCATCCGTAGTTGATTTCATTCATCGTTAGGATTACCACTCACACACGCTTTTTATTGTAATAAAAAAACCAATGGTGCACCGTTCTTGAAACTTTTATTTATCAAACTTAACAAACATGTATTGACATTTTTATCGTAACATTGCATTAGATCATCTTAAATCTTATCTAATTATTGATTTTCGCCTTTAAAAACAAAATGCGTCCGAATCGTCCGGGTTAGACAAATTTGCGGCCAAAATATCCTCGTATAACTCGTCTTTGCTGAACTCTCCAGGCCAACAGGCTCAAAATGTCCGCCTATCGTTTTTTACAGATGAAATGATTTCGAATAGAAAGACAAATGATGATATAAACAAGAAAAATAGTAATTATTTAATCGAAATATGACCCCTTTGGAGCTATAACCCCTTTCCATCGATTTTCAATAATAATGTACCATCTTTATAAAAAGCTTCAAGTTTAGAGATCCCAAAATTAGTACAAAAAAATATGACATCCCTATTATTAAACCTTTTATTATGGATATGCAGATCAAAGTGCCTGGGAATATGACATTCTATAGAAGAAATGTCGAGTGAATGTGGTATAAGACTTTATATACCTATTCTCTCAGCTTCGGCACGGTGGGATTGGGTACCGTCATGCTATGTAAAACTATCACTGATTATTCGGATCCAATAAATATCTAATCATTTTTTGATCTTTAATAACAGATATTAAATTCTGATTCTTGTAGGAATCGCAATAAAGTTCCAAATAGTTCATTCTTCAATTTATTCTCGACGAACGTTGGTCACGTGATGACAATTAACGCCACTTGATCAATATTTTCTCCCACTTAATTGGACAAATTAATTAATTGCATCTCATTAACTCAAATATTGGATGACTAAAATATATTTTCTGGGTCGGCGATAGAACAATCACATTTTTTCCCACAAACAGGAGCTGCATGGAACCAGGTGCTGGCAGAACAGTCAAGAATCCTTCGAGCGCCTCAACCATTGGCTTCACCCTAACGACTGCTAAAATCTCGACCCCTCGGGCGCCAGGGTCGTGAGTTGTCTAAAGTGATTCAATACCATGACACGATTACATAAGGGACCTCACCTTATTACTTATTGTCACCTGCAAGATCTTAGTCAGAGGCATTCGTCTATTGATCAGCCAACACACACACACACACACACACACACACACACATATATATATATACACACACAGATATGATATATATACATACATATATATATATATATATATATATATATATATATATATATATATATGTACAAGAGTGCAATTGCAATATCAATATATTCTATATTTCATTCAAATCACTATCACTCTAACTACCACAGCATATATATATATATATATGAACATAATATTTTTCTTTTTCAATTCATTAGGGTTTCTCGATGTATTACTTGGCTTTCATAATCAACCAAACTGAAAACTTGGCTTCTATAATACCAATAAAACAAATTGTTGCATTTAAAGGATAGATATGAACCATTACATGAAAAGTAGTGACAAAAATAATGAATCTCAGAATTTAAATGTATTAAAGGATAGTATAGATAGATTGATGGATAGATAGATACGAATATATATATATATATATATATATATATATATATATATATATATATATATATATATGGGAGAGAGAGAGGGAGAGAGAGGGAGAGAGGGTCGGGAGAGAGAGATGGGATGGGAAAACTACTAGAGTACTATGATACATAATATGAAAAAAATGCCATAGATAGACAGATAGATAGATTGATGGATAGATGGTTAGTTGGATATGAACATAGATAAGAACAAACTGAGATAGATATTAACTGATATATATATATATATATATGTTTTTTGTGTGGATATGAGGTGATCCGACATAATATTGGTAAAATGATAATTGGATTGAGGAGAAAATTCTTTTTCTTTACCTACAAATTATTTTACATCTATCTATCGATCTGATTATCTACCTATCTCCTTCTTCCCTGTTTCTCTTATATATATATATATATATATATATATATATATATATATATATATATATATATATATATATATATATATATATATATATATATTATATGGGAGTTCTGAGAGTACAAGGATATAAAGATAGGAAGGTAAATATGAGCAAACTGACAGAGATAAAATCAACAGAAATGGATGGATAGATATATGCACAAAATGAGATATATAGATGCAGACTGATTTAAATAAATTTGCCGTTAGGTATGAACGGACCGAGATAGATATATATTAACAGATTGAGATATACAGAATAACAGATAGATAGATAGATAGATAGATAGATTAGATAGATAGGTAGTAGATAGATAGATAGATACCTATATACTGAGAGAGATAAGTTGATAATAAAAAGAATGTGATTGGATAGATAGATAGATGACTGCTCGGAGAGTGAATAATAATAATCTTAAAGTCAATTTCCCTTTGTATTGAGTAGCATCTTTATTTCAAGCCGTCGTCCTCATTCGTTGAGATGCAAGGGTCACGTGGGGTGAAAAGTCGAAGGAAACATACAATGCCCGGAGGTCAGGGGTCACTTCCCTTAAATGGGAAGTATCGTATTTAACTAATTGGGACAGTCAGGCGCCTGAACATACTTTGACAACAATTTCCCACGATCAGTTTCTCGTATACACCATCACAATCACTGCTGGTGTTACTCTAGTTGGTTGTCGAAATTGTATTATGACGCATGCGCATTGACAATTGTTGTGTGACATCGCGTATCCGGTGTGGTACCCTCTTGACCAGAGGATTGTCTCCATGTTGTTTCTGGAGATGGGGTTGGTGGTGACGGTGATCGTAGTTCCCGTGCGCGCACACACACGTTTTGAAACAAGTGCATAAAAGAAATTAATGTGCGCACAAAAGGTTAGTTATTTAGAATAATATAGTAATTAATGATATGATTATATGTATACCTAATATTCCAAGGGAAATTATGTATTACCATCACCGATGTATGCTGTAATCAGTTAAAAAGTTCGAAAAAGCGGTGACCAATGAATAAAGTTACTTCTCTCACCTTTTGTAAGGCTGATCACTGAAAAAGGTGAGCATTTTCGAAAAACAAGCGGACACAAACGAGTGACCAATTAAGCATAAACTTGGATAGCATATTGAATCCCCCTCTAAAAACCTGTTTTGGAGGGGAATTTTCCAAGAAGAAAAAATAACTTTTCCCTCCCTGTTGAGAGATTGGGTGGCGGCTAAATTTCAAGCCTCTTCTTTGAACGGTTACGGCTGAGAAAAGTCCGAATGTAAACATAGAAATAAATGTCAGAACACATAAATAACCCAAACCCTGCAACAATGATTAAACTCATCTGTAATGGGTAGCAGATATCATTAATTGCTATGTATATATGTATGTATCATACGTTAAGGTTACACCAATAGAGCTAGCAGGCTAAAAAATTGAACATTCACTCTTTATTATATGTAGAATAATATTTTTCTTAAATATGCCTGCCTTGAATAGATTTTCAGTAGGGGTCAATTTACAATGAAAGTTTATGCTAAATTAATCACCTTTTTGGCCTGTCTGTTTTTTTGAAAATTCAGACTTTTTAGTGATCACTGTCCAAAAAAATGCACGAAAATAACTTTTGATCATTGATCACCCCTTTTTCTGATATTTCGATTGATCACCCCGAACATGGCATGCTATCAAAAGACGTGGATCACATGATGGTTTTCTATTGAGGGCTAATCAGACCTGTATGAGTTAACATTTGCACCAGAATCCAGAGCGCACATGCTTTTGTCACGGGAAATAAATTTACACAACATAAAGGTTTTGGCGTGCACAAACTATGACAAATTAGAAGGAATATTGGTGGCGATGCTAGTAGTGTTAGTGTTGGTGAAAATGGTACTAAATGTTGGTACGGTGATGGTGGTGATGGTATGTAGGATCGTAGTGCTGTTGATGGCGTCGATATCGATGGTGGTGCTTTGTTAACGATAATCAATTTCGGTTTCTGTGCCAAAATCCTTTCCAGATTTCGGCAGTAAAAATATCTATCACTTTATTCATGTACAAGTCAAATCTAAAATACTCATGTTCTCACTAATCTTCATCGAAGCCCCTCAAATGGCCCGCCCGACCAACCAGCTGAGTGGACTACAGATTATTTTCTCTTTGCTCGTCTGTGTTTTTTCGAGTGCTCCTGGTAACATTTTTTGGGTTACAACCATGAAAACTCACACGAGTACACCACGAAATCATCTAAAGACCTTTTTTTTCTTTTTCGGGAAAAGTATTTTTGTGTCTTTTCGGTCGTTATAAACCAGAAAAGCTCAAATCTTAGGCCGGTATTTCTTTAAGATTATTTTAGATAAAAGATCTATTTAAAAAAAAAAACATTCCATATTTTTTTTTAGTAATTAATTCTGGTACACGCGCGGGCTATGTTGAATAACTAGTCCATGGTACGGAACGGTTTTATATATCTTTTTCGCTTTATGCTATTTCGGCTCACAAAAGTTTTTAATAGGGAAATTCTACTTCCGAATAGCGTGGGAAATCTATACAGTTGATATATAATTTCACTAATCTGGCACATCAGGACCTGATGTATGCAAGATCAGTGGAAATGTCGAATCACAGAATCATTACTTCTAGACAATAGCTAACAAAGTAATCATACTTTTAACACATCATGTAAATCGATGCTGGATATTAAGGGAATAAGAACATGAAAAACAAGTGAAATTTTAATGAAGGGGTGTATTATGAAGGCACAGATAAACTTATAGAATCAATCAATAATGTACAATGTTTTCGCTTCAAAGCATAGGACACATTTTCTTCAATCACTGGAGTCATAACTGGAGTTAAATAAGAGGGAATAGTATTAATAAATGCAGATAAATAAGCAGGAATCGCTTGTCGGTTTTGATAAAAGTGCATTAACAGGTGAACAGGTCTAGTGCAATCAGAACAATGCGAAGCAGGTTGTGCGGCACCCCCGGGGAATTGTCGAGCTCCATCACTTGGAATCCCCAACCCCACCCCTAAGTTCACTGTTTGTTTATTACGTCACGTTAAACTAAACCGATATATAGAATTAGTATTTATCTACCGTCGTTCAAAATCATGACCGAATGATTGGTAGGCGGCTCTCTCACTAACTGAGCTAAACTGACAAGCCTTATGTATCTGAAAATTTATCATATATTCATTACTTAAGTTGTTGTAATCAGCTTCAGTTGGATTAGAGGCAGGAGGGGGATTTGACCCTACCGCACCAAGGCTTGAAATTACAGTTACCTGGGAAAGGTGAAATCAGTGTCAAATACGAGAGAGAGCAGAATATAAGTTGATGGCTTAGTGAAGGTCTGTTGTATTGGTTTTTATCAAGTCTCGATCAAAGATAAGAAATACACAACTATTTCAGACACAAAGCACCGCCATTTTTTTTTATCATCTTTAGTTTAGTCATGCTTCGGGTCACATTAGCAGTGAACCCAGTCAGGATTGAACTATCGTATATACTCATGTATAGGTCGAGTTTTGAAGACCAAAATACAGGGCAAAGAATTTGGGGTCGACCTATGGTTATGTGATAATTTTGTATGGGTGAAATTCAGACATAATGGGAAAGATTAGGAGCAACCCCTGGCTTTAAAAATTAAATATATTTAAGGATTACTACCGGTAAATAATGAACATATAAAATATATACCAATTATAAATGAAAATTAATATGCGACACCGTATTGCTTCTCATCTAATATAGAAATACAATTCAAATTCAGATTTTCATTTCAGCATCAGTTTACATACTAATAATAGAGTCAGCTATACAAAAATTATTAGGAAATCCATTTGAGAAAATTGATTCGTAAAAGCTAAATAACAATTTTATACAAGAGTTGCTTAAAACACTTTGGGGAATCGAAATGATTTTCGAGCCAAGCGCCCAAATATAGTTTATTCATGACAATGTAAAAGTTTACAAGCTTGAAAATTGATTAATTAACAATAATTGCTTTTAAATAATTAAGGTAATGAGTTAGAGGTGATTTGACAAAATCATACAATATGAATTTGAAATGACAATAACAGAGAGAGTAATACAATAGGAATACCAATATATGATGGTGGGATAAGCGAGAGGGGGAATTGTACTTACATGTGGGGTTTATCCTTCAAAATCCAGGGTCGGTTTATACCCGAAGCATACCAAAAAATGAAATCGTGACCGTAAATCAAGGGTCGACCTATACACGAGATCAACTCCTACGTGAGTATATATGGTAACTACATATTGTGAATGATCTGAAAGACTAGCTTGTTCACCATCACTCTGTGATAAGGAACTTTTCCTAGGCGCAGTGTCTAGCGCTGCCTTTCTCAAATTTTTAGACGAGAGGAAGCCTTGAAATAGCTTCCACATCTCAAAGAATCCCCGCATAAAATTATTCTAAGAACAGCTAATGATAGAAGTTTTCTGTTTTCTAATCTACATTGTGTGTGGGTTGACCTACTGGATATCAGCACGTCGAACCAAGTCCAAACACTGGCTGGGACAGGCATGAATCTAACTCTCCTCAAGCTGAGTGTAAAATATCACAGGATTAAGTGGTTCAGACTCTGTCCATCATCATCATCATCATCATCATCATCATCATCCTTTTAGCAACGGTCAGTAGATGTAGACCTTCCCTAAACTTCGCCACACCTCTCTATCATGGGCATCGCGGAGCCAGCAGTGTCTGAATTTATCAAGCTTGTCACGCCATTTTACTTTTTATAGGCCACTATTTGTATATGATATCGGGGGATACACGTTCTGCATCATGATATTCAGTGTTTGTCTGACATTCTCGCAACATGTCCAGCCCATTGCCATTCGAGTTTTCCTTGACATCCTATATTTCCCCTAATATATTGTACTGTCTTATGATCCATCCATGTTGCATGGTTCTCAGTTTAAAAGTCAATCTTTTGGTTAAGTTCCATGTTTCAGCACCGTATGTGACTAATGGGAGGATGCATTAGTTGTATACTTTTCTTTTGAGGACTAATGGGATTTTTCTTGTTCTCATAAGTCGAGCTTACTCTACCGAAAGCTTGCTAACCTAGAGTGATTCTTGCTTTATTTTTTCTCCTTTTGGTGACTTCATGGAGACTCACTGTGGCCGAGTAAAGTGTAATGTGATATGTGGATCTCAAGCAGGGGCAGCTGAAATCGTAGCCAGTATAAAGGGCATTAAATACTTATCTTTGCTTCTTAATCTGAAAGTGATTATCAGAACTAGTTGTAACCGTGGAAATTCCATGAATGTTGAAAACTAAAATTATCTATTATCTCATGTTTCTGCTCTTCTTTCTCCCTATGTCGGTATCTTCTAATTCTCTCTCTTATCCCTTCCAATGTCTGTTGACGGTCAATGATCTTATTTGAATGATGTATAAACATGGATAAGTTCCATTTGCGAAAAATTTCGAACTTTCGTAAGTGATAATGTAAATTTCTTCTCTGCTCTCTGTCGGTTTCTCATTCTCTCTCTCTCCCTCCGTCTCTTACTTTCTCTTTCAACACACTCATGAATCTACATAATTTCCTCTCTTATCTTTCTTCCTACCCCCTGTTAACTATCAGACTTTCTTTCGCTCCCCTTCTTTGTACAGTCTTATTAAACTGCCTAATCCCCTTTTCTCTTCTCTATTTCTTTCCCCCTTTAGTAAACTACCTGACTCCTTTTCCTCCCCACTTTCTTTTCACTTGAAATAAGGAATATTAAGCATAAACTTAAATAGCATATTGAATCCCCCACTAAAAACCTGTTTTGGAGGGGAATTTTCCAAGAAGAAAAAACAACTTTTCCCTTCCTGTTGAGAGATTGGGTGATGGCTAAATTTCAAGTCTCTTCTTTAAACAGTTACGACTGAGAAAAGTACGAATGTAAACTCAGTTATAAATGTCTGAACACAAGAATAACCTAAACCCTGCAATTATGTTAATTGATAATCAGTTAGTAAATAATCAATTGATATGTGGATTCGTTTAATTAAAAATAAAATAGACAATATTTTAATTGACATAATTTATAGAAATGAAATGATATTATAACAAAATAGGATCAATTCTAATTTATCTAATTTATTGTAAAAAAAAATACGTTTTCTTAAAAAATATTTTGGTTTGCAAAACTGAATCTTACACCAAATTTTGAGACGTTTCTGAAGGAATATGGAAACGACGGGAACAATCCGTCTCACAAAACAGTCTTGACACATTGTTTGCTCCATTCAAATTTCTATGTTCCAAAATTCTCCCTCTCTCACAATGGTTAGTTTTTAACAATCGTAACTAGCAAATTAATAGTATAAATTGTACAGTATACATGTTTGTTCATTTTGGCGAACATTTTGGAGAACAGTTTCAGTCAGTTTTGTTATTGATAAACTTAGCTTACCTTTCATAAAATTGATATTTTTTCATAAACTTTGTTAACTTCCTTATAAAAGATATATAAGAAAAAT
Organism: Thysanoteuthis rhombus; assembly: GCA_963457665.1. NCBI lineage: Eukaryota > Metazoa > Mollusca > Cephalopoda > Oegopsida > Thysanoteuthidae > Thysanoteuthis > Thysanoteuthis major. The sequence goes on from OY735239.1 coordinate 24,564,910, forward strand.
ATTTAAAACAATAATCAATGCAAAGAAAAACAGTTTTCCTAAGACGGTCTTGATCAATGAAAAAGAAGTTTATTTGCAATGAATAAAAATACGAAATGTTCCGAATGAAGCAAACGTCAGTTTCTCTTTTCGCTTATGTTCAGTGTGAGTAAGAAATATCCAATACATTTCAAAACTCTATTCTTATACGGTTGCCAGATTAACAGAATTTAGATCAAATTAAACAAAAAACAAAAGCAGCAAAAAAAAAAAACAAAGACAAAGAAACGTATCGGAACAAGACTGAACGTTGAAAAGTTATGTACAAAAAATTTTGGTCCAAATTTAGTCAATTGTGAAAACATATCATCATCATCATCATCATCATCATCATCATCATCATCATCATCATCATCATCATCATCATCATCATCATCATCATCATCATCATCATCATCATCATCATCATCATCATCATCATCATTCTTTC
>OY735239.1:24575378-24595378 GCA_963457665.1 Thysanoteuthis rhombus
AAAAAGAATTTTGTGTCTGGTATCAGTGTCATGTAATGACATAACTGATTAATTCTTAATTACGCAGCACTGTTATTTTCTTCAGATTCGATAGAGACTAATGCTTAAGCTAGTCAGTAAGGTTTGAAAAAAAAGTAACTCGACCGCCGATCGAGTTTTAGGGAAATTTGACTCGCCCCCCATAATGATTTGTCTCGACTAAAATACTTATTTGATGGAGACTCACTAATGCCTTAAAGAAAGGATTATGTAAAGTGTAATGGACTATGGTGACTTTGATCTCATTGTTTTACCTTTCCTATCCCTCGATGAACAAACTTTGCAAAGAAAAAATGTTGTGTTGGGGGATATATTAACATTGTCGTCATTGATAATGATTTCTAAAAATCATATGAATACAACAATGTGGTAAAATATTTTATTTGTACAACTCGACCAGCGATCGAGAGAGCTGTGAAACCTGCCCGAAAGAGAGTTGACTTGACTGGGACAAGTGGTCGAGCTGAACCATGCAGACTGGCTAACTCTAGAAGTTCGTTAGATATAAAAGCAGTTGGGAAATCTTAGTGTTACTGAATCTCATACCAAAAAGAAATTAGAAAAATCTTTAGTAATTGCCCTCAGGTTCATGCATAAGTATTTATTTTACGGAGACTTTGCCACATGATATATAAGATTGAATTATTATTTTTTTTATAGTAAAGGGAGACATCAAATCTTTCTAGCTGTCGAGGTGGGACGAAAAGGTGAAGAACCACTGCCCTTCACCAAACAAATAATATTTTATCTCAACGAGACATCCAGCTGCGCATGCGTGAACGTCATTAAGCCCAAAGCGCCCCAAACCCACTTTTAAACGCGATTATTTATCGTCTCTCAGATTTTTGACGTGACTGACTCCCAAAAAGAATTCCGTAAACTCATTTCGACCTATAAACACGCCCACCGCCATTTTCGGGCTTTTAAATTGAATCTCATTTAAAAAGATATTTCGGTTATTCATTTTAAAGATCAGTATGGCGACATTTTATCGAACGACGATTCATCAAAAATGCGAAATACATACATACACATATACGCCACTGACACACACATGTACAAATGTACACGTACAAACCACATTCACAGATGCCACATAAGGACGTGCGTACATACATACAACACACACTCATATCTATACGAGCACATACCAGCCACGTATGTACGAGCAGACACACAAGCACACACATACCTCATACATGCATGTGTGTTTGTGGTGTGTATGTATTTTGCATTTTCGATGAAACGCCGTTCGACGAAAAGTTGTGCCACGAACTAAAAAACATTACAGAGATTCAACGAAATTTTTATTACGAATAATTACTATTCTAGACTTGAATGTGAATTGTGAGAAAATCTATTTGAATTGAGAGAAGGGGAGTCGAGAAGGAAGTTTATGAATCGAACTTATAAAGAGGAGAACAGAACAAGAATAAATATAAGTACGGTAAACAAGCGGACAGATTAGCAAAACAATTTACAAGTAGATGAATAAATTGGAATGTAAACTTGAGCAGATTATGGAAAAGTCACTCAATAGAAACTAGCATGTGATCAATGTCTTTTGGCAGCATCCCGTTTTGGATGTGATCAATTGAAAAATTGATAAAGGGAGATAATCAATGAATGAGTTACTTCTCTCACCTTATCGGCCATTGATCACTATAAACGACTTATTTTAAAAAAAAAACAAGAAGCAAAAAACAAAAAACAAGTGGACACAAATCGAGGGATCATTTTTGCATAAACCTGTATTGCAAATTGAACCCCCATTAAAAAAAGAACAACTTTATCGAAAAATTGAAAAAAGAAGCTTTTTTTCCTAAATAAGGTGTGGATGTTTACACTTTCAGCCCTTTAGCTCCATTGGTATGGCTTGTCCACGTGATACATAGCCTGCCAGGCAGGCTAGCTTGAAAAACTGAGAGAAACCTATATTGACAGTTTTAATAGCTGTTTCGGTTAACGGTCTCTCATTAAAGTATGCATGAGGTCTGTCCAGAGAATATAAATCAATCTTCAAAATCTCGAGACCCGACGGCAGAGCTTTTATGTAAATTGGCAAACAATCATAGGGGACCTCACTACTTATACATAAACTGATATACTTCCGTGGGATTACTCAGTCAACAGTGAGACACTGTTGAAAGGACCTGTGCATTATGTGCGTTGCATTCACTATAACTGAGCCAGTCTATTCGTCTCTTCTTGCATGTTTCTTATGACAAATGTAGGATCACGAAAGTCTTTCAACTCCATTTCTCTTCTGTCCAGATAGAGCTCCTTTCGACCTCTGGCTTTTCTGAACGAGATGTCTGACCATCAACGAAATTAAGGAGAACGGGACAAAGCAGCTGATAGCAATCTCGCAAGAGGACTGTTTTGAACACTGGTAAGGGCGCTGGCTGTAGTTTGAAGAGAACTAAGGCGCCATTGCCATAGGTAGGCTCATTTCATAATTATTTATGCTGAGTATTTTCCGGACATAACATATAATACTCTATTCTTCTATGCCAGTGATCTTAGTCTAATGGTACTTCTTTTTCATCAAATTTTTGAGGAAATCCAATGATATGAGGAAAACTTTTTTGTTTATTTAAAATCCCGCCAGAAATCTTTGTAGTTAGCAGTAAAGAACCTTAATAAAAGCATGGTATCTTATTCATTATAAAAAAAAGATTAAATCATTTTCAATTGTATTTTTCCAGTGCCGTATAGTATGAAAAACTAACAAACATAAAAATTGGGTTGAAATCCTTGGTAAACATACTGATATATGAATTTTAGGGTACCTTTTTGTGATTTCCTTATAGTGTAAAATTCAATAATGCAATAACCTCATCGCTTTTAGACCACACAAAGTTTACGAGTCAAGAATTCGCTACTGTAGAATCTGTACTAAAATTGGTAATTGATAATATTGTGCAATATTTTTGTATAAACATGTATTAATCAGTTGAGTCTTAACATGACTCAGTTTTTAGCCATGAAATACTTTTTGCCCTTCACATCCGAATTCAAAATTTCCCCCTTGTCAAGTGTGTTGAATGACACAGTATTCCTTCATTTTTCCCGTTCATCGGTGTCTGCACAGTAATTCGGTCAATTCTTTAATGTTCTTTTAATGTCTGTCGTGGGGCATAGACCTTCCCCAGGATTCACCACAATTCTCTATTACAGGCGTCGCGGAGCCAGTAATTTCTGAAGTCGTCTAGTTCATCTCTCCATCTTGTATTCTGTCGACCTCGATTTCGCTTGTGATCTCTGGGGATCCATGAAGTGAGTCGTAATGTCCATTGGTTGTCTGTCATTCTTGTAACATGGCCAGCCCACTGCCATTTGAATTTTTTTAATAGTTTCTATAATGTCTCAGACTCCTCTTTTCTTCCTGATATACTGTGTTGTCTTTTGATCTCTCCCTGTGAAGTTGAGCATGATTCTCCCATGCATACACTGCATGCTTCTCAGTATGCGGGTCTGTCTCTGGGTTTGGTTCCATGATTCAGCTCCATAAGTTAGTCTTCTTAGATGACCAAAATATCGTAGTTTTCTGTTCATGAATATGTATATAACGTTTTCTTTTTTTCATTATCTCTTTGTAGTACTTCCTCATTTGATGTTTCCTCTGTTCATAACAACAGTTTCGACATTTTTCACTATAACCACATCTTAACTGCTTCAATATGTTTTCAAAGTGTTGTTTATACCGTCAATACCTCTGCTTCATAGTATGAAATACTCCATACATAGTATTTCAAGTTTCTCTTCCTTGTTTCAAGATTGATGATCTTATTTATTCATGTTGACTCCATCTTACTGAAAATCCCCCGAGAGAAAGAAAAAAAGTAAAAGAGAGAATAAGAGATAAACAAAGAAGAAAGAAAGAAAAAAGAGATAGAAAGAAGAAAGAGAGGGCACCCTGAAAGAAATAATAGATACTCAAATTAAATGATCCGTAAAAAGGCAGGACTAGAGAACACATCTCGTCAGTGAGTAAAAAAAAAGTGCAGTAATTCTTCTTCAAAATGGCGTCAATGGTCCACGTCGGCTGCATCGTTACGACTCTAATGAAGCCAATGGCGTTAGATTTTATCGCCTTTTAACTGACCAAAGCGTTGATCATTCCTTTCCCTGAGGTCGGACTGGTCATCGGTCCGTATTTTCAGAGGGCGTTCTGCCTATGCCTGTCCAATTTCAGTCCGGTCGACGTGTCGTAATTTGGGAAGGCAATGGAGGTCGATGAAGAAGATGCAGTCGGATGTATTCAGTACAGATAGTTATTTTTATTTTTTCATTTTTTTATCTTACTCATTCAATAGACCGACCACTGTGACCCAGTGGTCGAGTGCTCGCTTCTGGTCCGGTTCATGGGTTCAATTCATAGCCAAGTCATACGAACGGCGTTTAGAATGCTTCTTTGCGTATCATTCAGTATAAAAAGCAGGATTGAGGAAGTCCAGACGTATGATAAAACTATTCAGTCAGCTACGCTTACATTAATTCACTAAGAATTACTTTCCTTGTGATTTTCAAAACATTTCTGTACTAAAATCATTCAATTGTGTCGTCTTTCTATTTGCATGTCTATCTACATACAGACACACAAAGTGCTCCCAATGAGTTCAGCGGGTTTGTATAGCGGATGCGAAATGAATGTAGTATGGACGTTTGCCGCTACCCTGTAAGAGCAGAAACGTCAGTGAGATCGCTGTATACGAATCGAAGAAACTATTTTGTAGGACACGGAGGAAACTAAGTAGTGAGGGTAGGTGTGTATATGTGTGGTGTACTGAGGCTTGATTTAGACTTAGTTAACTATGGAATGCTCCTCAAAATACCTCGCCACACCACTGATAAAGGAACCCTTATATATATATCCCTAAAAGATTTTTAATGTTCAGTATTTAAAGCTGTAAAGCTTTCTAAACTATATGTATATGCTTCATGGAACTGATAAGTAATGACAAAATCTCTCAGTTTCTCTGTCTCCCTCTCTCTCAATATATATATATATATATATATATATATATATATATATATATATATATATATATATATATATATATATATATATATATATTCCAGAGAGCTTTACAGCTTTAAACATTGAAAAACTTTGCTAGTGTGTCACTTCAGTCACTTATTTCTCAATATATATCAATGCAATTTATGTAATTTTCTTCAGCGTTTTCTTCCCCTGTTTCTCAGATACTTTGTTATTATGGTACAATGTATAAATTTTTCTTGTGGGGATCATCAGTTCTTTACCATGTAACTGTTTCGGATATTTTAACAATAGAACAGTTATATTGACATGGCATCCACACACACACACACACACATATATATATATATATATATATATATATATATATATATATATATATGTGTGTGTGTGTGTGTGTGTGTGTGTGTCTTTGTGCATGAGACAGAGACAGAGAGAGAGAGAGAATGTATGGGTAGGTGAGAGAGAAAGGGAAAGTGAAGGAAGAGAAAAAGAGAAAGTGAAGAAAGTTCAAGCTAACCGAAAACGAAACATAACGATTAGTTGGAAAGCATTTGGTATTGATAGAGACACGTTAAAAAGTACGTTACTAACATACCTGATGTGAAAGATGGAAACTTACAAAACGAATTGAAAATTAACTCAAAACTCACAGAGAGCAATGGAAAGAACAATGTTAGGGATAACTCTAAGAGATAGAAAAGGATAAGTATGCATACGAGATCATACCACGGGCGACAAATTGAGATGGGCTGGACGTTTAGCGGAGATAACTGTAGATAAGGTAATAAGTCTAGTAATTGATGCTCATGGGAGAGCTAATGCAGTAACAAAAGATCGGACTCGTGATGGAGGAATAGACATGATGGAGGTGAGTGCAATCACAGTCGTAATGGAAGGAGGTGAGACAGTTCTTTGTCCAGCAGTAGACATAATGGCAGCTGCTGATATGTATGCATCCTTGACTACGAACACATATATGATTCAATTACAAATATGTGAGATCCTATACATTTGAGCACACCTGATGTTGCAAATTGGGAGGTCTTCAGCTGTACGACATTTAATACGCCCGAGATTTATGGTGTTAAAATAGCCAAGAAGGGTGGGGCATGGACCGACCATCATTTGTCCGGCTACGCTTGACGCGTCTCTCCAGAATAATGACCATTCGGTGGTCGTCCAGACAGATGAAGGGGGCGCAAGATGCTCGGGCGAGGGGCTGTTAGTTTGTGATCATTCACACTGACCGGCAGCTGCTGCCCACTGAATCGTGACCGGACACGCCCTTACGACGAGGGTGATCAACGACTCTCTTAAACGGTCATTAGAAACAGAAGTTTTGTTTCAATCTGTTCCCATCGATCTCCATGGTCAGATCTGTCTATCCATATATCTATCTATTTACACGAATCTATATATTTTCGATGCAATCTATCTAACTCAGTATGTTCTTTTACCTATCTATGTATCTATCTATCTATCTATCTATCTCATTTCAACTTGTTCAGACCAACTAATATCTTCTTCCCATCTTTGATGTTAACCCCACGAAAAAAAGATTAGATTGTCCGAACACAAGTTGGAATCTCTTTCTCTCTCTCTCTCTCTCTCTCTCTCTCTCTCTATATATATATATATATATATATATATATATATATATACATATATATATATATGTATGTATGTATGTATGTATATATATATATATATATATATATATATATATATATATCTTTTGAGTGGAATAGTCGTATATTTCCATCGAGTACCTATATAAAATATTCATGAAAATATTAAAGTTTCCCAGTTTCACTGCACTCCATCAGGAATTATCTATCCACCCACAAATTCCTCACTGATTCGTTTCTATCCATGGATTGTGTGACGACTGCAGTTTTCCTACAAAAAAAAAACAAACAAAAAACATTGAAAATTATACGGTATACAGTTCCTGTAAGGCCTTTATTAAAGTTATTTTACTTGCCTCGAATCCATAAGTGACGCTAGACAACGGTGTGGACTTCATTGGTTCGAGTTCAGAGTTTTCCGTCTCCTAGGTTGGTTGCCAGCCGAGGCTGAAGAGACCAGTTTGCCTTGAAGCGGACTAAGGTATCAATGCCCTAGGTAGGCTATTCTTTTTTTGATAATATCAAATGACCTAGTATGCGTGCGTGTGTGCGCCTGTGTAGAGCACTCAAATGCTGGATTTTGATTTCAGAACGAAAATTTAGAGCAATTAACTTTGAAACACGTATCTTTTACAGGCTAACAGTAACCTCACCATTTTCCTATCGTCACCAGATACGCTTCTTCTTCTTTTTATTTCTTCTTCTTCTTCTTCTTCTTCTTCTTCTTCTTCTTCTTCTTCTTCTTCTTCTTCTTCTTCTTCTTCTTTCAACCCGCACATCAACATTACTTCCGGTTCTGGTCGCAATTTTATATTCACAGTTATTTCAGATCGTTTTTATTTTATTATTATCATTTTGAAACCGTTTTTTCTGATAGTGGCGATACCAATTACTCGATCACTCCAGAGCGGCGGATTTAAAAAGAAAAGACACATTTCCGAGATCAGTCATCTCGATTGAGATTCCTAATCTGTAATCTTGTCCACCATTGCCTCCGCCATTTTTCTTTTTGTCAGGCAACATTTTTTGCAATCCACTCACAGCATCATTACAACCTTTTTGGATGCACTGGCATCTCTAGCATTAATAGCTGTCAATATTTGACTGACACGCTGACATACCGAAATGTGAGTTATGTCTCTCGCTCAGTGTTGCCAATTTAGATGTTTTTCATTCAAATTTAGTTGTTTTTGGTGGCGTCTTGGTATCGGAATTGACTATTTAGATGATCTTTAAGTAGTATTTTTATTTAATTTGTGATACTAAAATAAATAATATTGTTTATAATTTGAGTTATATTTTAATAAAATGAAATCTAAATGTTTCAGGGTGTTTTAATGTGTTTTTTGTTTTTGCTAAAAAGTTGGCAGCACTGTTCTTGCAATATCCTCACACGAGAAAAAAAACAAACTAGCACATCTATGATCTGACTATCAGGCCTGTTTTCACAGCATCATCACATCTCCAAGTCTCACATATTCTGTGTGAGACACACCCATTTTGATACGTTCTTACGCTCACATATGAAAAAAGATTTCTCACGCACTTTTTAAGTTTATCAAATTGGTTTTGATTTCTGAAAGAAAAATCTTATCTTTGATGAAACATGTTTTAAATAGACTTCTATACAACATTTAATGTCAGTAGCTGATATGCTCTGTAACACAATTTTAGCAAATCTTGGATAAGACTTAATGAAATTTTCTGGGGGAACAAGCCCCAAATTTCCTTCCCTGTGCTCTGATTTCATTATTGGAAGGGTTGGTCAAACGGTTCATATTTATTCTTAACACCAGAACTTGATAAGTATGTATCATTTAGGCATTTTTTATATTTTAGCCTGCCCGGCGTTGAGTCTGTTGCATAGAACAATTGAGCGACTAAACGACCAGGCGATTGTCTGCTCCTCTGTACTTGAGAAACGATATAATGGTCGTTTTTCATTGCTTTAATATTCTTTGCATTGTTTTTTTTTCTTTTATGCAAATGATGTTAATGGTTTCACTTTTCTCCTTTACACATTTCATTCTTTAATCTTACTCACACATCTTATCCTTTCTTATTCAGTTCTCTTTTCACCTTCTCTCTGTCTGCTACTCTGGCAGACGATAACTTTCTATCTTTTACAGATTTTCAACCTGCGTTTTTCCTTCTTTTTTCTTTATTTCTTTGTTTCTTTCTCTGGTCTTTCTTTGTTTTTTTTTTACCTTATTCTATGAATTTTGAAATAATGTTTTTCTTTTCCTTTTATAATATTTCTTTCAAATTTCCGAGCAATTTAAAGAAAATCTCTCTTTTATGATTTTCAGTTTTTCTTTTTTCTCCTGGATCTTTTTGAAATAATCCTTTTTTCTTCCATATCTTCTTCTTTTTCCTATTTTTCTTTCTTTCCTTTTTTTCTTTCTCGTTTGTCTTATACGTTTTGATTAATATTTAAATATTTTTTCTTTTTCGTTTCTGTCTTTTTTTCCTTTTTCAATCATTTGTAACTAATTTTTTTTCCTTCCTTCTTTCTTTTATTTTTTCTTTCTCCTCTGGTTTTTGTTCCTTCCTGTCAAAGCTTTCTTTTTTCATACCTCTCTATTTCTCTTTTTTCTTTCTTTCTTTCTTTCTTTCTTTCTTTCTTTCTTTCTTTCTTTCTTTCTTTCAAATCCTTTTCTCTCTTCTTCAAATATCCCAAGTCCCTTTCTCTTAGCTTCTTTTTTTTTCAAATGCTTTCTTTCTCTCTCTCAAATTCTCTCTTTATTTCTTTCTTTCCATCACATAAAAACCCGCTCGCATATGAGTATGCGTGTTCACCCCCACCTCTTTGAATCATTCTTCAAATCTGTGCATTCCAAATCGAATCTACCGCAAAACACCAAAAATATTTCTCCAAAAATCAAAATGGAGAAAAATACTAAATTCTCAAATGGAAGCTCAACAAATAAATGAATAAAATGAATTGAAATGAAATAAAACAATTATAAAAAAAGGACCACAAACCCAAATGAATAAATCAAACATAAAATTAAACCACACGAGATTATCAAATACAGAGAAAATACCCCCATCAACGATTATTATTATCATTATTAATAATGATAATAATGATGATGATGATGATGATAATATTAATAATGATAATAATGATAATTATAATAATAATTATAATAATAATAAAGATGATGAAGATGATGATGATGATGGTGTCAATGATGAAAGAGAGATCATTCACCTTCAAGAACACACTTATTACTGAATAAAATAAATTAAGATAAAAAGAAAAGAGTATTAAAATAAAAGAGAAAGCCAAGCTACCACAATAAGAGGATTTCAAGCAGCAGAATGTTAATAAGACCTTTAAGTTGTGATGACGTCGTTGGTAGCCATTGCTGCGGTGAGTACCATCAGTCTGGCGATCAGCGCTGATCATTTGAGAACTCTTTAATCAGGGAGTTAGTAAAATGTGTCATTTAGCAATAGTTAATGGATTATCAGGCGCATTCGTTCGTTTCATGTGTTCGGTTAAGTTACACACAGATGCATCCATCAAGATACACACATGCAAACAGATGCACACATGTATGCATAAGCGCACTCACACTCATATACACAGTTGCATGCACGGGAATCATTTTTATTCTCCACTTAATTTTTGTTTAAATTTCACTCAATATTTTATATTCAAAAAAAATTTTTTTCTGGATCCTTCTGATTTGCTTGGCAATTAAAAAAAAACTCGTTAGGATCTATCTATCTATCTGTCTGTCTGTCAGTTTGTCTATCTCAATCTGTCCATATCCATCCGTCCATTCATGTCTATCTATGGAGTTTTATATACCTGAAAACTTGGTTGAGGAACAAGGTCCATAGTCATTTTTCCAGTACCCTGTAGCGTATTGGTGTGACTTGGGCAGCTTGTACCTTTCCAAGCTTCCCAGTCCTACTCCTGAGTGTTTACCAGAGAGGCATTGAGAGCAAATTTAGGGTGTAAATTAGCCATGGATTGAGCCAACAACCTACCGAACCGATGGCGAGCTCTCCACCACTTAGTCATGGGGATTGGTAAGATCATGAAGAGAAGCGGGAGAAAAGATAAGATGGAGATTGAGAGAGAAATTGATGTGGAGGGGGGGATAAAAGACTTTTGAAGAAGAAAGAGAAGAGGAAAGTGAGGAGAAGAAGAAAGCTGGTGAAATGAAGATATTGAAAAAGAAAGAGAGAAGGAGAAATGTTCAGATAGAACAACAATAATGATAATCACAACAACGATATCATCTTACCCATGTTTGGTCATTTTGCTGATATTAGTTAATATCAATGGATACATATTTCTCGTCAGCGCATTAACTAAAAGTTAGAATTTCGATCAATGATTTTCAAGGCAAGCAGGCCCTACTTATTTAGAACATTGGTGCAGCACAATCGTCATTTCTACAAATTAGGCTTTGTATGGCACTAAACTTGAACATGGTAAGTATAAGTGGCCTATCTTGTAGCAGAGGTGGTTGCTTATTTCTTACCGGCGTAGAGGCCGATGCTCGGGCCCAGTTGAAAAGCCAGTTTTTTGAAACAGAAGGTGGTACGGCTAAATTGCGTTGGACACACCAGTTCTCGAACGATCAACGAAGTTAAGCAGCGTCGAGTCTGGTCTATACTTAGATGGGTGATCGTCTGTGAAGACCACGTAAACAGCTGGAAATCATACCGAGCTTCCTTCGGCGATTCCGTTAATCCTCCGGGAGGAGAGACCTATCTATACACTACACTTGATAACGCAACCCAAACACCCTCAAACAACTTCTTTAGACCCTCTGTGTGGTCTGGCTGCGAGCGACAAGTAATGAATGAATGCGTACCGCTGGCCTGATGCTGATTTAAATTGCAGAGAGTGGCGTAACACAATCTTACTTCACGTAAACCCTCTTACTGACGTAGCGGCAAACAGGGGCCCATCACTTGGAAAATTGGCCCAACTTAATATTTCTAATCCACACCCACACCTCTAACACATGAACTGGCGCCAGTCCCAGTTGAGATTAATAAATACCACACACACACACGAAAGTTCGTTCTTACGTAAAAAAGACAGAAAGTGAAAACAGCGTTCAGCGTGTTTTAGAGCAAGCTGTTATAGAGGCAGCGTGCACCTCCCTCTTTCTATCCTATGCCTCAGTATCTCGTACTTCTAACGCGCCCGACATTTGACGTCTCCGTTATCTATCAAGCTAAACACCAGCTGTTTGTTCCGTGGGTGTGGTAGCTATGTATTTTCCCACTGATACTAGCGGCCGGTGTTCGGTACCAATTAAAAAGTCAGGCTTTCTAATGCTTATTGACAAGGACGCTTCTTATCACAAATAGTCATCATCTTGCCTCTTGCTAAATTAAGCTAGGCATCGTAAATATCGTATATACTCATGCATAGGTCGAATTCTAGGGGGTCGACCAATACATGAGTAACAATTTTGTAAGGATCAAATTGGGAAAATAATGAGACGGAATAAGAGTAATATTCAGCTTCAAAAGAGCATACCATAAATCAATGATTTGGGGAATATGAATTAAAGATCGACTTATACACGAAATCGACTAATACACAAGTGATACGGCATCTCTATCACTCGCAATTGTCATGGCAACCAACATAGTTCTGCCATTATTCTCGCCACTCGCCTTGTATTCGCCATTAACGCCCTCACACACCAGACTACCCCCCCTGCAAAACATGTCCCCAATGAAATTCTAAAGTCCCCACCGCCCCCTCGCACCTTAACCATTCAATTAATGCCGAAATAAAAGCCCGATCGTCATGTTTAATCCTAACCCCTACCTCTCGCCTCTTTCTACTTTCGCCGTTTTCCCTCTGCTAAACCCCACGTCGACCCACCGCCGTCTACGCCCGTCACTAGTATCCCCACCCTACCAGACTCTGCTTCCCCCCATCCCGACATCCCACCCCATGCATCTAGCTTTTTGGTGCTGTCGTATTTTTAACGAAGTACAAAGACAGCACTGATAAAAATTACAGGTCACTCTCTTCATGTCGAGATCTGCAATTATAGCGATTAAAAAAAAATGGCGAATGAGGGTCGTGTTTGCTTGTGTCTTCTTCGTCTGGACAATTCGACGGATGATTTTCACTGAAGAATTAAGCGAAGAAAAGATTCGGACAGATCAAGAACCGATTATTCATCATCATCATCATCATTATCATCATCATCATCATCATCAATCTTTTAACGTCCGTCCCCAAGATTCGCCACAATTTTCTATCATGGTCGTCGCAGAGCCAGTATTTCCTGAATCTGTCCGGTTCATCTCTCCGTCTTGTGTTCTGTCGGACTCGGTTTCTTATGTGATCTCTGAGGATCCATGTTGTGGGACGTGATGTCCATCGGTTGTCTTTCATTCTTGCAACATGGCCTGCCCATTGCCATCGGAGTTTTTTTTAAATAGTTTCTATGATGTCACGGACACCCGTTTTCTTCCTTATATACTGTGCTGTCTTGTGATCTCTCCATGTAAGGTTGAGCATGATTCTCTCATATGCACGTTGCATACTTTTCAGTTTGTAGGTCTGTCTCTTGGTTAGGTTCCGTGTTTCAGCTCCATAAGTGACAATAGGGAGAATGCATTGGTTGTATACTCTTCTTTTTAGGATTATTGGGATCATCTGGTTTTTGAAAGTTGAGTTTGCTCTGCCGAAGGCTTGTCATCCCAAAGTGATTCTTCGCTTGATTTCCTCCTATTTTGAGGTTGTCTTTAAAAATATTGTTAAAAAATCAAACCATGTCACCGAATCTGGTATAGAAAAAGTAATGGTTAAGATTTAATCAAGTCGAATATTTGATGAACAAGAACAATAAGTTCAACGATGTGTCCACCACTTTTTGTTTTTTCATACCAAATATCTCACCTCTGAAAACTAGTCAGTTTTAAGGAAATAATATCTTCTCATGTTTCTCGAGCTGGGGTTCTATTTACAATGTAGATGTAATGTTAAACTGGGCACGTATTCCCTGACATTTATCTGAAGTGAGAACTCGAACATCTGTTTACTGCAAGGCCCTACTCCGAAATAGGTCGACTTCGTGTATTGGTCGATCTTTAATTTATGGTCACAAAATTATTAATATATGGTATGCTCTTTTGAAACCGGGTGTAACTCTTATTCCTCCCCATTATTTTCCTAATTTGATCTTTACAAAATTGTTACCTATGTATAGGTCGACCCCTAAAATCCGACCTATGCACAAGTATATACGATATTACGTTTCTAGTACTTCATGTATACGTCATCTCAGAGCTAGGAATTTTGAAAAAAGTTGACAGAAATACCCTAAATGAACTAAAGTAGGGATATGTAACCAAAAACAGCTTCCGATAATCGGTCTGCTCTCATTGTAAGTTGGCGATGTATTGTGGGTAAATTATTGATATTTTCTTAGTCGACTATATTTTATGATTTCATTAGTTGAGTGTAGAAAAAAAAGATTGGTTGACGATAATCGATTGTATGATAAATCATGTTTACTCTTTATGTTTTTTGGAATAGCATTCAAATAATGTGTATTTTATATGGAATAATGCAAATGAGCTAATCTGACTAAGACGTTTATATGTTGTCGCACTATATGCTTCTATCGACAATGCTCATCACCTTCACTAACTTTGGCAGTGCGATAAGAGAATGGATCAATTTAGATGTATTCTCCCTCTCTCTCTCTCTCTCTCTCTCTCTCTCTATATATATATATATATATATATATATATATATATATATAAAACACATAATACATATGGTACAGATCAGGTTAGCAGTATAGCATAATATAACAATATATCAATAATATAAAGTAACATCTGATATGTGATGGATTTATTTCATAGAGTGCTCGATGCATTCAACTTTATACTATGAAAGTCAAGCCGTTTTAGAGTAGAGCTGGAAATAAATAGTAGATTGTGGACTCGCTACACAAACTAGCTCATGCTTCTGCCCTCTTAGGGCCTCATGAACTAGTTTGTGTAGCGAATCCACATATTCATATATATATATATATATATATATATATATATATATATTGGAATGAGAGGGTGAACTATGAATGAACTA
Organism: Thysanoteuthis rhombus; assembly: GCA_963457665.1. Taxonomy (NCBI): domain Eukaryota; kingdom Metazoa; phylum Mollusca; class Cephalopoda; order Oegopsida; family Thysanoteuthidae; genus Thysanoteuthis; species Thysanoteuthis major. Next base: position 24,590,155 of record OY735239.1, read on the forward strand.
CTTCTCTCGTTTTTGTTGGATCACTAAAAAAATTGAATAAAAACAAATAAGCCGGCACGAACAAGTGACCAATTCAGCAGAAAATTACATTTTGAACCGAGTCCCTTATATAAAACCATTTTTCTGTGTGTATTTGTATGTGTGTGTGTGTATCAGTATATGTATGTGAGAGAATAAAAACAAGACTATAAACTAAAGTGTTGGAATTTTCTACGCTTCAGCTCTCTTGGTGCGGTTTATATGCCTGATATATACATAGCCAGCCAGCCAGCCAGCCAGCCAGCAAGAGCAGGGTTGCCAATTAAGACATGATTTCAATTTTTGAATTCTGGGAGTCGCTCACAAATTCGAAAAATCAAAAAAAAAAAAAAAAAAAAAGACATTCCAAATGACAACATGAGACTTTGAAATGTGAATTAAAGAAATAATCTAAACATTGTTAACACTGGACTCTCAACTTGGATTCAGAAGAAACCTATGCTGACAGTTTTAGTGACAGTTTTGGCTGACGGTTTCTAATGATAGCTATTATTATTATCATTATCATTATCATTATTATTATTATCATCATTATTATTATCATTATTATTATTACCAGTATCATTATTATTATCATTATTATTATCATTATCATTATCATTATTATTAGTAGTATTATCATTATTATTATATAATCATTATTATTATTATTATTATTATTATTATTATTGGTGGTGGTGGTGGTGTTGGTTGTCGTGGTGGCCGTGGCGACTCTATAACTGGTGAAAAATCATAACGCTTTAGTCCTTAAAAAAAAAAACAGTCGATTTATTTCTTCTTTTTCACTTGTGTCTTTCCGTCCCTCCACCCGTTTCCCGCCTTTTAAACGTTTTTTTAAAAGGTGCCAAAGAAAGGCGGCTAATTTTCCGCCATTACTGGTGAAATATTAAAAGCCGACAAATGGAAAAAAGGAATGGGAATAAAAAAAAGAAAGAGGGGAGGGGGGAGGACAAGGGTGACAAATGATTTCAATTCGATAATCAGTTTTTGGTGGGTATGGGGTGGAATGTGCGGGGTGACCGAGCGGGTAACACGACTGTGAATGGCAAACCGTGTTTAGATTCAGGCTGAGACAATTTGTACTCACTTCGCACTAATGACTTTGGGAGAGGCATGAATCCATTCTTCCACCCAGGCTATGGGAAAGATAGAGCGAGGCGAAATGATTGAGGCCAGTCTTGGTGTTTGTCGCGTCTAACATATAGCAAGACAGTTGACGTAGTAATGTGATATGTGATGTCTAAACAGGAATGGTAGAAGCCGTAGTCAGCATAAGGGCGCTACTTATTTAATTAAGGCTTGCCTGTCAAAACACCTTCTTCCTTCTTTATTCCTTTCTTCTTGCTCATTAGATATTGTCAATCACATCTGTCACCCAAATAGTCAGCATAGGTTTCTTCAGTTTCCAAGTCGGTCTGGCTGACTGTCTATGTATGCATCATGCGTACAATCTCCAATGTGAGTTCATGCTAAATTGATTCTTATTTTGTGTCCGAAATCATTCACACTTTTTAAAATTCATACTTTTCTTGTGATCACTGCCACACAAAATGCGAAAGAAGTAATTTATTAATTGATCATCCCGTTTCTCGATTTGTTCTCTTAATGTTTACTCACTTTTTTTACTCATCTTTTTTCTTTCTTTTTTCAAATCTTATATGTATCAACATATCTATAATACGCCTTATAATACGCGTCGGTCGGTCAGTTTATCGGTTTGTCATAGTTATGTTATAAGAAGGATGGAAGAAAAAAGACTGAAGACATTGAAAGGTATGATGTCATTAAAAGGCGTGACGTCATTAAGAGGTGTAATCTCCATCCCAATCATTTTTCTTATCAGCTGCTAAAGATGTCATAAAAAAAATACCCAAAGTCTCCATAAAAGCTAAAAATAGCCAACGAACGCCAGAAATTGTCATTAAGAATTTTTATTGAAAATATTACTTACAGAATATTTCCACATTGCAATATTGTACAAGTATGAGAATCAGTTGACTCAAAAGAAGTCTTCTCCTTCCTCCTCCTCCTGCTAACACTACCACGGATGGTAGACGCCTCGTTGAACTTATGGTTCTTATTTTCTTGTAATTTGCATTTCATTTTGATACATATTTTTTTTATATTTCAATCGTTCACACCTTCTTTTTTTTTCTTTCATATTACCCTTTGGTTCCGTTCTTTCTTCCCTTCCTTCTTTTTTTCATTCCTCATCTGACCTTTTCTTTCTTTTCTTTCTTTTTCATTTTTCCTTGTTTCTCCCCTACCCCTTCCAATCATCCCCTCAGAATTATCACTTCGTTCTCATTTTTCAATATCTTTTGGGACTTTTTTCGTCAGTCCTCATCAAAGACCAACGTCAATAATCATAAAGTACGGAGGCCCAAAAAGGAAAAAAAAAAAGATTGATTTGCGTTTTCTTTTCTTTTGTCGACGAGAAATCAATCCGTAGCGTTAGTTTAGGGTCAAATTTTAGCAGCGATTTGATCATAGTGAATCAAAACATTTCAATCTTTCTCCGAACGATCAATCTTATACATCTTTTAGTTAGATTTCAGACCGGTCAAGAGGTCCGTTTTGCAGCTCTACCCGAAGAGGAAACCAATGCTGTCAAAAGTTGGAAACAAGAAACAATTAGCAGTATAGGGCATATAATTTCGGGGTGTTCTCGTTAGTGGACATCAGAATAAAATTTTCATAACCAATGGGAATAGATACGTCACGTTTATTTCCTTTGTCCTTCTAAAGGTTTGGGATTAGGTTTGGGGTTAAGATTAGGGGTTAAGGCTAGGATTATTAGTCAAGTGGTCAGGGTAAGGATCATCGTTTTTATGGTACGGACTAACGAAAAGTTGATCTCGCTAGATGACTGGTGGGCTATATACATATCTAACGTACAGGCCAGCTTGAAAATTTAAACATGTTCTCCTTATTTCATTTATGGGATTTTTTTTTTCAAAATTTCCCCGAAAATTCTTCTTTTTCATGTGGGTGGGTCACTTTTTCTTCTTTTGCTTTCTAGGCTTTTGTACTTCGAAATTATGGACGTTAGCTTTTGATTTCGGACTAATGAAAGATACCCCTTTTTTTATTGATATTTTCATTTCGGTCATCCAACAATGTTTTGCATTTGGGGTTCTTTTTTCTTCTTCCTACCATCATGACGTCAGTTCTTTCCTTTTCATTCTTTTTTCCTTTCTTTTCCCTCTTCTCATTCCTCTCTTCGCATTTTCTTCTCATTCTGATTTTCCTTTCTTGCTTTCTTTTTTTTTCTCATTCTTTCTTTACCCCATCCTATTCCTCTCTACACTCTTCCTTTTCTTTCTGATTTTCCCTTTCGCTTTTTCTTCTCTTTCTTTCATTCATTCATTCATTCTTTCTTTTTTCTTTCTTTCTTACTTTCTTCCTTCCCCTACTCCTCCCTTCGAATTTTCTTTTTATTCTTTTTCTACTTTATTTTTTGATTTTCTTCCTTTCTCTTTCTTTCTTCCTTCCATCCACCCTCATTTCTTTCTTCCTTCCTTTTTTTCTTTCTTTCTTTCTTTATTTCTTTCCTCTCCTATTCGACTCTTCTTATTTTTTTCATTTTCTGATCTTTCTTTTCTTTTTTGTTTTTGTCTTTCCTCTTTCTTTCTTCATTTCGTCACCCCTCATATTTTTATCTCCGCTGTTTTCTCTTCATTTTGTTTTTCCTTGCTTTCTTTGTTTTATAATTTTTTTTATAATTACCCGATTTGCAATGCTCTTCATCTCTTCAATTTCTCCCCACCTTCGCCCCCCCCCCGACAGCCTTTCAAATATAATTGCCACCATGTTATCAATTTGCGTATTGTCCCTTTCATCAAGCTATTCAGTCAAAACCCATCATACCAACATGGCTACCACATCTACCACAAACACCAAAGTCAATGCCTCGGATGATGATGATGATAATAATAATAATAATAATAATAATAATAATAATAATAATAATAATAATACCAGCAACAACAGTAGGTGTGCTTAGTCATGCAATATAAACCGTCACTTAACGTAAGTCTTTTGCATGCAGCGTTGGGGTGATCAAATTAGAAAAAAAAAGGGTGATCAAGATTGAATGCTGCCGATTTGGCATGAATCTACATCGCAAATTGAACCACCCATAAAAAACAATCATGGTTGGAATTTTCAAAAAACAAAATGAGTTTGTTTTAGGTGTAATGTTTAAATTTTCAGCCCTCTAGCCGAACTGGTGCCGCCTGTACGCGTAATAGATACATAGCCAACGAGCCAGTCAGCCAGACCGTCAGACAGACAGACAGAGACACTTGAAAACTGAATAAACCTATATTGATGGTTTTGATGAAAGCTTTAGTGGAGAGTTTCTAATAATGATAATAATAGTAATAATGATAATAGTGATAATGATAATAATAGTATAAAAAGAATATCATGCAACTGTAGCAATAGCAACAATGACCATAATAATTACATGATTATTAACAAAGTTAATTAGTTAAGCATTAGTGACTATGGAATATATAGTAAGACAAGTCTGGTCAGTCACTCAATAGAGCATGCCATGCTAGGGGTGATGATATAAAAGAATTGAAAAATGGGTGAATGATCACTAAAAAAGGGTGAGTCATCACTAAAGTTCAAATTTTCAAAAATCAAGCGTGGATACTGCTGGGTACCAAGGAAAAGACCAATTTAGCTTAACTTTACATTGTAAATTGAATCCCACACTTTAATGAAAGGGTCCAGAGCTCAGCAACCGCGGATGAGTCAGATATTTGTCAACTTCTGGGCTCGCAATGGGTATCGGCCATGTAAAGGGTTTTTTTTCTTCCTGGTTAATTTTCAGGTTGGTTTGGCGCTTATTTTTTTGCTTTTTGCAAGGTGTTTTCCGCCCCACCCCAGAAGGTATTCCGCTTCTCAATTCGCCTTGACCATTCAGGTGTATATCTTGTTTGAATCTTTAGCTTTCGTTAGTTTTTGAATGTAGCTTTTTAGTTGATTTGTGCTGGTAGGTAGATAAGTTTTAACATCTAGTCATCTGTCAAGATTAAATATCTCCCAAGTCCTATGGTTATAGTCTCATATGTGAGCTCTAATTGGATAAGTCCTCTACCCCATTGTGTCCTCAGCAGGTAGAGGCGATCAACACCAGCCTTAGGGTGATACATTCTGATCTTTCTGTCTA
>OY735239.1:24600378-24635378 GCA_963457665.1 Thysanoteuthis rhombus
ATGTAGATCAATTAATAGAATTTTCATTTTTCTCCTTCATGGGGGGGCTTCAATTACCAGGTTCAAAATAGCGTCTATAAGTTTGAAATCAGTGAAAGACTTTGTGCTCAGCCTGTATATAATGCTGAACAAAATAACTACCCCTTTTTCGTTCTTAAGTTATTACTGTTATTTTTGCATTGATTATATAAGGAAAGTATAGAAAAATATCAATTTTCCTTTTCAAACCTTGCTTCTTTGACCAGGGCAGTAATAATTTGGAATCTACTTATTTCCAATTGGACAACAGGCGAATTTACTCATTCTTCATCGCATAAAATTCGGAAAACAACTACTTATGAATATCACTGTTCTGGTCACAAAAGCAAAGTTTGAAGGGAATGACAGCCATTTTCTATTATTTCAACTCGTAATCAATCAGAAAATAATTCTCACTTACCATGAACAAAAATCACGCGTTTATGAAAAACTAATTAGTGTGATATTTCCTTGTAGGATATTTGGCGACTGTCACCTCGTGATGTCTCAGATGAAGGCGTCTGTAGAGAAACATAAAATAGGCGGTGAAATGGAATGTGATCTTTTGAAGGGTACCAAAGGGACGCAAATTCGGGAATAATTTGGAAATATCAAATTACAGTAGCGTATCTTGCGACTAGGAAGATTAGGAAATCAAAGGAGCCTGTCACTAAAGTCAGATTCGTAGATTGAAGATCTAGCATTTCGAATCAAGAGACTGTCTTTGAAAAGGTGCAAAGGAGGCACAAATTCGACAATAATTTGCAAATCTTGTAATAACGAAAGCGCATCTCGCGACTACAAAGATAAAAGAATCGCAGGAATCTGTCACCAAAGTTGAATTCGAAGATTGAGGCACTAACATTTGGAAATCAGGAGATTTTCTTTGAAAAGTTTGGTGTGCGCCATCCGAAAAATCTCGGCTCTCCTTTCCGAATTCATTAGGTTCAAAAGAAAGTCCTCTTCTGAGGGCGCCTTGTCATTTTGTCTCCAGGAAGCGCATCTTATTTTAGTGGTTTTGTTTTTCTCCGCTCTTGATCCAAATTTCTTAGTCAGATGATTTGTTTGTGGAGTCTTGTTATTTTAGCTGTGTTAAGGTTTTGTCGCAGATCATGTGACCACATTCTTCATTATGTCAAGCACTTTGTACAAACACGCACATGTAATTATGTTTTTAAAGCAGTAATTGATACAAATGATCTTACGGAAGGTGTAGAAGAGTTACACACCTGCACTATGCCCCATCTCCAGACGTAATACATATATATATATATATATATATATATATATATATATATATATATATATATATGCGTGCGCTCGTGTGTGTGTGCATGTTTACTTATATGTCTGTGCAGATATATAAATAGATGTATATGCTATCTATACAGTATTGCCTATATTTGTATTTGATCAAAGAGAAATTTTACTTGCATGGTTTGGTTTGTATAGTTAAAAACAAGAACTTCCCGAAAGAAGAACAAAACTTATTATAATCAGAATAAGGCATGCATTTAGGCATGTTTTGTGGTTCTGATTGTTAAATTTCTGGAAAATATCTTTTTAATAGAACTGAATTGTTAAATGAATAAAACCAAGTTTTTTTTCTATCTTGCTAAAATCTTGTTTAGAATCAATCAAGGAGATTGAAAAAGCTATCTAACATTGCTATTCGGAAAAGTTGCCGAAGTATTTCGTTAATTAGTCATAATCTAGACCAATACATATTTTTGGAAAGGATGAAATCATAGGTAAGAATAAAAGAATTTACGCTTGTTCAAATACTAATGACTTTTATACAAAAAATGATTAGTTTATGTTTTATGGACATGCATACTGCCAAGGTGGTGGTCTTAGAAAAATTGTAAGAATAAAGTCCTGGTCTCGACCAGACTTGAAATTTGCAAGGATCACCTAGTTGACGCATGCAAAGAAACTAGGATTTCGTCACTGGCTGAATATACTCCCCGGGAAATTGTCTCTTAAAAGACAGACTTTTTTCGCCTTACGCTGTTTCGGCATACGAAATCTTTTTATTGGAACGTTCTACTTTTTGAATATGTGTGTGTGTCTGTGTGCGTATCTGTGTGTGAGTGAGTATGCGCATGTGCATTCTCGCATGCATCTGTGAACTTATGCTTCTGCGTGTGTGTACGCGTTATCTGCTATTTGCATCTGTGTGTATGAGGGACCATTTTCCAGAATACCGTTAATTTTTCTGCACTCAAGACCCTTAATGATATGGGATTGCTTTTTGATTCGGCCATCTTGCCCCTCCCCCAACTTTCTAACACTCTTCACCAATTTTGGTCCTTTTTGTCGCCCCGGTTGTTTTGTCTTCACTTTTTCCCAACCTGATTACCTAAACCGAACGAATCTTGCCAGTCTCCTGAATCAAAACTCATCTCCGATGACAATTCGTCTTGTCAACAGAAAATAAGCGCTGAGGGCAACACTTAGGAAGCAAATAAAGACTGGCAAAAGGAGTAACTAACAAACAAACAAACAAACAAACAAAGAAAAACAAACAGACAAACAGACAAACTGACAAACTAAGAAGTACTCAGAAAATGCATACCTCTGCCAACGCCGTTGTCGCTAAAAATTGAATGAATATCATTTCTCAAAATGGAGAAAAGAAAAAAAAAGAAAATTCATTTCCCATCCTTTTTGTCTTCCTCACTAAGTTTTTTTTCTTTCTTCATTTTTTCTCCCTTTTTTTTCTTATTATCCTCCATTCTTTCTTTTTTCTTTCTTTATTTCCCCTGCCCTCTCTTTTGTTCTTTCTTCCTCATTTTCTTTCTTCGGTCCTTTCGTTCCATATTTCTTCATTTCTTTGGCTCTTTCTTTTGTTTTCTTTCTTTCGTTCTATCTATCTATCTATCTATCTATCTATCTATCTATCTATCTATCTATCTATTCTTTCTTTCGTTTTATCAACCCTCTCTTTCTCTCTCGTTCATTCTTTCTTTAGGTACATATTCAGCAGATATTCAATCTGAATCTACATGATAGAGAGCGCGTCACACGATGTTCTTCAGAGAATAAACTCGAAGAAACAAACTTTGATACAGCAGACATCAGGAAACAACCACAGCAATTGAGCAAATGATAATTGGCGAAAGAAGAAAAAAGATTACGAATTGGTCTCGCACAGAGTGTTTGAGGCAAAAAAATCGTATCTCCCTGGTTTGTCATGCGGCTCTATAGTCAAGATTTGGCTTTCTGCAACCTCTGATTCTCCTAAAAAAGATTTCAGACTGTGAACGAGATTAGGGAGAACGCTACGAAGAAACTGATGGCAATCCTGAAAGAGGGCTTTGAAAATTTTTTGAAAAGATTTCCTGGATAGAAAGGCACTTGCCACTTTTGAGTGGCGGAACACAAACTTCATGAATTTCTTATCTCCCATCAACCGTAGCGCAGGAATGAGCCATATACGCACACACACAGGGACACATACAGATAGAAACACGCACACAGACACAGCAGACATAGACACAGACGCAGACACAGACATATATATATATATATATATATATATATATATATATATATATATATATATATATATATATATATATATATATATATATATTAGGGTATATTAATGAGTCTAAAGTTTAACACTCAATAACAGGCAAAAAATTAAAAAAATTACGAATATCTGCACTTCTCATAAATGAATCACTGTATTCTCCGCGTGTATCCGGACCAATTATCAAAAAATTGTCCAAAATTATCACAAAAATATTTTTTCAATTTAAAGAATCATCTTTGCCCCCTAAAAAAACAGTTCGAGATTTGGACATTGATGGTCCAAAATGGCCATAGAGATTAAGAAAGCGCTGAAAAAAACAAAAACGAACATGCAAATTATTCAAGTTGTAGCCCCCATGATGAGACCAGGAGCGCTTGGAGCCACACGCCCCCCCACACACATATATAGACACAGATGAGCAAAGAGAGAAGAATTTATGGTTGGACGGGCCATTTGTGGGGCTACGGTGATTCAAATGCTCAATAACTCGGTACTTCTAAATTCATATATCCTCTTTCTTTCTTTCTTTCTGTCTTGCTTTCTTTCTTATCTCATTCGTTTCAGCGTACATTCAGTGAGTACTGTATTTGACGTCATATGAGACACCATCTTTTCGACCCACCGAAAACGACTCAAAGGATGAACATAACCTTCGTTGTCCGACCTCACATTGGTCAATACTTGGGGAAGAGTTAAAAGAAAAAACAACCCCAAAACACCGAAAAGGAAATTTGAGGAATTCTGGGGAAAGCTGAAATATGGAGGTGGGGTTGTATACCCTCGAATATGATATTCAGCGGGATCTCTACATAAGTGCACGACACATCATGAGAGAAGCACTTACGGAAAAAAAATCGACTTCGGGAGAGTAGATATTTATCTACCTATCTATCCGACTGTCCATCTTCCCCCTCTCTCTTTATCTTCCTTCCTATCTCACTCTCTCACTTTCTCACTATCTATCTCTTTATATATATATATATATATATATATATATATATATATATATATATATATATATATATAAAAACATGAGTAAAGTTTCTTTTTCAATAGCTCATTACAGATTGTTTCACTTGAAAATGATTCCCGAAAAATGTTTTTCTTCAAGCGAAACATAATGTGCAATCAGCAATGGGCCATGGAAAAAAATCTATACTCGTTTTATAATCGCTCCACCGATGGTATTGAGCAATTTTTAAACAAATATGTTCTAGATACTGATACATTAATACATGTACACACATGTGTTATACATATTTCTATTGTTCTCATATATATATATATATATATATATATATATATATATATATATATATATATATTGTGTCATCCGGAGACAGCTGTTTCGTTGTATCACAACTCTTCATTGTGGCTATAGATTATCCATTATCCCATCCAGTACCACGAGGCAGGATCGAAACCTTAGCATCAGACCCAATCGAGTACCGAGCACTTTATGAAATAAACCCATCTCACATCGTATATCATATTATATCATATCATATTGCATCCCTAATTTGTAATATATATATATATATATATATATATATATATATATATATATATATATATATATATATATATATATATGTGTGTGTGTGTGTGTGTGTGTGTGTGTGTGTGTATGTGATCGTATGTGTGTGTACTACCCGGGTAAAAATCATTTCATACGTGGCAACACATGCTCTTTGATACATTTCTTCGATCACAACTTGACAAATTGAAAAAAAAAACACACGATTATTTACACCTTTAATTACAATGTACGTTGTTTACATAATGTTGTAGATTCACGACTGAGTCAAGTTGTGATTAAGAAAAAAGTTCATCATTCTTTTAACCACCGAATCCAGAAAACTGTTTAAGATTTTTTGTGTGTTTTTTTTTTTGTTTGTGTCTTATTCAGAAGGAATTTGCAACACTTTCAATCAATAAGAGCCCAATTAGCTTTTGGAAAGTATCAGTTTTTGGAGAAAACAAATCTTTAGTTTTTTCGGATGGGCCTGGGGGGATTCTATTTACGTTATAACTATACTGCTGACCTGGACCCTTACTTTACGTCAGTTGTACGAAAGTACAGCTTCGAAGTATTTATGATACTGCCAATGTAAAATATATTATTTCGGGGTTTTAAAATTATTCTCAGTAAATTGATTTCTTTTTTATTAATAATTTTAGACGGCCGTACGATTGACAAAGTATATTTCAATCGTTAGGTATGTTTTTAATCGTAAATTACACCTCGAAATAAATATATTTTTTTCAGTAACTGACACTAATCCAAAAGAAACAAAGATGTTATTGACTGGAATTACAAAATATTCTTGGGAATAGAAATTTCAATATATTATTTGCTTTTACTGGTAAGAGTAACCGTAACCTAAAAATCAACAAAAAAATAAGATGAAGGTAAATACAAACACAAAATTTCAAAGGTTTACAACTGGGCTTCTCATTTTTTTTCATTCTAACCGATGAGACAAATGCTTTCGCAACCCCTCACTCAGTGCTATCAGTCTTTGGTCATAATCTCACTGTAACAGACCAAAGGAATAAATTTAAGTCCCCAAAATATTAATAACGGTGTTTACTGTTTGATATAGAAAAAAAAAACTGAAATGTGATTGAAACAAAATTTGCGGTCATAAAATTAGTGAATAACATTGAGTTATTTCACAATAAGCACCAGGAAGAGTAAATACCTGTTTAGAGATTTAAAAAAACAAAACAAACTCTAATAACTTAACTAATTTTATATATTTCTCCAAAAGCCCCATGATCTTTTCGCGACCCCGGAGGTTCTCAACCAAGTTTGAGAAGCGCTAGTTTACAATACATCATCTGATCAAAATAAATAGGCCGTTGCTCGCGAGTTAGCTCTCGTGTAAATGTTGGCTGCTGGTGCTGGTGCTACTGATGTCAGTTGACTTTGTCTTACCTGACCCCCTTCTTTTAGGAAAGTCAGGCGTGTACACAAACCCGATTACAGACAACTAAATGTGATTGTGTGTGTGTGTGCGATTGTATGTGTGTGTGTGTGTATGTATGAGTGTGTGTATGTGTGTGTGTGTGTGTGTATGCGTGTGTGTATATATATATATAAATATATATATGTAGGGGAGGGTTATATATATGTATATATATATACAGGGGAGGGCTCTCTCTCTCTCTCTCTCTCTCTCTATATATATATATATATATATAGAGAGAGAGAGAGAGAGAGAGAGAGGAGGGCTATATATATATATATATATATATATATATATACATGTACATATATACATATACATATATATATATATATATATATATATATATATATATATATATATATATATATATATATATATATATATATATATATATCCCTCCCCCTGCCAATAGAATCATAAGACAAACAAGAATCAAGTCCCATCAAACACTTCCCAGTCTACAAATCCATCTCGTTTGAAAGAAACATTTGAAAAACTGCCTTAAGATCTTGTTGAAAACGGAAGGGGTATTTTTTTTTTAAAGAGCTACATTTAAATGCTAAACTTTTTCTTTATTTCTGAATTTATTCATTGATCTTCTTTATAATCATTTATTTCATTTCTTTATATTTATTTCTAAATTTATATTTCTAAATGCTGAAACTTCTTTTTTTTCTTCTAGAAACAAACGAAAACAGACGGACAAAAACAAACCTCGAAAAGGTTTTAAAATTATAAAGTCATTATACGCAAAAACAAAACAAAATTAAAACAGAATAAAATAAAGACAGTCTCAACATCTACTTAAGGCAACTTTCAGCTAGTCTTATATAAATTACACAATTTTGGTTCAGCCTTCCCCGATTTCAGTGGGTTTAGATGTTGAAGAAATTGATAAACGATTCAACCTTGGGAGACGCGAGCAAAAGAGTATGAACGAGATGTGGACGCGAGGAATGATGGGTAATGGATACTGAATAATAACACAGGGAAAAGAGCAAAAGCGGAAATTCCTGAGTCTGTTGAAAAGTAGTTTTTTTGCAATGGTGGGGGGGGGGGCAGTGAGAAAGAAGATCAGAAAATAAAGAAGGGACAAAAAAGGAATCAGAATTGAAACAATTTTATATAAACTTTGCTTGAATAGAATGAGTATCAAATATGAATTTAATGAAAAGAAACACGATAAGATAGATAGATAGACCCAGCCTTGAAAGAGAGAGAGAGAGAGAGAGAGAGAGAGAGAGAGAGAGAGAGAGAGAGACAGAGACAGAGACAGAGACAGAGACAGACAGACAGAGAGACAGAGAGAGAGAGAGAGAGAGAGAGAGAGACAAAATGAGTTAGCTATGTGTGAATACATGTGAACAAAATAGATAGATACATTGATAACAGGAGATAGATCGTTAACATAGATATGAGCAGACATTGATATATAGATATGAACAGACGGACAGACAGATGGACAGACAGATAGATAGACAGGTATAAACAGACACACATAGATAGATAGATAGATAGATATGAATAGGCACACATAGATAGATAAATAGATTAGCAGATAGATAGATAGATAGATAGATAGATAGATAGATAGATAGATACGAACAGACCTAGATATGAACGGACGGACATAGATAGATAAATATATAGATAGATAGATATGAATAGATTGAGACAGCCTGACAGAAAGGATGATAGATAGATAACAAAATCAGATTGATCGATAATGAATAGACTGAGATAGATAGATAGATTCAACCTCGAAAGATACAGTCAAAAGAGCGGGAACCAGAAGTGGACGCAAAGGATGATGGTTAATGAATACAGAGTAATTAGATTACGAGAAGAGCAAGAGCAGAAATCTTCGAGTGTTGAAGGAAAGAGTGAATAATAATGAAGACAGGAAAAAAAGAAACATTGTCACTCAATAGAAACCGTCACATGACCAACGTTTGGGGTGACCAAGGAAAACTTTTAAACAAGGGTGATCAATTTATAAGTTACATCTTTTGCCTTTCTTTGGGTGGTGATCACAAAAAGTCCGAATTTTCCAAAAATACACACCAGGGACAGATTTAGCTTACATCACAAATTGCCCCCTGCCCCCCTCCCAATATTCAGGGGGATTTAAGAAAACAAAATGTTTTTATAAACATAGATAGATGTAAATATCCTAATTTTTAGCCTTTTAGTTCCATTGGTCCAGCTTGTACGCAAGATACAAACACAACCAGCCAGCCAGCCAGCCAGTCAGCCAGACCAATTTGAATACGGATGAAAAATTATGTTGATAGTTTTGGTGACAGTTTTGGTTGACGGTTTACAATATCGGAGACAAAATTGGACGTAAAAAAAACATAACAAGGAATATTTTATAATTCCACGTTTGTATACACCGATCACCGTGGCCAAATGGTAGAGTGTTTACTTCAAGTTCAGTAAGCCATGATTCAAATCATACCAAATACTTTAAAAATGGGAGTTAATGCCTCTCAGCTAAGCACTCAGCACAAGGACTAGGATTGAGAAACCTCTCCCTGAGACTACTGGGTAACGATCAAATCATCTTGAATATACCGATCATCGAAAGTACACAGCCTTGATACTGTTCAGTATCTAGATGGGAGACTATTGGAGAATACCATATGCCGTAAACATTGTGAAGCTTCGATAGATCTGGCAAGCAGGAAGTGGATCTTACTAACGATTGCTCATGTGTACATAACCTTGTGTTACTCTCGATGTAAGAATACGCTGAGAGCAATGATTGCATGAATGTATATGAATATGTGTAAGCAAGAGATGAGTTAGTCAGGGGAGAGTAAGGATGTGAGCCTTTTTTGAACGATGATTGAGACGGAAGATTAGAATATGATAAGAGAAAAAACAGACTCTATTCAAAACCTGCGACGTTGTATGTACAAGTTTTGACTGAAATTAGCAACATTTGCTTCTGTAATAAAAATATTATTAATATTATAAAATATTTGTTTTTTTAAAATTGATTTTTCAAGTTAATCCCCGTTAAAAAAATTCCGAAACAAGCACTAATAACCATTGCATCAAATACAAAATGAAAAACATCGTCCGGAATGAAATGTCATTCTTTTGCAAGGGAAAAAGATATAAATATATTTTTGAGGTGTGTACATTAGTTTGGTTTCTTTTCTCTCTCTCTCCCCACCTCTCTTTCTCTCTCTCTCTCTCTCCTGTTATTTCTTTCGTTTGTTTTCTTCTCTCTCTCTTTCTTTCTTTCGTTCTGTTTTCTTTTTTTTTATCCCGAGAATTGATTAGAAAAAAAAAAGGAATAATATGACGGAATGTTACATAAAGAAGAAATAATTTCTTCTTTGTTTCTTTCGCTTGTTGCCCCCCGCCCCTTAAATAACAGCTTGCTTTATTTTTTACGATCGCAGCCAATCTCTCTTTCGCCATTCTTTCTTCGGATCACTTAATTCCTTACAAACGACGTTAACCGATTCAAATCTGGTCTTTACATGACATTTCCCCCGTTCACGTTGATAAAAAGAAACGAAGAATAAAAAGAATGGAAAAAAAGACAGAAATTATTCACGACTTGTTAGAAACCAGCTTACTAAAGTAGAAACCAGTGTCTTTTGCCAGCATGCCATGTTGGGGGTGACCAATTTAAAAATTGGAGAAAGAAGTGATCAATGAATATGTTACTTTTCTAGCCTTTGTCGAGCAGTGATCACCAAAAAAGTTCACATTTCCCCAAAATATGCGTGTTAAAAACTAAGGGACTGATTTAGGAAAGACTTTCTTTGAATATTGAATCTCCCGCTAAAAGTCTTTTTTATGAGTGAATGGGTGGATTTACAGAGAACAAAAAATGTTTATCTTGACATAATAAGAAGTATGTGTTCAAAATTTCAGCCCTCTAGCTCTATCGTTGCAGCCAGTCAGTTTTATATTAAAATGTATATCGCTACAATCTTGCAGATTGTTTTATTGATTTTTTCAACTTTTCAAAACATCGAATCTTTTTGACTTTTGCTTTAAAAAAAAATGAAGTTCTTACATATATTTTCTACGAACCACTGAAGAAAATGGCTGGCACCCGTCAAAATGCATTGAAACATGCTCACAGAATGATAAAAAAAATTGAGAAGTAACATCTACTTTCTGTCAAGCTTTTCTCTTCATCTTCCAGTTGCCTCTTTCATCAAGATTCCATCAGATCACTCCACTTCCACAATGCAAACATACACACATACACACACACATATATATATATATATACATATATATATATATATATATATATATATATATATATATATATATATATATATATATATATATATATATATATACATATATATATATATATATATTCTAGATAGCTTCACAGCTCTAAACAGAAAATCTTTCCCCCCAATTTTTTGTGTCACTTCAGTCACTTATTTCCCAATATCCGTCAATGCAATTTATGTAATTTTCTTCAGGGTTTTTCCCCTGTTTTATATATACTTTGTTATTATTCTACAATGTATAGATTTCCTCTTGTGGGGATCATCAGTTGTTTACCATGTAACTGCTTCGCCATTTTGAAAACGGAACAGTTATATCAACACAGCATCCCAACAGTGTTGATCAAACAACCCCCCTTTCTTACTATATAACTCGTGTCAAACATGTAGTTTGTCATGCCATTTAGGGTATTGTATGTATTATATATTGATATAAGTTTATACTACATATCATTTATCTTTTAAAACAAGGCTTACTTACACACACACACACACACATGCATATATATATATATATATATATATATATATATACATACATATATATATATATATATATATATATATATATATATATATATACATACATACATACATACATTCATACATATATATATATATATATATATATATATATATATATATATATATATATATATCGAATAGGAAAAATAAAAGAGAGCAAAGAGTAAAAAATATAAGTAAACAATTTTTTTCTCAAAACGTTGAAAAAGCGGAGAAAAGTTTTAAATGCAAAGCTAAAGAGAAATCTATCAAAGACAAGAACACATTGGTAACAGAATTAAATGAAAAAAAAAAGGGAGCTGTGAAGGGAAATAAAAACGTTACAAAAACAACGATTTATCATTTCATGTAGATTTGCTTTCAGGCGCTTGTTTCTTTTTACCTCTTTGTAGTCTTTAGTTGAAGATTCAGTTTCAAGAATAGGGATTTGCTCCTAATATCCAACTTCAATATATTCAGGGTTTTTTTCTCTTGGTTTTCTCCCTTTCTTCAAATATGGCGTTTTTAACCATCTTATTTTTTTTTTTCAAAAAGATCATTTTAACATCCAACAGCTTTCAAATTGACAGAATTCCATCCAAAGTTTAAAAAATACAAAAATCAAAAGAATACTTAAACAAAATTGAACATTGAAAGGTTATGGAGTTTGATAAATAAAATACTTGGATTACACGATAAATGCTTTGTTGAAAAACGATATAAATTGATATATCTCGGAATTTTTGAGATGAGGTATTATTATTATTTCCATTAATATTCGGACCATTCTCATCTTTGTTGTTTTTGTTGTTAAAAGAGGGGAGTACGGTCAATATACCCCCGTCGGATAAATAAAGGGTTCGGTTCGTTACTTCCCAAAAATCTCCCAGATGATACCTGACGAAGACCGTAGAGTGCAACGGCCGAAACGTTGTATGAAAAACAACAAAGATGAGGATGGTCCGAATATTAATGGAAATAGATATAAATTGAGATTGTCCTTGCAGTTGCTATACGTCGTAGCCAACATCTTTTCAACTTCTGGAAGCCCTCCATCGTCTTTTAGGAATGGTATTCAGATCTACCTGTGAATTTCTTTTGATCTTTTCAATGCGGTTAAAACGATGTCTTTTCAACGTGCTTTTTTGTTTGAGGTTAAGAAGAATGGAATCAAGTCAAGAGCTAAGGTGGATGGGGAGAGTTGGTGAGTTATTTTTTTTTTTCTTACCAAGAACTGTTGAATCCGAAAGGCAGCTTTTCTGCCATTGTTTTCATCTGGTCTTTACAGCAACACATCTCATGATCAAACCTTGGTTAAGATGTCTCCACAAGAAGTGTAAAGGTATTCCAACATCTTCTGCAACTTCTCTGTCAGACGCCGACAAGCACGAATGATTTTGTGGACTTGGCTAATATTTTCGTTGGTTTTCTGAGATGAAAGCCCATCTGTTTGTTTGTCCTTTTCGATTGAAGATTTACTTCCTTTAAAGCACTTGAATTACTCAAAACACGTGGTTCGACTCAAGGAATCTTCTTCAAACGCTATTTGAAAAAGTTCATAAGTTCCTTTGCCGTTTCTCCAAGTCAGAAACAAAACTTCCTATATGTTCTCTGCTCTCAAGTCCGTACCATCTGTAAAATAGCGAGCTGTACCAAAAAAGAACCAAAATCCCCAAATTTGATACAATTATGATGTATTAACTGTGGCTCATGGTAATTTGAGTCTTGGGTGCTATGGATGCACAAAACACAAAATATATTAGTGTCTGTAGAAAGTAACAGACAGTTGAAATCTTTTTGTTACAATGTAGAGAAGGTGGCCCAGATTGTAAATTGTAACATTTCACACCCCTGCTCATTCAATGTTACAAAAGGCGAACAAATAAAAAGAAAGAAGAGAATTAATGAAATGAACAAAAAAAAAATCGGATTGGACACTATTATCCAAGGACAGTGTCTAATCCAGATTCTGTTTTTTATTAATTCTCTAATTTCGACAAAGGGGACCAACTTCTTCCCCAAAATTGTACCAAAAAAGCTTCAATTACACATTGCTTTTTACAGACACTAAAATATTTTACGCTTTTGTGCATCCGTAGTAGAGAGCACACTAAAGATACAAAGCACCATACGCGACTGATATTTAAATGGAATCAACCACATTCAGTTCATAAATACTTCCTAAATGATTTCATAAATCTATTTTCGCCATCGCCTAAGCAGATTCTTAGCTACATACTCAGTCAGGATATTATTGATCAGATCTCGTGCGTACAAAATTAAAAAAAAAATCTTTGGTCCAAATTCTGTACATTTTGAAGGTATGAAAAAATGTATCGGATACTATTTGAACTCACTGAATGTGCTTGCATCAGAAAAAAAGATTCCAGGTATATGCTTTTCCTGGGAACATTTAAACTAAAACGAGACATTTTCATCAAACTTGAAACTGTACGTAGGTATCCTATATTTTTCGAGCGTTAACTGTCCGCCATTTTTTTTTTTGCTTTTACGGAAGAAGGCGAAAACGAAAATAGCTTTCAGCTTTTGTTTTGCTGCTGGCCGTTATAAAGACAGCTTGCATCCTCTCAGCCTCCTACCCTGTAAGTTTCCTGTACCTTACACCATTCCAACCTCCTACAATTCAACATAACATACCATCATCAACATTTTGGGGGGTATGGGAACGCTCCAGAATTTTCTCATATAATCTGATGATAATTGCTCCTTCATTTCGTTATTTCGATATACAGAAGGTATTTATAGGAACACTCCAAATTCAGATAGAGGTGGGAACTTGTATGAGCAAAATATAAGAAAAATGAACTTGTCCCTCCCCTCGACTGGTTGCTTTCCAAGTAAAGAGCCTAGTCTGCCCTCCAAAATATGGATCCATGTCTTTTCCAAGGGTTTTGATGCGAAGTGATCGTAACCAGCCCAGATCGAAGTTTGAACTCGGTTCGCAGATTCCATTTTCGTTGACAGTTACACCACTCTCACCTCCCGTATACTTACTTGCTAGGTTCGGCATCCTACTCCCAGGTCACCGTGACTCTTTTTTTTTATATCATGCCTCGAGCAAAATTAATAACGACAAACAGAATTTGATTCTTAGTTATAAGTTAAGATGTCCTTTTATAAAATACTGCATGAATGTTTGGTTAAAGACATTGCCTGGTCATTTATAAACAGAATTATTAAGAGAGGGAAAATGAGGAAAGCAGACGACAAGGCGCCCCGGGCAAATAGCGAGAAATGGCGTCGTTTGGGAATCAACAAAGTGGCTATTTTGTTACTGGATTATGGCGAGAAGAAGTGGAAGATGAGTGATGAGGATAACGGGTGAGAGATGTAAGTGGAGAGAATGGTGTTGTGACAATTATTAAAATGCCATGTTTAAGTGATCAAAATTGGAAATGGGAAGAAAAGGATAATGTTAAAAACCGAAATAGACCAAAGAAAAAGGAACGAAAGAAGAAAGTTCTTTAAAAGAAGAAGAGTTGAAAAAGGAATAAAGATGGTGGCAAGAACGAAGGCCGAAAAAGAAAAAGAGGAAGATGATTAGGGAAAAAATTGAATGTTGAAGAAGGAGAGTGAAAGAAAACGATGGAAAAAATGTTGTTTTGATAATAATTAAAACGCCTTATCAAAATTTGACAGGGAGGGAAGGAGGGAAGGAGTAAGACAGAACCAAGAAAGAAAAGAAGAAAGAAAGGAAGAAAAGAAGAGAGAAAAAAAGAAGAACATATTGACAAAGGAAAGACAGGAGGAAAGAAAGGGAAATGAAAAAGAAAAAAGGAAAAGAAAATAAGAAAGAAAGAGAAAAGACGGGAGGAAAGAACGTCAGTAAAAAGAAAGGAATAATGCAGGAAAAAGAAGGTAGGTTGTAATAGAAAAAATTAAAAAAGAAAGAAAAATGAAAGGAAGGAAATATTTTGTGAAGAAAGAAAGAAAGGGAATGAGAAGAAAACATAGAAAGAAAAAAGAAAGAGAACAGTATGATAGAAATAGAAAATATAACATAGAAAACCAGAAAGAAAGAAAGAAAGAAGTGATTATTGTCCTAAATTAAGCAGAAGAGAAAGGGAGGTGTAGTTCACGATTCTTAGAGAAGGGGATAGAGAAAAGATGAGAAGGAATGAAGAAAAAATGAAAGAAGAAAAAGAAGAAGGAGAAGAAGAAAAAGGAGGAGGAAGACAAGAAGAAGCAGCAAAAGAAGAAGAATAGCTAATTTATTAAGTTATAACTTTTTTCAAAGGTAATTAACATTTATCATTTCCCGAGATATGTTTTGGCTCATTATTTCTAATTGATAATTTTTCCTTTTTTTTCCCTACATCTTTTCTTGAATTTTTCTTTCATCCACAGATATATTTATTGAATCAAGTTTTCCACTCACTTTGTCTGGTATATCATTTTTTTTTTGCTTGTCTATATTAGAAACAGTCAACCCGAACTATGACCAAAACTGTTAACATAGGTTTCTTCAGTTTTCAAGTCCGTCCGGCTGGCTGGTTATGTATGTATGTATGTATGTATATATGTATGTATGTGTGTGTTTTTTTTATGTGAATTCATACTAAATTGATCAATTTTCTGACTTTTTGGTAATCATTGCCCGAACAAAAGTAATTGAAGTAACTTCCATTGATCACCCCGATTCTCATTTTTTAAATTCATCACGCCCAGCATGGCATGCTGCCAAAAGATGTTCACGTGACGGTTTCAACTGAGTGACTAACCAGACCTGTATTATGAGTATTGTTTGTTAGTTCCTTTTCATCCTCTTTTCACCCTCTTTCTGCCTTCCTTTTTCGATTTCTTTCTTTCTTTCTTTCTTTCTCGTTTTCTTCCTTTCTATCTTTCAATCATTCTTCAGTAATTGATTTTTTTTACGTTATGCATTTTTTCTTTCTTTTTATGAATATCTATTACCTGACTTTCTTTTTTTTTACGCTTTTCATCATCTTTCTTTTCCTTCATTCTTACACTCATTCATCCACTATCTTCTTTTTTGCTTTCATACACTCATTCATAGTCTTTTCTTTTTTCTTTCTCACTTTCTT
Organism: Thysanoteuthis rhombus; assembly: GCA_963457665.1. Taxonomy (NCBI): domain Eukaryota; kingdom Metazoa; phylum Mollusca; class Cephalopoda; order Oegopsida; family Thysanoteuthidae; genus Thysanoteuthis; species Thysanoteuthis major. The sequence continues at coordinate 24,616,757 of OY735239.1, forward strand.
CTGTCCTTTCTTTCTTCCGATCATTCATTAGTAATTGTTTGTCTTTCTTCTTATACTCATTCATTTTCTTATTCATTCCTAACACATACTTATTGTATTTCTTTTCTTTGGCGCCTATTAAATAACTATTTCTTTTACACTTTTTATCATTTCCCTTCTTCCGCTTGTTAATTATCTTTTTCCTCACTTCCAGTCTTTTCTTTCATTCATTTTTGCAATCATTCATTATTTCATCTTTATCATTTTTCTTGATCTCATCCAATTTTACATTTATCTCTCGCTCTCATTCGTTATTTTTCCCCCTAATGTTTTAATTTATCTTTCTTTCCTTCTCCTAACTCTCGACTCTTATCTTTCTTTCTTTTTGTACTCACTCAGTATCTTCTTTATTTTACTCGTTCATTACATTTAGTTATTCTTTCCTTTTTACACTCATTCACTGTCTTCTTCTTTTTTCTTCTTGCTCTCATTCATCTTCTCTCTTTCTTTCTTTTCTTACGCACATTCATAATCTTCATTTTTCTTTCTTATTCTCATCTTCTATAATAACGATATTATGTTTACCTTATCAAGTTCTATTCCTCTTTTTTTACTTTATCTATCTTTTTTTCACATCGATTCATTATCTTTCTTTTCTTTCTTTCCCTTTTCTTCTCTCTTTTCCCCCTTTCTTTCTTTCGTCCTGTCTCATGCCTTGACTATGCCCCCCTTTTTTTTAAATACATCTTTATTTCTTTAATCCATTACAATAATTTTTCTTTATAAAGAAAAGATTCCTATTTGCGAGTAGCAAGATTTAAAAAAAATTATCTTCAAAACAATAAACGTCAGGTTTTTAATGAAAGATAATTTAATTGTTATAATTCAAAAAATCCCTTTCACTTTTTTTCCTTTTAATTTTGTTCTGCATTATTCTCAGCTTATTCAATATTTCTTTCGTCTTATGTCAATAGTTTTATTTCTTAAGGACTCTTGTTAATTAATTCATTTTAAAAAGCGAATTAAAAAAAGTCAAAATAACCGGGGGATGAAGAACCGTCCATTGAAACATGGCCGACACACGCATGCGCATACTGCACCCTATGCGAATGCAGACGATCTTCGGCTTGGGAGCACAGCCACGTATATAGACTCATACACACAAACACATTAAAGGGAATGAACGGAATTCTTCTTCATATATAAGCACGCTTGTCCACACGGATTAAAAGAAGCTCCCTCCTTTTAGAAACCATCAACTAAAACTGTCATCAAAACTGTCAACGTAGGTTTCTTTAGTTTTTAAGCTTGGCTGGCTGGCTGGACGTCTATGAATGCATGCGCACAGGCCGCATCAATGGAGCTAGAAGGCTGAAATTTAAAATATTTATTCCTTATTATGTCTAAACATAACTTTGATTTGTCTCGTTCATCAATAGGTTTCTGGTTAGTCCAATTTGCGATGGAGGTTTATGCTCAATTGGTACCTTACTTCGTATCCGGTAGCATTCACTCATGTTTTTTTCCGTTGAAAATTTTGACTTTTTTAATGATCACTACCAAATAGAATGTGGAAAAAGTAGTTTATTCATTGATCAGTACCTTCTCCAAATTTTAAATTTGATCGCTCCCAACACGACATACTGACAAAAACATTGGTTGCTCGATGGTTTCTATTCAGTGACTAATCAGACTTTTTTTTTAGTTGCTTTCTCTCATTTCCTAAGATTTTTTTTAAGCGGAAAAATCGAACAATGGTAAGGGGAGATAATTTTTGATTTATGGTCTGCTGAATAACTCTTGGTGTGTATTTCTGGAGGAAAGATTCTCTTAGTGAAAATCGAAAGGAAATAAAAAGCAAGATGAATAGGATGAGTTGAAAAAAAATGAAGGAAAAGGGTCGATAGTGTAAAAAAATGAAAAAAAAAAGAAGGAAAAATATGAGAAGGACGATAGATAAGGGGCCAATAAAAGGAAGAATGAAAAGAAAAAATCAGAAAGGGAGGATGAATGAGAAAGCGGGGGACGGAAGCAAAAAAAAGTAGATTGAAAGGAAGAAAGAAAGAACAAAAAAGAATTATGATAAATTAATTTGAAAACATGGCAAAGGGGACAAGATGGATGCCCAGATAGAAAGAACAGTGGTTCGAGAGTGTAAAAAAGATAGATAAGAAGCCAAAGAAAGAAAGAAAGGAAAAAGGAAAGAAAGAGAAGTGGGAAATGAATGTTGAAGGAAAGAAGGAAAGAAACAAAAGGAGATAGCAAGAGAAGAAAATAGAAGATTTGGTGTGTATTTCTTGAGGAAAAATTCTCTTAGTGAAAATAGAAGAGAAATAAAACGAAAGCTAGATAGGTGGGTATAAAAAATGGAGAAAGGGTCGATGGTGTTAAAAAAGGGAATGAAAAATATTAAAAGAAAGATAGTTACGGAGCAAAAGAGATAAAGAAAGAAAGGAAGGAAAATAGAAGGAAGAAGAGTCATCTAAATTAATAAAAAGGAATAAAGAAAGAGAAAAACTAGAGTAAAGGAAGAATTAGAATATAGAATAACAAGAAAAGAACGAATGAAAACATGCGTGAAAGAAGATAGATAAGAAACCAAAGAAAGAGAGAAAGAAAGTAGGAAAGAAAGAAAGAAAAGAGAGGAAACTACAGGAGAAGAAGGAAAAAGATTAGGTGTATATTTCTGGAAGAAAAATTCTCTTAGTGAAAATAGAAAGAAATAAGGGAAAAGCTGAATGGCTGTACAGGAAAATGGAGTAAAGGGGTCGGTGGTGTTAAGTAAAGTTGGGGATGCTGTGTTGGGGATGATCAATTAAAAATTAGGGAAAAGGGGGATCGATGAAACTTCTTAGTCAGTAATCACTGAACAAGTAAAAAAAAAGTGAGCTCAAACTACTGATCAATTTAACATAAATCTACATTGCAAATTGAACCCCCAATTAAAAACCTTCTTTAGGGGTCATTTAAAAAACAAAAAAAGTTTTTTTTCTGATATGATTACGAGTTCATGTGTATTTTTTCATAGCCAGCCAGACAAACTCAAAAACTGGGCGAAACCTATGTTGACAGTTTTAGTGAGAGTTTTGGTCGTCATTTTCAAATATGAAAAGAAAGATAGACATGAAGAAAGAGGAAGAAATAAATAAGTGAAGAAAGAAAGAAAGAAAGAAAGAAAGAAAGGAAGAAAGAAAGAGAAAAAACTAAAAACTAAAAAGAGGAAAAAAGAAAGAAAAATATAAAGGGAATTGGGAAAAGACGAATGGGTGGATATTTTAAAATGGAGAAAAAATGTAGATAATGAAAAAGAAAGAATGAAAAAGAAAATGGAAGAAAAATAGAATCGGGAAGTGAATGAAAACTTGGATTTAAAGCAATATATAAAGGAATAAATAAAACGACGTGACAGTAACAAGCGAGAATAATAAGGATTAAAATAAAGAATGAAAGAAAAAAGAGAGAAAGGAATGGAGCTAAAAAGAAAATAAACAAAAAAGTCTTAATTTAAAAAAAAACAAATAGGGACACAAATAAGAGATCGATTTAGCATAAACTTACGTTACAAACTGAACTACCCCTCACACACTAAAAGCCCATTTTTCTCCAATCATCATCATCATCATCATCATCATCATCATCAGTCTTTTAACGTCTGTCGTTGGACATAGATCTTCCACTGGATTCGAAAAACTTCTCTATCGTACTTTTTGAATTAGTCTAATTCGTCTATCCATCTAGTATTCTGCCAGCCTCGGTGCTGCATGTGGTTTCTGGCGATCCATGTTGTGAGTCGTGACGTTAGTCGTCTGACATTCTTGCAACATGGCCAGCCCATTGCCATTTGATTTTTTAAATGGATTCTTTGAAGTCTCGGACTCCTACTTTCTTCCAGATGTGTTGTGCGGTTTTGTGGTCTCTCCATGTGGATTTGAGCATTATTCTTTCGTGTGCGCGTTACATGCTTCTCAGTTTATTGGTCTGTCTCTTGATTAGGTCACATGTTTCAGCTCCATAGGTGACTATCGGGACGATGCATTGGTTATACACCCTTCTTTTTAGGATTAGTGGGATCTCCTTGTTTTTGAAGGTTGAGTATGCTCTGCCAGAGGCTTGACATCCAAGGGTGATTTTTCGCTTGATTTCTTCTTCTTTTGAGGGTCTCATGGAGATTCGCTGTCCGAGGTAAATGTAATGGTCTATTTTGTCCAGTTCGGCGTCTCCAATTTTGATGTTTGTGTTCTTATTTCCAACGTGATCTTTGTCTCGCTAAAATCCATGTGTAGGCCGACTTTTTTGCTTTACTTCATGTAACATTAACTGGAGGTCATGTAGGTTCTCTGCAAAAAGGGCAACGTCGGCTTCCAATCTGAGGTTGCTCAGATATTCGCCGTAAATGTTGGAAATTTCAGCACCCTGTATATAGTCAGCCAGCCAACCAGGCCGGCTTAAAAACTGAAGAAACTTATGATGACAGTTTTAGTTGACGGTTTCTACAAGAGGAAATAGTAAAGAAATGATTAAAGAAAGAGACAGGAATGTATGTGGAACATAAATTGAAAGTAAGACGTGAATGAGGGAATGAAGTAGAAAGAGTCAGAAAGAAAGAAAATAGGATGAAATAGATTCAATAAAGTTAGAAAAAAGACAAACGGTCAGAAAGACCTGGGTGAATGTACGTACTTCTCCCAACTCCGTTGACAGCGGTGAAAACAACAACGAAATAGGTCTGGTTAGTCACTGAATACAAAACTGTCACGTGATCAACATCTTTTGGTAGCATGCCGTGTTGGGGTGACGAATTAAACGCAAATTGAAAAGAGGTGATCAATGGATAAGTTACTTCTTTCACCTTTAGTTGGGCAGTGATCTATTAAAAAAAGTTAGGTGGACCCAAAATAGTGACCAACTCAGCATGAACTTATATTGAAATTAAACCCCACACTGAAAATCTAATTGGGCGGGGGGAGTTTAAAAAAACGGAAACGTTTTTTGCGAACATAATAAGTAGCATCAATGGTAAGGCCTGTACACGTGATACATGAATATATACATACACACGTGCATAGCCAGCCAGACTGACTTGAAAACTGGAGCTATTTTGGCGGTTTGGGTGACAGTTTTGGTTCTAATAGAACGAAAAGAAGGAATGAAATATCAGACAGGGGAAGGAACGGAAAGAAGATAAAGGAAGAAATAACTGGGGGTAAAAATAAAAGAAACTGCCCTAACTCAATTTTTTACAAGGTATTTAGTGGAGTTCTGATGCCAATTTTTAGGTCTGTAGTGCTGGAACAAACAAACACATAAACACACATACATAGAAAAAAGATAAACCCCTTCGCCATCTTTACGGTTGTTCTAATATCTGTACCTCACGTAAGCGGATCCCCATAGTACGCGCGTGGACCAGAGCTAATTATCAGGAACATTATCTAAAATTAGCTTTAAAAATAGATCTTTCATCTAAAACTATCAAAAAAATCACCAGCAGAAAATTTAGGCATTGTAGATCCAAAATGACCAGAGAGACCAAAATGACCATAGAGACCAAAATGGTCCAAAATGACAATAGGGGCCAAAAAAGAGATACTTTTTGATGCCGCTTAGTGGTGGATTTTCGTACATTTTTGAGGTTGAAGCCCCATAATTGTGACCAGGAACGCCCGGACAAGCACACACATAGGCGAAGAAAGATTGAAGATTTATGGCCCATCTGTTAGCCGGGTGGGTCATTTGAGGGGCAGCAGTGATTCGATTGGGAAAAAAAGAAAGGAAGAAAGTGTGAAAAGTAAGAAAAAATGTGTCACAGGGTCAAGTACACAAGGAATTGTTAGAAAGAGCCACTCTCGGCTTGCCAAGACTGTCGAAGCTACGTTCTGCTTACAGCGCCTGGTATCCCCAAATGGTCACTCGTCTAAGTATTGACACGGCTCGACTTTGCTTACTTTTTGTGATCCTACAAAAACTGGTAAACTCAATATGATGTATCTGTAATTTAGTAGCCGAGGGGATAAGTTTCTCAATCCTCTACAGTGTTACCAAACTCAAGAATTTTTTCGCTCAAAATCGACCTCGAAAGAACATTGGAAATGCCAAAACGTGCAAAAACACTGATAGCATTTCAATGGCCATTTTAAATAGCTGAAACGGTTAGAGTTACCCCCAAATTTCTGAAAATTGCTGGAAAAATAGTGCTAAAAATTGGGAGAAATTGCGCAAAAAGTTGAATAATTTGCGTTGCCAAAACAAGACATGCGCTAAATTAGGCGTGAAAAGCGGTAAATTGGAGATATTGGTGCCCACAGGAGAGGCATTGAGAACCATTTTAAAAATATGACTCGTTGCCGACCAAATAAGAGGTGAGTATCCTACCACTGGGCCACGGTGATCAGTAGAAATACAATGATTAAAAGACGTAGTCTAACAAAATCCAGACAAGAATCCTTCTGTATGTGTTAGTATTTCGGTTAAAGTTTCAAGTTCCATTTTCCAGAGTCAATCCAAAATTAGGTAGAAACCCGAGAAGGGATTTTTGGTTCAGTGATATTATCAGGAATTTCTTACAATAACCCAATTCAGTCCGAATAGTGGATCTAATCGTTTAGTCTGTCGATGGGATCGGATTCCATTGCTAAGGACATTATCAGTAAGTTTGCTTGCGACGGGGGTCAGCTGTAAGTGACCCTCCCATTAACCCGGACCCGCCAACTGAATTTATCTAACCCACTGACAGGATTACTATAAACTAGGTTTATGTAACAGGTTCCAGCATTTTTTTTGACAAAATCTTTTATTCATATGAATTTATAGGCTCATTATTCAACCATCAAAGTATAAGGTTGTTACTCATGTTTTTCTACATCACAGAGAATAATACCAAAAATGATTTACTAAGGCATTCTTTTTTGTAGATTCGATGTAAATAGATGTAATATATCCGTATCTCGCATAAATGAATCATCGTAGCCCGCTCGCTCATCAAAACTTATCATCTAAACAATTAACTAAAATTATCTCTAAAAAATAAAACTTTTATCTATAATTATTTTTATAAATACCCTCACGAGATATGGGCATTGTACGTCCAAAATGACCATAGAAACCAAAATAGTCCAAAATGACCGTAGAGACCAAAATAGTCCGAAACGACCGTAGAGACCAAAATGACCATTGAGACCAAAATAGCCCAAAATAACCGTAGAGACAAAAATGACCACAGAGACCAAAATAGTCTGAAATGACCGTAGAGACCAAAATGACCATTGAGACCAAAATTGCCCAAAATAACCGTAGAGACAAAGATGACCACAGAGACCAAAATAGTCTGAAATGACCGTAGATACCAAAATGACCATAGAGACCAAAATAGTCCAAAATGACCGTAGATACCAAAATGACCACAGAGACCAAAATGACCATAGAGACTAAAATAGTCCAAATATGAATAGAGACCAAAATGGCCACAGAGACCCCCCTAATAAAAAACAATTTCCAGAAAAAACAGAAAATCCGTTTTCAGATGTTGCCTGTCGGTGTGCTGATATAAATTTCCAAGGTTACAGCCACAAATATATGACCAAGAGGGCCCGGAGATACGCACAGACAGACACACAGACGAGCAAAGGGAGAAGAATCTGCAGCCGACTTAACTGGTTAGTCACGGAGGCCATCGGTGGGGCAATGGTGATTCGATTCGGGATTATTTGTGGGTTTAACTCCTTAACAGTGACAGTGTCTACTAAAAATTTCAGACTGATTTTCATGAACGATTTAGAATTAAGATTTCAGACTTCTCAAGTGTGTGAGGTCCGAAGGGGAGTACTTTGAAGAGAACTAAGGTGCCATTACCTAAGTTCGGCTATTTTCCATTTAATGGCCGGATAGTTTCTATATAGACGTTGCTTAGTCTCATTATTCAGTCATTAAAGCATTTTCAGTATTTTCAGTGGAGGTCGGTGTGAGTGGTGTAACGGTTACAGGCACCGAAATTGGAGTCGGCCGAGTTCTGACCGATGCTGTGAGCATTCACTTCGCACTAATGCCTCTAAAAAAGGCATGGATCCACTTCTCCCTCGGTTATGGGTAGACAAGTGGGCAACTGGATCCCTGTAAAGCAGCCAATCTAAGAAAATGACTCTGATAGAAAGGAAAGAATACAGCTAGCAACTCCGACCCGTAAAACCTACTTAATGCTGAAACATACAAGTGGCCCTATGCTCCACAAAGAGTTCATAGAAATAGACAAAATATTTTATCTGGCTCTCTATGACCTTATACTTCCTTTAAGTGAAACTGTGTATTCTATCGTAGAAGAACGATTCCGGTTCTATTTCAATTGAATTTTCGAGGAATTTCTCGATCACTTGAACTTATTGGGGTCGCTGAAAATACAAGAAGTGTTGTATAGAGCGAAACATATCGAAACAGGTCAAGTCGGTTAACTACAAAGTCGGCCTTCCTCGTATTAGTGAAGTCGGCCGTTCTTTGTTAACCAAATAGGTATTTCTTCGTTGACCAAATAAATGTGTAATCATGCTTTTTGGCAATTAGTCGGCCTTGAAGTTGTTAGTAAAAAAATATCAGTAGATCAATTTTTATTGCAAATAAATACATTTGATTATGTTTTTTTTCGGACGTTTTATAATAACTTCATTATAAAATCGAATTTTTATTGGGGGAAAAATTAATTACTGGCATTTTGATATTTCTAAAAAGTTTAAAATGTATTGAAGCGATTGTCTTATTTTTCGTAGATATTTGTAAACATATCTTTTTTGTAGTCTTCCTTACATCAATCAAGTCTATCGTAAATTGAGTAGGTAGTGGTGTAGGCCGACCTGGCCATATAGGAGGTCGACTTGGTAATGGTTCGGCCTGATTCGAAACCAAACATTTAGTATGGAAGAGACAGATTAAGAGAATAGGCACCATGTGGGAGATCCTCCTATCGTAACTTCATGATCGTTTGTTGAGTCATGATTGCAATATGAAGACTGGGGATTACATGAGATCTCTGACCAATAAAGGGTTTTTTTCTGTCCCAATGCATCATTCAAAGCTAACTGTAATGTTGTGCAGAGACAGTTTGTCCAGGTTCCCATAATTTGTAATGAAGAATTATCTCCTCACCAAATACAGAGGAGAAAATTTTCCCACTAGCCAGACCTGTTTTATTGGATTCGCTTGATTTCCAAATTTAACGCTATTCAAATGCCTGTATTGGGTTAGTTTCCAAAATAGAGGTCGGATTATCTCCCCTTCTGGTTAAATATGTCAACTCCGTTGCTAAGCAAAGTTTTTTTTTTACGAATTTGTTAATGTATTTGTAGTCGGGTGAAAATATTTTTTTCAAGTTTTGAGGCGTTTTTTCATCACTTATCACTCGGTTGATAGAACAGTAGCGAAGCAGTAGTAATAGTAGTAGAGTAGCACAAACACACAAATACTCTCTAACCTTTCTTCTCTCAATGTATCAGCAGCAGCTCTGAATGAGATCATGTTTTGAAAATGAAGTCGAATAGAGTTGCAGTACGTAAAAAAGAAAACATATTTTAAACAATCAAAGCAAGAAATAAATTTAACCGTTTTGAGTAGTGAATTTCTTATTTCGGGACTAGACATCGATGGGTTCCATTTACACCTTCCGGAGAAATTAGCTACAAACTGCCGGATTGGGCGAGTTTTCAGCAACAGTTTATAAGGGTGACTCTGACGATTATTAAAGGTTGAAGCGGTGGTTTTGATTTCAGAGGTATTGGCGATACTGATCGGGCACGGTTGGGGGTGTCGATGACTACATCGATAACCCGGCTGTAGCTACAGACGCCATTAAATAACCAAGCGGCAATATGAGGATCGATCATCGATTGTTTATGTTCCTGAAAGTGATTGTACCAGGTTGAAACGATTAATATCAATTATTATTAATGGTGGCTGCTCGGTGAGAGTTCCGGGGTTGGATTATTGGAATGGTGACCGTTAGGGATGTGTTTATGAATACGTTATTGCTATTAATTATGACTTCTTTTCATGTGAAAATATGGGTAACTGGGGTGGATGGTATTGTTTCTGGGCATTTATGCTGGGTGAATCGATTGAACTCAGATTTGTTGCTATCAACTTACAACACCAAATTCATATATATATATATATATATATATATATATATATATATATATATATATATATATATATATATATATACCTACTATATATATATATATATACCTACTATATATACATATATATATATACCTACTATATCTTTAAGTGAGGTATCTCGTTCATTGTAAGCTTATGCAATGCTCTTCCAACATGGAATGGAGTACTCTGGTAGATGGGGGATATATACGTAGATAAAAATATCGCTTAAATTCAACCTTACAGACCATCCACTTTCGTGGAGCAAAGATGGATACCGGCCTCTGGGTCCGAAGCTAAGGTTTCGATCTTACCTCGTGGTACTGAATAGTATAATGGATAGTCTATAACCACACCGAAGAGTTGTAATACAACGAAAATGAGGATGACACAATGATATATAATATATATAATACCTACCTATATATACCTACTCACTCACTCTCTCTCTCTCTATATATCTATCTATCTATCTATCTATCTATCTATCTATCTATCTATCTATCTATCTATATATATATATATATATATATATATATATATATATATATATATATACTAGCTGGAGTATCCGGTATTGCACTGGAAAGAAGTAATCAATACCGGAAGGTCATGTAGCGGATTCTAACACTGAGTTTCCCAAAGAAAGAATTGCTTACTTTCCAGATGTAGTTTTAGGTGAGGTGCTGCGTGTCTGAGGCCGACCCCAACCTATAAATCAAGGGGTTGCATGTCGTAGTTCAACGAAGCGGGACGATGGGAGCTAAGTCTCTAGTCTCCGAGGAGTATACTTCCAGTATGGCTGACCTGGGTAGCTTGCATAATTTCATATATATATATATATATATATATATATATATATATATATATGCGTGTGTGTGTGTGTGTGTGTGTGTGTGTGTACCACTGAATTTGGTCCTGAGATCATAGTGTATGGGTCACTCCCTGGCAATTTGGGTTCCATCTTAAATGAATCCATCCCATCGGCACTCCTTGCAAAAAGCAAAATACTTTGAAAGGATATTGGCCAATGCATGCGTGAACACACACTCTCCAATGGGATTACTCGATCGGCAGTTCGATGCCATTGAGTAAGCTCATGTACTGTGTGACCGCTGCATTCACAATGACCAATTCTGCTCCTCCTGAACGTCTAATGTAGTTTTTTTTTCCAATAAAACATCACATTGCGGTGGTCTGACAGCCCTCAACAGTCCTGATTTGACTCTCGGCAACTCCAGCTTTTCCAAAAAAGAATAATAAAAATGTGACGAGGCAGCTGATGGCAACCCTGAAAGAAGGCTGTTTGAAATGTGGTAGGGGCACTGGGATAAGTGTCTTAGATTCCAAAGGGTGTAATTTGCTAGGGACTTAAGCGCCATTGCCCTGGGTTGGCTTTTTTTCGTTAATATTCAATGGCTGGATATTTTTCGGACAGATCTCATAATTATAAGGGAACTAAGGCACCATTATCTCAAAGTAAGCTATTTTTGTTGATATTAAATATTTTGATACTTTCTTCAGAGACCAGTGTTTTGAAACATGAGAATATGTACTATTGTTTACATCATTGTGGAGTGAATAGGGTTTTAAATTGCTCCAAGTATTCTATTTTTTCATTATTTCAAATGCCTGGCTACTTTCTAGTCAGACCCCGTACTTTGAAGGGGGCTATGGGACAATGGCTCAAGGGGGCTATTTTCTTACTAATATTAGCTCGCTGGATACTTTCTAGATCTATCTCATACTTTGAAGGGGTCTAAGGAAATTGCTCCAAGTATTCTATTTTTTCATTATTTCAAATGCCTGGCCACTTTCTCGTCAAACCCCGTACTTTGAAGGGAAATATGGGGCAGTGGCTCATAGGGGCTATTTTCTTACTAATATTAAGTAAATTGATACTTTACAGATATATCATACTTTGAAGGGGTCTAAGGAGCAACTGCCCTAGGTAAAGTATTTTTTCGTCAATATCGTGGCCTTATACTATCTAGACAGACCTTGTATGCTTGGTCGAATGTGTGTTCCTGGTATCGATCTAGTCGTCTGTTGGGCTTTTAACTCTTTGATGTTTGCTGAGGAAACCGGTCAATGTTGTTTTGCAAATCAGATTTTGCTGTTATAAAAGAGTCTCTATTTTGTCAGTAATTAATTGATTGCCTTCGATTATCGCTTTCGATTGTTGCACCGAACACTTTACGATTATTACATCTAAGGTCAATACCGATCAACGCGGCTCAACGGTAGAGCGCTCGCCTCTGGTTCGTTATGCTACAATTCAATACAAAAAAGTCATAGCAAATATTTCTAAAATCGTACTCAATGCCTCTCTTCTAAGCAATCAGCACACAGACTGGGACTGAAGAAACTCTCCCCGAGGCTAAGCAGTTACGATCAAATCACGTCGGATACACTGGTTCTCGTAAGATCACCAAAGTTAAAAGAGTCTAGTATCTAGATGGTTAAACATTGGGGAATACCAGCTGCTGTAATGAAGCTTCGACAAGCATGACAAGCCTGACGCGGGTCTCACTAACAATTTGCCATATTTACCTAACCTCGCAAGACCCTTGACGAGGGTATGAGCAGAGATCGATGATACAAACGTTTATAACATTCAAACACCCAGTCATGACACAAGAAGTATTTGCTGTTAGGTTATGATTAACGAGCTATTCCAGCAAACTCTTGACAATTTTCCCTGAATTATGTATTTTTTAGATATAAACTCACGCCAAACTTGGAACTGTGTTCATGCTGGATCAGTTGTCAGAGAGTATCGGTTTGGACACTCGTGTCCCCAACTCCCGTCAGTTTGACCGTCAGTAAATAGTCAGACAAATACACTGTTTCCACATAGCCCCTCTTTAAGTTACGCCATCGATTTTGTAGTCTCTAATTGAGAACATTAGCAGAATCGCCACTCAATGGGCGGAATTTCTTACCAGTTCCTGTGAAAGGCCTAAATGTGTTCTCTTGCCTCAATATGAAATCATAACTATCTTTTTTAATGGTACCTTGATTCTATACTCTGGCAACAATGCATCGTTTCAGTTATCCACGTCTCATTCAGATACACAGAATCAAACTTTCAGTATTATATAGATAGGTGGATACATCTGAATCAGATCATTAATCAGTTCGGACGGCACTGAAGGCTCAAACAAATATGTATTGTCACTCGCATGATCACCGAAGTATTCATTCTAACGTGCCTTCTTTGACAAAAAACTGATACATCACCAATTTTTCGACACATTTGATCAACAGGATTTACATGATATATCTACCAACATAATGGACGGTATGACTTTTGCAGCACGTTTCTCTATTCATATATTTTCACATGAAGGTAAAACATTCGATGACAAAATATCACAAGCCCAAAATTTGAAGTAATGGATTCTTCCTATTATATGAGTGCAGTCACAATTGGCTAAAACCTCGGATGAAATTGATATGAGATAAATGAGAAACAGCCAAAATGCATTACAACCCCCAACATATACCGTAAAGTCAAAAATATTGTGCACTATTTAAAAATGACTCATTTCATTTTTAAACCCTATTAAAACTGCAAAGATGTAAACAATAGTAAATGTTTTTCAGCTTTTATGATCTTAATTCTGTTTCCAACCATGTGTCGATCTAATTTGATTCAATGTAGCAGGTCTCAAATCAAATATGGCGCTTATCTGGTTGTGATTACCATGCTCGATTCCTCAATATTGTTAAATGGGATCTGGTAAAGATTTGAGCCGAAGAAAAAGTGTCTCAGTGGGAGTTTATCTGAAAGATATCTCTTCAAGTTGCAATGAAATTATAAAAAATGGGAATATCAAGGAGAAGTGTATTTAGTATTAAGAAGAAACTTAACAAAAGTGAAGATCTTCCTCAGAGAGTGCGAAAGTGTGAACGAAAGTCTGTTAAAACTCAAATATTGGTTGTGCTTGGCCCAAAACAACGCTCGGCATCATGTAAGGGCTTGGCAAATCTATGGGAGGCCTGTAAAAGACACCCGTAGCAAAAATTGAATGACATGAATTCATTCACTTTGCAATAGGGTGCCTTTAAAAAAGCTGCTCGACTTCATCGTCAGGAAGCGGTAGTAAGAATATTCCATATTCATTATGAAAATTTTAAATATTTTTCAAGTGAGAGACAAAATCAAAGTCTTATGGTAAAAAATATTTGAGTTTATAATACTAATTAAGATTCATGAATATTTTAATGCAAAACTATCAATAATTACCCCTCTTCAAGTCCTCAGACGTCCAGACTTGATGAGCTTCCAAGCCAGCCTTTTTCTCTTCATTGCCTCCTTTATTCTAGACAACTTCCACGGTCTTCATCATGAAAACCAGGCAGAGAAAGCCTTGTTCTTACTATACTGTGACTGCACACCACAAATTTTCGATAGATTTGCCAAGTCCCAAACTTGATGAGATATCTCCCAGATGAACTTCCACGGACACTTATCTTGGACTCAACTCTTTACGAGATCCTATGATGACAATATTACCCAAACATGTACGGTAATCACAACTGCAAGATTAATCTGAGACCTTTTACAATAAATGAGGTTAGATAAACACACAGTAAGAAACGGAGTCTTGAAAGGACAAGCAAGTTCACATGAGATCTGTCGTTTTTCTGGAGTAAGATGTTTTCAAGTTTGTCACATGAGGTTAAAAATGATTCAAATTCTTCCTATACAGAATACTAAAATGAATACAGAATACCTAAAGCATTAGAACATAAATTATAGCTTGCATCTTTGTAGTTTAAGTAGGGTTTACAAAAGAAATAAAGCAATTTTGCAGATGATTTCATAATAAATCTGATAGTACTATATATATATATATATATATATATATATATATATATATATATATATATATAATGATATGAATGAAACTGATTCATGTATACTAACCAAACTGATATAGTACTGTTGCTACAGACCATCTTAAAGTGCTACCACTTTGAACGTGACAAATTTTATGATGTTTCATACACAATATGATTAATCAAAAAGGTCGGGAAGGGGAGGACTGTCAGGATTACTGGTTGTTTCACAATTGACAGTTGCACCATCGACTTGAGGTGTTCAAGGGGCAACATCCTGGTCACTTGAAGCTGAAGGATTTGTAAATACTGGACTACAGTTTTGAAACTCCTTATTCTTCATTATCTTCTTAATCATCGACACAAGATTCTATTTCTTCATATTTGACCTTTGGCTTCTCAGTGAACAAGCATGAGCTGGTGATTTTGTTCGGATTAAAGGAGGTGTCTGAAAATCGATGTTGTACCTGTATATACACGCAGACACACACACGTGTAATCAAATATTCACACGAAGATATTTACGTACATACTTATGCATAAGTACTGTATATACTTGTGTATTTGTTGATCTCGTGAATGGGTTGACGCTTGATTTACGGTATGCTTTTTGAAAGCAAGGGTGGTTGGTAGCCGTTTCCATTATTGTTAAATTTCATCCCTACGAAACTCGACCTATACACAAGTATATATGGTATATTTTTTCTGATAAACACACGTGTAAATGCGAGCACAAATGTAATATCAGAAGAGACCACACACAGATACTTGGACGAAAAATGATACGCGAACAAGTATTAATCTATAAATGAAAAATGAAATTTACATACGGAAATAATATATATGTTTGACGTGCCGCCTAGTGATCTAACGTTAGCCATACATATATATATATATATATATATATATATATATATATATATATATATATATATATATATACACATATATATATATATATATATACATATATGTGTGTGTGTGAGAAAGAGTATGTATATATGTGTGTGTATATATACATGGATGTATAACCTTGTATATTTATATGCACACACACGTACATATATGTGTGAGTATGTGTTAGTGTATATATGTATATATATGAATATATAACCTTGTACATCTATATGCATATATATGTAAGTGTGTGTGAGTATGTGTTTATGTGTACATATTTATGGATATAAAACGCAATACATGTATAAACAAACATACACACATATATATGTATACGAAAGGGCTGACCTTATACAAAACCAAATATATATATTTGGCTTTATGTACATTCATTCATTCAATGAAGTGATGATTAATGTATATATATATATATATATATATATATATAGATAGATAGATAGATAGATAGATAGATAGATAGATAGATAGATATAGATACATAGATAGATACATAGATAGATACATAGATATTAGATAGTTATTATTAATGCATATTTGCATTTATATTATCAAGAAATGGATTTATAATCCAACAGAAATAACCATAAATTGTATTATATTATTTTGAAACTCTCTTTGAACAGATCTCTCGTTATACCAGCAGATCATTTCAAATATAGTTTCAAAATAATATAGCGTAATTTAAAAATATATATGCATTTATATGAACACCATATACTTGAAAAGTAACTACACACGTGAAACACACTTTATAATTATGTGTATGTATGTTTTTGCGAATATGATAATGACGATGTATTCATTCACACATTTTTGGGAAAGATACGTTTTACAGAACCCAGCATTTTCATAAACATGGCCATTGATTTTATCATATCACTCTTTCTCACACACACTCCTTCTCTCTCTCTCTCTCCCACTCACACACACATACATTTTGTTTGGAAATCTTGCAGCTTAAAGCATTGAAGATATTTTCATTAGTATGGAAAGTTTTTCAATCTTATAGCACTGGGGACGTTAATACGAAAATCTTAACGACAGATTCCACACCCACACCCACACAAACATATATATATATATATATATATATATATATATATATATATATATATATATATATATATATATATATATATATATATATATATATATATATATATATATATATATATATATATATATATATATATATATATATATATATATATATATATCCTTCTCTTTATATGTAGGTCAAAGAATGTTCAAAGGATTTATGTTTTACACCGAATTAGATCTTATAGAACTATAAGTGAAATTTTCTTATGGGGTTCATCAGTTGCTTACAATTAATCCCACAGATATAATGATAAATGCGTTATATTATTTTGAAACTTCGATTGAAATGAACTCCTGTTATCACACGGTGGATGTATCATTTGGCCTAGAAAGCACGAATAGAATAAACAATCAAAGAAAATGGGGCTACTGTAGGCATCAAACCTGTGACCGATAGGTAGCTGCTTTAACGTTGCGTCTTTCTTACAACAAATAGCCGCTGGTAATACTAATGATCAAATACCTGCTTCAACTCCTATTTCTCTATTTGTTCATTCACAGTCCATATCTGCTCTATTTGTCTCTTAACGCAGCCAATTACGCACACACATACATATGTATTAGCTTACGTTAGAGGAAATATTATCATATCATTCGGTTGATATGGTAGAGAATCAACTCGAAGAAGTTTTTTCAGAATAATTAGTATTCTTAAAAATGATATCATATGTTGGTTTGCATGCAGTTTTAGATTAAAACTGACACAATGGATTCAATACTCACATGGGTGAACATTCAATAGAAATAACACAAACAGCAACTCACGCCTATTGTCATATGTTAAATACGTTTTTTGGGTATCCTACGTAAGTACGCCATGTTTAAAAAAATAAATGATACGTAGAATGAAAAAAATGTCGATATACAATACACATAATATCTTACAAAAAATGACAAACTACATGTTTGACATACACTATATGGTAAGGAAGGGGGTAGTGTTTGATGAACACTGTTGGGGTGTCATGTTAATATAACTGTCTTGTTTCTAAAATCCCCGAAACGGTTACACGATCAGCTATTGATGATTCCAACGAGAGACAGAGATTTATAAATTGTACCATAATAAAGAAGTACATGTAAAGCAGGAGAAAACACTGGAGAATATTACATAAATTGCTTCGACTGACATTGGGAATTGAGTGACTCAAGTGACACAAAAAAAGTTCGGAAAAAGTTTGTTAAGGTTTTGTGTTTAAAGCTGTAAACCTTTCAGGACTATATATATATATAGCATCCCCATCAAACTTGACAATTGATGTAACAACATTTACCGTCATCACTGCCTGGGCGTGAATCATGGGAGAGTGATTTGCTCAACTGCTCATTTACGCACTCTCTTTTTCCTCAACTATCGTGGCAAGGCAGGAGTCAGAATCTTTTATCAAGACGTCTGGTGATGGCATGAGGTTTAGAGATGGGAATTCATTCATCCCCTCTCCAAGGCCAGAAATGTTAAATTAAACTCGAACAGCATGAACCAGAATTCGAACTGGATTTGTTAATTCAAGTTCCTGTAACCGAAAATTAATTTTTCACATATATATATATATATATATATATATATATATATATATATATATATATATATATATATATATATATATATATATATATATATATATATATATATATA
>OY735239.1:24645378-24650378 GCA_963457665.1 Thysanoteuthis rhombus
AATTTATGTATTAAAAGGAAATGCTGCTGGCTGATTGGTTATCAGTGCAGAAATTGGATTGGACTGGACGGGACGAGTTCAAACTGAGACGGAAACTGAAACTTGCATTTATCCACTGGAGAAAGTCATAAACCTGAATCTTCCCTCAGCTATAGGTAAAATAGCTTATAATGAAGTGAGTGACTGGAAAACCTCACAAAAACCTTGATGGATGTCGAGAAGAGAAACTTGTCATTTGTGAAGGCCGGGCCGGGACGCTTGTTGCCGTAGCCAGCGTAAGAGCACAATATATATTATGAAGATATGTGGGGAGGCTGAGCAGATAACAGTTTGGAGAATGGACCTGGTTTTATCAAATTCTGCCTTTGATAGTTTGTGTTCACTTCGAACAAGTTCCATTGAGAAAGGCTGAAATCAATCTTGCCTCTCAGCCGTGGGTAAATAGCGCAGGACGAAGGGAGTAACGATACTTTGTGTGCTTGTCGCTTTTATTTCACTTATCAAAGGTAGAGAATAAGTACTAATATATGTTGGGCCTAAACAAGAACAGATTAGGTCATTGCCAGCGTAAGGGCACTACTTGTTCATCTGCTAAAATTCCCTATATTTAAAAACTTCCTTAGAATCAACTCCATTCAACGGGTTTTGCGTTGCGTAATGGATACCACCCCGGAAAACCGAATCAGCAGCTTGCGTTCAGTTCACACTAACGCGTCTTTGGAAAAGGCATGAATTAACTTCCTGCACATCCCAGATGAGCAGATGGAGTCCTTAAACATTGTAAGACAGTCTATATAACAAGAGGTTGCTCTGACTGAAAAATAAAACCAACAGCTTGGCAGTTGCCATAGCTGGTCCTAAGCTAGGGTGAACGAAGAGAGTTGCGGCGGAAACAGCAGCAGAGTGGTTGTAACCTCATGCTCCACAAGGAATAAACAAAAACAAACCACTCACCCATACAGTAGGCGCCTGTCGTAGGCTGATAAGTAGTGCCTATCGGCGTCAGTTGTTTCCTGTTAGGGCCCCACATAGCTCTTAAGTAGTTACTCGGCCTGCTTACGGTATGTGAAATTGTCTCAGAAGTGAAAAGCACCCGAAGTGACGTCAATCTCTTCACCCTGCGTAATTTTACTCATAGTGGATTCATGCCTTTCCCAAAGGTATTAGTGCGAAGCGATCACAAACAGTCACATCGAATCCATTCTCTATATCGTTACCCGCTCAATCAACTCACATCTACTTGTAAGGTGATGATTTGTTAAAGTTTTCTTGGAGATCAGTCGTTTATATTCCCATTGAATCCTCCAATAACACGGCCTAATGCCAGTCTTGGCTAAGCTCAACAACTACAAAATGCACCTGCCGTAAAGCGATAGTTTAATGTTTGTGTTGCAGACCAACGGTGGCACAGCTAACAGATTAACGCTAAACCGCTAAATTTTTAGTGGATTATCTGTTCAGCAAGGAAAACTGCTAACTTTTATTCTATGAACTATAATCATTGATAATATCATCATAGTCAACCAGTCCCCGAAACGTGATCACAATAAACGGCGCCCTTCATCCATCTTTTGCCCAATAGTGTCAATCGGTTATAATATCTAAAAGTTCCCGTTCTAAACCGATCACAATAGACGGCTTCCTTTGTATTTTCTAGAGGCGCCTGCCATTGAGTGGTGTTTTTATGCTTACATCAACAACCCTTCCATAGTGCATCTTCTGAGTTCAATCCTTACTGGGTCCTCCACTGATGTGGTCCTGTATCATATAAGATGAGTAATTATCTACTTGTTTAGAAATTTTAAATTCTTTCTTGGGCTAGTTGACAGTCAATGGAACATCGAGTCGAAGAAGGCTGCTGAGTAGATCGGCTGAAACGAGTCGTGTCCTAATTTCAATCTTTACAATTAACCCACTGTTGTAGCATTCTACGAGTCTACAAGGTCATTTTGAATATCCCGAGAACCGGTTGCATGGCCTTGATATAACTTCTCAAACAATCAGAGGGAACCTTATTGTGCATGTGTAAATAGAAATCGCTTGTGGGTTCAGTGCTGCCAAACATTGCATCACCAAGATTTGTCCGCTCCAATGCAACTTCTGACTTTGTACTGTTAAAAAGGAGTGGTTCCAGACTGTGGACAAGAGTAAGTAGAATGCAACAACGTAGCTGATAACGATCCCATCAAAAGGATTTTCAAACTGTTTTGAAAAATGTAAGACACTAAGATAAATGTGAGGTTCTAAGGGGAACACATTGAAGATGACTAAGGCAACATTGTCCTGGGTAGGTAATGTGTTCGTCAATATTAAATGGCTGGACACTCGTGTCAACCAATGAGTCTGATGCAAGTCTTGATTTGAGGTAAACTACTTGGAATACCTTTTTCTACCCTGGGATATTGTATACAACCAGTAAATTCGGACATAATTATCCAAAAATGTTCGTTCGGTTTCATCAAATATGAATAAAAGGCAATTTCCGTTCGGCAAATAAATGAATTACTGTACCCAACGCGTGCACCAGAACTAGTAATCCAAAATAATTTTCTAAGATTATCTGAAAAAAAAAATGGATCTGAGAAATACCAGTACGAAATTCGGGAATTGTTGGTCCAAAATGACCCAAAAAGGACTTCTTCAAAAAATAGTTTAGATGATGCCTCATGGTATATTCATGCAAAGTTTGTTGCCCCAAAAATGTGACCAGGGGCGTCCGGTACACACACACACGCAAACAAAAAGAAGAATCTGTTGTGCACTTGGTTAGTTGATTGGGTGGTCCATTTGTGGGTCTATGGTGATTCGATTTTTTATTTTGTTTGACTTTTTCAACATATTCACCGCTTAGTTCCACTGACTTCTTCAATTTTTCAGACAACTTAGTAGTTCAATCTCCACCGAGCTTAAAAAATATTTCTCTGTAATGATCTGTTGAGAGTACCTGAAAATATTTTTTTATCGTGAGAATTCTGTCAATACCAGAATAAATGGTAATCTGAAGTTGCCTTGTGTTTTGGGGCGCAAATAACCCAAGATGTGTCAATCTCCTACAACAATCTCTGTCCACGGAGCCAAGCCATTCAATCATCCATTCATCTGGCGGCTTTCCACAGTGGTCAAATGAGACCAAATCTCTTCAATACTCAAGCACTATCCCCAGGATTTAAGGAACCACCATCAACGTTTCTTCAGTCGGTCCAGTTGATTGGCTGGCTAAGTATCCATCCTGCGTACAGGTACACCAATGGAGCTAGAGTGCTGAAAATTCGAACATTTATCAAAGCATTTTGATTTCGATACTTCCTCAGATTTCTAATTATCCCAATATCTTTGCATTTTCAAGACTATTCTGAGCACTCCAATAATGACGGGTATTACACTCACCTTCATTTTCAACAAATTATCTAGTTCTCTCGTAACGTCTAAGTCAGTGATTTTGCCAATTTAAATATATTTGGGGCAATTTGGAATTTGAGCATAAAAAGCAAAAATGGTTCTGATGCTCAAAATTGCGTCGTGTCAAGTGTCAACAGATGTATCATTAATTATACAACACTATCAATTACTAATTGTGCAATACTATTAATTACTAATTATACTATAGTTTCCATAGTAAATAACGCTAAACTCATTAATTTGATGAGGTGTAAAATCAATGATGTAATTGCACCTTGATTACTAAATTTCATTCAGTACAAAAATTATAAAATGTTTTATGAGTGGCCAAAAGCTTAATTATCAGTAATTCTTTTTACAAAGAACTTTTTCCTTTATCCATTTAAGACGAGAAAATTTAAATGAAAAAAGTCCGTCGGTATTCAGAAGAGTACTTGATGTTTGGTTTATACTTTAAGTATATGTTCTTTCTGTCACATATAATCTACTTTTTATGATAAGGGGCTCGTCACATTTTTCAAGCTACCGAGTTGGGGTATGGGGTCAAAAAAATAGAAGAACCATTGGTCTAGATATTTGTCCAGCTTTCCATTTTCTTACAGTTTTACTAATTGATCAACTGGGACAGAGATCTCTAGCAGAGGTAAGGATATGGTGGATGTAACCTGGGCAGTAACTGATGGTATCACCTCACCCCTAACTTTCAGAACTTGTCCTCCCAGGATCTCTAGAATTTTGGTGATCTTTTTGTACTAATACAATTCATGATTAATCACGATTTTCCTACATTATTGAATGTGGGGGCGTAAGCCTACATTTACTAACAATTCTATTCATACTAAGTTTTCAATTTTTCTGCTTTTTGAAATAATACGGAGAGAATAAAATTGAATAAGTTTTTAATCAGCACCGTAAATAAGCCATACAATATAATTAGAAAGCAGTCAGAGAGCTCATACCTCTGTCAATGTCATTGTTTGAGGGAGTAAATGTCCCTGAATCCTCCCCTAAATTAATTTACTTCTTCTGTAGCCTATTGCCAAAAATATTTAATTGAAATTGAGAACTTTCGGAGATATAGTGTGGATAGACATTATATTTTGGCGATTCTGCTATATAGAGATACAACTACAACGCAAAGGGTGTGTGTGTGTGGAGTAACTATGGATGAATCCGCGCAAAAACTTAATCATCAATTTCGTAGTTTATTATTTATCTATCATGAAATCTTATTGAAATCCATTGAAAATTTTTGAGATATCATTTGGACAAATGAGCTTATATACATAAATGTATGCCCCATTGGCTGCCATTCCATAAACATTTTCTTGAAAATTCATCCAGTACTCTCAAAGACATTGAGTGGACAGACAGATGCTTCATCAAGAAAAAGAATTACTAAGAAACTATATGAATTTTTTATCGGCTGTCTTGGTGTCACCTCTTCTGGTGGTGTCACCCAGGGCGCCCTCCCCTCTCTCGACGTAGGCACACCACTGCTCTCTGGTATATGACAAATGTTCTTACCTTGATATGTTTTCTAAGCTCAATTGGATGATTGGGGGAATCAGTCAAATACACATGTTTCTTTTTAAATCCTC
>OY735239.1:24652878-24702878 GCA_963457665.1 Thysanoteuthis rhombus
CATCGACAGACTAAGGCAAAGTAAGACACTTGTCTAAAAACAGGAACACTTACATAAAGACTCACACTCACACACCCATTCACACGTACACGCACACACACTCTCACACACACATGTACCAACAGGCGAAACACTGACGTATTTTGGTTAGAAAACAAAATATACTTTTGCCAAGTATAATTTGTTATTTATAGCTAAAACTGCATTGAATATGGCTCGTATCGGCTCTATATTTAATTTCTCTATCGCTAAAAATGTTTGTACACATATCCATTAAAAGACCACTTATCAAATGAAAATATCTGTTTACTAAGACTCCAGAACAAATTATCAATAAAAATCGTAAAATTACTTTTCATAAACTTACCAGATTTAATTGGCTAATGTAGATCTTTATCGGCTAAAATGGGGGGGAAATCATCTAGATCTCCCCGAAAAATGTCTAACTTGGCAACGCAGCCGACCATCTATCTTCATATTTTTCATACTATTTGGATGCCAAATCTTCCAGCCACCCTTCATCTCGCGTCGTCTACCCGACCCGATCAACTCATCCCCCCTTTCCCCAAAGCCCTTCCTCCACACACACACACATCCATTCTCATCATGTGA
This sequence comes from Thysanoteuthis rhombus, assembly GCA_963457665.1. NCBI lineage: Eukaryota > Metazoa > Mollusca > Cephalopoda > Oegopsida > Thysanoteuthidae > Thysanoteuthis > Thysanoteuthis major. The sequence goes on from OY735239.1 coordinate 24,653,491, forward strand.
GTTATATAAACATTTGTCTATTCTACCAACTGAACCTCCTCCCACGTAAGATCTTTTCTCTTACCATCAGAAGATTAATGATTCTTCAACTGTTTATTTTTAAGTCTAACTTTATTTTTAGACCTTTTAAAATTTTTATTCCATCGCCACTTATTGAGAGAAGGACTTTGAGGTATAAGTTTTGATTGACACACACGCACACGCACACGCACACGCACACACACACACACATATATATATATATATATGAACTATATGTATGTATATATATATGTATATATATATATATATATATATATATATATATATATATATATATATATATACATATATATATATATATATATATATATATATATGCGTATATATATATATATATGCGTATATATATATATATATATAGAGAGAGAGAGAGAGAGAGAGGTTGAGATAAATGAATAGACACGCACCGTCTGCAATTGATAGATAGGTGGATACCAGCAGATTTAGATAGATAGATAGACAGATATGGACAGAGATAGATAGATAGATGGATAGATAGATAGATAGATAGATAGATAGATAGATAGATAGATAGATTGATAGATAGATAGATAGATTGATATTGACAGGCTGAGATAGACAGCTAAATAGATAGATAAGGACCGACTGAGATAGATAGATATCGACAGACTGAGATAGATAGATTAATAGATATGGACAGGCTGAAATAGATAGATAGATAGATAGATAGATAGATAGATAGATAGATACATACATACATACATACATACATACATACATACATACATACATATGGACAGACTGCGATAGACAGCTAAATGGATAGATATGGACATACTGAGATAGATAGATAGATAGATAGATAGATAGATAAGAACAGGCAGAGAAAAATAGATAGATAGATAGATAGATAGATAGATATGGAAGCAGACAGGGAAGACAAAATCAAATTCTTTACCGCTTATAGACTCGTTAGGACAAATGTTCGTGAAAATGAATCTGTTTAAACTTTTTCAATTATAGATTTGTGAGTTTATTTTGAGAGAGAAAGAGAGAGAGAGAGAGAGAGAGAGAGAGAGAGAGAGAGAGAGAGAGAGAGAATGGGAGAGGTTAAGTTAGAAGGAGAGAAATAAAGGAGAAAGATTTCAACAATTCCTCATGAATTACTCATTTGATCTCCCTTTATAGCGCTGCTCATTACCACGTTATTTTGAATGAAATGTTATGGCTGTCAGAAAAAAGGGCGTGGTGCCGGGCAACAGCAGGAATGCAGGGTAGCCGAGCAGTTAACAACGCGATAAATGGACTCGGCGAACTTAGTTCAAACATCAACAGAAACAGTTGGTGTTCACTTCACACTTACACCCTTTGGAAAGACATGTATTCATCTCTCTCTTTCAGCTACTGGTCGAATAGAGCAGGGTGAAGTGAGCAACGCCACTTCGGGTGCTTGTCGCCTTTATTTCACGTATCGTATACAGGTTGAGCAACTAGTATTGTGATATGTAGAGAATGGCCAAAGCGGTAACTAGCGTAAGGCCAATACTAACTGTTGGGCAACCTGAAAACCGTTGGTCTGGTTGATATAAATCAGTGGGTCTTAATCGGGGTGCATGTACCCCCAAGTGGTGCACAAGGAAATTGGAGTGGGAGGGGGTGCGCGTGGAGGGTGGTAAAGAAACTTTTTTCTCTCGTTTTGTTGCTGGTGCATATAACTTTTAAATGGTTTTAAATAGTTTTGTAAGTAATATACATAGTTACATCCTTTTAATGTTGACATCTGATAAATAAGAAACCGCCAACTAAAACTGTCACCATAACTCTTAACACAGGTTTCTCTCAGTTTTCAAATTGGTCTGTCTCGCAGCCTAGCTGGCTACGAATGTATCACGCATACACGCCAAACAAATGGAGCTGAAAAGGTAAACCTTTCCCCCTCATTTTGCCTGCATGAAACTTTTTTTTCAAAAAGCCATTATGAGTAGGTTTTAAGTGGGGGCTCATTTTGCAATGTAAGTTTCAACTAAATCGGACCCTATTCTGTGCCCACTTGTTTTTTTGTTTTTTTCTGAAATTCAAACTCTTCGGTATCCATTGATCACCACTTCTTCCGGGGTTTTATCCTGCCAAAAGACGTTGGTCACGGGACGGTTTCAATTGAGTGACTAACCAGACCTGTTTGAATATTTTGTTATTTACCTATTTTAATATCGAATTTGTCAAATTTGGCTTTGAAAGATTTAAATTTTTAGCTTTTTTAAGGAACACTAGGAAGATTTCAAAATTTCAAAGAGCCTACCTTGACAACGGTCAAGAACTGCTGGTGTAAATATTTGTTATGTGTGTGTATAAGGGGGTGAACAGTCATAAGACCACTTGCCACATAGAGATGCAGAACGTTTTTGTTTTAGAAGCCATTTCTAGTAAGTTTGAATTTGTGGCAGCGCTCAAATAAGCCTTGTACCATAGTGGGTTATAACCACATCAGATTGAAGCAGTGAAAAAATCCACCATAAAACATATACATGTAAAGTGATGTTTGAAGTCATTTGTGGAGATTTTTCCGCGTTAAATTGTTTTTATGAATAGTACATACAGACACAGACACAGACACACACATACAGACACACACACACACACACATATATATATATATATATATATTGATAGAAACTTAATGGTATACGACGTGGAAAAATTAACTTTGAAGATTAAGGGGAAAAAATTGTCAATTTTTCGAGTAGAATATGTTGGTAGAAAATCAACTCGAAGAGTCTTTACTGCATAATTAATATTCTCAAAAGATGATACTATATTTTGGTTTGCATGTAGTCTGGGATTAAAACTCACTTGGGTGAACATTCGATAGAAATGACACGAACAGTGTGTCGCGTCCGTTGTTATATTTACTGATCCCTCATCGTTAAATACGTTCTTTGGGTAACCTACGTAAATAAGCCCTGTCTCAAAAAATAAATGATATGTTGTATGAAATGATATTAATACGATACACATAATACCCTACGTAAAATTACTTTCTGCGTGTATGATATAAGCTATATAGTAAGCAAGGGAGTTGGTGTTTGATCAACTCTGTTAGGGTGCCATGTTGATATAATTCTTTTGCTTTTAAATCCCCGAAACAGTTACATGGCTAACAATAGATGATCTCGACAATTTTTGTCAATTAATTATACTATAATTAAAAATTATCGGTGAAAAAAAAAGCACCGAAGAAAATTACATAAATTGCATTGACAGACATTAGGAAATAAGTGATTGAAGTGACATTAAAACATTTTTGAAAATGTTATTGAATGTTCAGTGTTTAAAGCTGCAATGCTTTCAAGACTATATATATATATATATATATATATATATATATATATATATATAGAGAGAGAGAGAGAGAGAGAGAGAGAGAGTCAGAGACAGAGAGGGGAGAGACAGAGAGACACACACACAGAAAGAGGGAGAGGAAGATGAAGAGCCGTTTATTATGAACACGGATGATGCTATCAAACAGTTATTGTTATCAAAATAAGTCAGCCATGAACTCTTTATTTAAAACGCATTAAAAATTACAATATTTATGAAAATTATTGTAAAAATATTACAATGTAAACTTGTTTATAACAGCACATTTAATAACACACCGATGAATTTATAATAATGAATGTAAATCGTTCTAATTTTTGTATCATTAGCTTAATGGTTATTCTTATGAGTCGGTTATTGTTATAAACGGCTTCCCCTCTTTCTAATTATATGTATATGTATGTGTGTGTGTTTATGGGTGTGTTACAGTTAACAATTTTAATGACATCCTAAGTGGCATATAAATATTCATTATCTGACACAAATGTTTAGTCATTTTCATCATGAGCCGAATCCAATACTGAATTGTTACCAATATAATAATGTCACTGTTAGATTGTAAACTAAGGATTTCGAAAAACCCAGATTATTTCAGTAATTCCACTAGAGCCACGTTTTGGTCGAGAATTCCATAAAATACCTGAAATCTCCAGTGATTTAATGTTTGTAAACATATAGCAAGGGTCTAGTTTTGTAACTGAATGCAAGCCACACCTAATTTCAATCCGAATTCTTTTTTCATCTCCATTCACTCAACCTTTCATAAAAATAAACGAAAGGCGGGCTAATCTCAAACAACTGATATCAATTTCTTGCTTTGTGCCATCCGGTCGCCATCTTGTAACCACAAAACAATAGCCAGAAAAACCATGTGACCAGCCAGTTTTCCAATCCGCTATTTGTCTAATTCTTTTTTTTATCATTGTTGTTTCAGAGTTTTGACGATACGCTATTTATTAGTCGTATTATCGTTATTCGTATCTTTAATTATTGATATGTTTTTTTTTTAATTCTGTCTTGAAGAAATCACTAATTACTTCATTCAAATTAAAAACATATTGTGTTTAATATAAAATGAATTTCTTAAGAATGAAGAAGAAAGGGAGGAAAACGTTCGTAAAAGATGGGGAAATTCACCATCACGAAAAATGTTGATCATTTGATAGATTTTGTCTATGATACGACCTGTTTACACGACATCATCGTTCCTACCTTGGTCTGTTCATATCTGTCTGTCTGTCTCTATACACACACACACACACACACACACACACACACACACATATATATATATATATATATATATATATATATATATATATATATATATATATATATATATATATATATATATATATACTTGACTGTCTTGTGTTTAGGTCAACCCATAATTTAAGTTGACAAAATCATCAATTTATGGTTTGCTTTGTGCATAGGTCGACCACGGCTTTCGAGTAATGTGGGTCATATCATATTATACTATATCAGAAGCGAAACACAATTTTCATAAGCTTCTGTATTGAAGGCATTGGTCATCTTTCCATTTATAATTGGTATATATATGATATATTTGAATTTAAACATTACGAAATTATTACTAATATCATTACTCATAACTCCAAATAATTGAATATACAACAAACGTATGTTATATATATATATATATATATATATATATATATATATATATATATATATATATATATATATATATAAGATGAAGATAATCCAATCAATTCATAATGACACTGTTTTAACGTGAATATTCAGGCAACACTGGGAAAGCCAGAGAAGACATCAACCGTGACATTTGGATTAAAACGACTAAGATGAAAATAGTAGTACAATAAGTAATCAAATGATAATATTTCATAGTTTTATTTTCTTTCCATATTTGCCTATTGCAATGCATTTTTCTTGTGCTTGTATCTTTTAGCGGGGGGAAGAAGGTAACAAGACTCGCTGCTGCATGGTTAAACTCCTCTTCAACTTTTATTCTAATTGAAGATGATTATTGCAACTTTTGCATTGTATATATAACCAATGAGAAATTATAAATATATATTTTTTTGTGTAAATGTATTTATTAATTAGAATTAAATAAACCCTTGCTTATCTGTTCATTACATTTTCGTTGATATGCAAGACTTGTCATTTTGCCTCGATTTATCAGAGACACCTACCAATCGGTCGTGATTTCAAATCACTGTAAAGAAGTATGCATTATATAAATGTATTTATTTAATAATATGAAATAGGTCATTTAGTATTCCAAGCATAAATGTTGCTAGATATGCAAGACTTGTCCATATAGTTCAGTCGATAAGAGACGTGATTTTAAATCACAGTAAAGGAATGTTATTTTCCCCCTTCCCTAAATTTGGTGAGAATTGTTTATGTCGTTCTTGTTGTTACGGAGAATAACAAAACCAATTCCAGGTTTCGATTTGAGATTGACAAAAAAGGTTTCAAATTCAGTCAACCATTTGCTGATGTACTCCATTGCTACCCCTGGTAACGAATAGACAAAAGTCATGAAGACCATGACTTACTGTGTCTATATTTATCGTCCATCTTGGTCCAGCCTTGTCGCGAAGCAGACAACAATAGGACGGAAACAGAGAAAGTGAAAGCTACCCCGTCAGCGTACTCCGGGTGATCTTAGTCCACTTTTGTCCACAAATCTGAATCCCCAAAATGATTCTTTCTTCCATTCCACTTTTTCTTCGTTCTTTCATTTTCTTTCTCCACCCTTTTTTCTTCCATTCTTTCTTACTCTCATTATTTCTTATCGTCTGCCTTGTCCCATTTTCCCGCTTTTTTAAAGAATTTGTCCTTTCTTTCTCTCTTCCTTTTATCTTCCTTCCTTTTTCTTTTTTCATTCTTCCTTTCGTTCTTTCTCATCGTCTACCTTGCCCTATTTTCCTGCCTTTCTCCATTTATTCTTCCCTTTCTTTCTTTCTTTTATCTTCCCCCCTTCCTTCCTTTATTCCTCCCTCTCTTTTCTTTCTTCTTTCTTGGTGTCTGCTTTGCCCTATTTTCCTGCCTTTCTTCAATTATTTTCCTTTTCTTTCCTCCTCTCTTCATTTTAGCTTCCTTTGCTGTTTGTTTGTTTCTTTATTTTTTCGTTTGTTTCTTTCTTTCTTTTCTTCTTTTTTATCGTCTTCTTTGCCCTATTTTCCCACCCTTCTTTATTAATTCTTTCTTTTCTTTCTTTCTCTCTTCATTTTATCTCCTTTTCCTTCTTTTTTCCTTATTTTTTATCGTCTTCTCTGCCTTATCTTCCAGCCTTTCTCCATTAATTCTTTCTTTCTTTCTTTTTCCTTTCCTTCTTTCCTTTCTTCGTTTCTTTCCTTTTTCGTTCTTATCGTCTGCTTTGCCCTATTTTCCCGCCTTTCTTCATTTATTCATTGAAAGCACCGTTAAAGACATCCGGGCAATTGTCGTCGCCATAATAAACCATAAATAGAAGGAAATTAGCACCAAACAAACTCGTGAAGGACGACATTACGGCTGGCAGCTATCATCATTATCATCATCATCGGCATTATTGCCAAGCTCCCATCATCAACAGCATCGTTACTCTTTGAAATTCGTGTCAGCCTATTTATCATCATTATCATTATTACAGACGATATTTCCGTCGACCGACGAGCTTTACAGCATGCACACATAAACACATACACACACGCACACACAGAGTCTTTATCTCTCTTTCTCTCACTCCCAATTGGAGCTTTATGTTACGTGTAATGTTAAACAGAAAGTAAAGGTCCAGTTTTGCATCATATTCACTTTATAAATAGAACCCTTCCTCTGCAATATTGAAAATGCTCTCTTTCACAAAACTTTTTCATTTGATTTCAATTTATACCTATACCTCCCCCTCTCTCTCTCTCTCTATATATATATATATATATATATATATATATATAAACCCATTTGAAATGATCTCCTGTCACTACGCGGTTGGTGTATCACTAAACTTGCACAACGTAAGTAGAATAAGCTATCGAAGAAAATGCATTTATGTTGTCCACGTTGAGAGATACATTAATCGTGTAATAACGGGAGAGCATTTCAAGTTTTCAAGTTTCTATATAATGCAACGCTATCCATAATTCATTTATATATATATATATATATATATATATATATATATATATATATATTATCGTGTCATCAACAGACAGCTGTTTCATTGAATTACAACTCTTCAGTGTGGCTATAGACAATCCGTTATCCAATCCAGTACCACGAGGCAGGATTGAAACCTTCGCTACAGACCCGGAAGCCGGTATCCCACCGCTGATCCACGGAACTGGACGGTCAGTAAGGCTGAATTTGAGCAATGTAATCTATTTTTGCTTGAATCCCCCATTCATCAGAGTGGTCTATTCCCATGGAAGAGCATAGCATAATGCTTACGATGAACGAGTTACCTCACTTAAAGAGTGCTCAACCCTGAATGAGGAAGCGTTAATTATTATGTCATCCATAGACAGCTGTTTCGTTGTATTACAACTCTTCAGTGTGGCTATATAGACCATAAGCCTGGTTGGTATTCAGCTAGTTATATCAGCATATACCTATAAAAAATGATGGGGTTATTTATGTATGGCTTGACACTATGAAATCTGAAGTTATCTTATTAAGTAATTATTTTTTCAATAATTCAAGCATCGTAATTTTAAGTCCTTTTCAAGTCTCATTTCAACGCAATATGAGTTCAATGAGTGATCAGAAATAAAGTTTCAAGAGTTTATGTGACGTATGATTCATCTTTACGTCATAACAGCCTATCTCATTTTATTACAACCCCTCAAACGTTTTTATTTGCTCTGTTAATCTATCACCAATGGACCCATCCATTAAAACTTTAAGGTTACGACAGGAATCGGAAGGGGCATACACTCAAATAGATATTCAATTAAGTATGATAATTTGCACATATGGCTTATATATATATATATATATATATATATATATATACATATATATATATATATACATATATATATATATATATATACATATATATATATACATATATATATATATAGAGAGAGAGAGAGAGAGAAAGAGAGAGAGGGGGAAGAGAAGGAGATAGAGGAAGAGACATTATACATTCATTGAATATTATATTTTCTCATCAAATATCCTTTGGGTGAGAGAGAACTGAAAAAATAGAATATCTTAGAATCAATATGTGGAAACAGATTTAAAATCTGTAGAATACTTTTAGATTATAATACACATATATTTTTTAAAACAATGCTTTCTCCTAGGCTGTATAGATAATACAAGCCCCCCCCCCGTTATGAAGCCGGTGTCGAGGTCCAAGAAAGCCAACTGTGTTATGACCCAGCTGCGTTAGATGTGGGTTTGGTATGGGAGATAGATGATAGATAGCAATCATTGTCTATCAGATCAAAACTGAGATTTGGACAAATAAACAAAGGTACTCCCTAATGTTTGTTTTTACTCAAATAATACAACCAAAATAACAATATAATTCAAAGACTAGTTTCTGTCTACGAAAACAAATATTTACATAATTACATAAATAAAACCTTTTCAACTTTGAAGTTACTGCGCTCTCAGAGACCCTTATCTGAGCTCCTTTGTGGAGAATGGAAAAAGAAATAAAAAAAAGTTTCGTTTATTAGATTTTTTTGTCTATTTCATTTCATTTTTACAGTTTAATAGCCGGTGTAAATCAAATATATTTCTTAATTAAAGTGAGGTGAAAAATGTGTAACATCAGTCATGGAATGGGCTTACAGAGTGTTACTGCAATACCACTAACTCATTTGACGACAGATATTTTGGTGCACTGTTGCAAATAGCGCTCAATCCGTAACATGGGCTTACGAGTCCAGGGAGAATTTCTGTTTTTATACGTGGTCTCCAAGACGAGTGAAAATGTTGGGATCCACGATCTGTCCGCTTTATATCACAAACCGTGCTATAACAAACCACGTTCTATCAGGGAGATGCTTGTTATTGTATTCAGGGTCTTTTGAGATTAGAAAGTTATGTTAGGGGTTCCTCAATTTATAAGGTTTTAGAAAGGCTGATTTAAAGAATTAGAAACGAAAGAAAAACCCTGCCAACAAACAAACAATACACCGCTACCCATATATATTGTTTATATAGAAATATATAAATTGAGCTGTGATGTTGGTAAAATTAAGTTACTTTGATGAGAATACTACGAGTATTGATTGAATCATAAACCTGTTTTTCTTTCCAGTGAACGTACTGCTTTACTTGAATGTCATGCAGTGATGTTTCGGCCTTGCTAGCCAACGTCGTTTTAAAACTGAAATAAGAACGTTAAAAAATTCTTGTTAAGCATGGCCGGAGTATCACCAATAAAAATTAAATGATGTTGTAGGTCCGCTGAGAAGAAAAAACAAATATGTGATCAATCAAAAAAAATGAAAAAAAAAGGTGATCAATGAATAAGATACTTTTCTTGTCCTTATGAACATTAAAAAGTTCAATTTTTCAAAATACATGTGTGAATGGTGCCGGATACAAAGTAAGGGACCAATTTGGCACAAACTTTCATTATAAATTGAACCTCTTATCAAAACCTATTTAGAGATGGAATTTTCGAAAAAAGGAAAGAAAAAAAAAAACTTTCTCGCTTCTCATTGAGGGGTGTGCCTGTGCAAAATTTCAAGTTTTTACAATGAATGGTCACGGCTGGGCGAAATCCCGATATATATATATATATATATATATATATATATATATATATATATATATATATATATATATATATATATATATATATATATATGCTACAACACATGAGTAACCTAAACCCATCAACAGTGATTAAACCGGTCTGTAGTGGGCGGTGGTAATTGATATTTGAGGGCTAAGTGAGTCTTCATACAATGGAGGAAAAACGAACAAACAAAAAGGAATGCTCTCTCACTACACCGACAACTCGTCGCCATTTTTTAGATTGAAGGGAAGCTGTGATAAAAGTCTGTTTTAAAGACAAAAGACTGAAATGAAATATTTTGAAAAAAAAACCCAACAAACAATAGAAAACAACGGAAATAAATTAGCGGGAAAAGCACATTTACCAACAAATGAAACAGTTATCAATAAGATTTTTAAAAAATCTTGAAAAACAGAGCTCCATAGTGAGCGAAAAGTCAGGCGTAGATCTAGGGCAGAGCTTCTCAAGGTAGGGGTCGGGACACCTCCAGGGGTCGCGAAAAGAAATTATAGGTCGCAGCAGTGGCGGGCTATGGTTGGTATCACTCCCGGTGATAACTCACCCCCCCCCCTGCTTCCAGAATTTGCTCTCTTCCCAGGATATCTAGAATTGATGATCTTTTTGTACGAATTCATGATTCATCATGATTCTCTTTTACAAACAATTCTATTCATCTTTAATTTTCAATCTTTTAGTTCCGACTTCTGTGAAATGATTGAAGAGAATAAGTATGGGTACCATGTAAATGTTTTTTTATTTAAAATATAATCACTATTTCCGTGGCCATTGTTAATCCTTCTACAAATTTTCATAGTTATTCATTGAGAACTTTTGACGGTATATTGTTGGCATTCATGATTATATTCAAAAATGTAGAACCCCCCGCCAAAAAAAACAAAACGATAATACCTCTCAATCAAAGGAACATTGCTGGATCCGCCCAAAATTCAAGCAACTTCTTTTAACTCCATCGCAAATGATAGAACCTAACCAAGAGACAGACCCGTAAATTGTGCACATGAAAGAATAATGCTGGGTCTCACATGGAGAGACCACAAGACAGCACAGTACATCCTGAGAAAAGACAAGAGTTAGGAACATCATAGAATCCATTAAAAATCTCAAATGGTGGTGGGCCAGCCATGTTGCAAGAATGGCGGACAACCGATGGACATCACGACTCACAACATGGATCCCACGAGACCACATGCGCAACCGAGGCCGGCAAAATGTTAGATGGAGAGACGAGCTAGACAAGTTCAGGAAATACTGGCTCCGTGACGCCCATGATAGGGAAGTGTGGCAAATCCTGGAGAAGGTCTATTTCCAACGACGGACGCTAAAAGACTGATGATGATGATGATGATGATGATGATGATTTAAAAGTTTTCCTTGGTCACCCCAAACATGGCCTGCTCTAGCCTTGTGGTCCATCTTTGGCGTCGAGTTTGCACCCCGGTCCCGTAGAATCCAACAGCCTCTACTGCTGAGTTTGATTTGAAATATGGTGGTTGAAGTGAGTTGAAATCATTTACGTTGCAAGCATTCTGAGTATTTATACAACTGTAAAGCACAGTTACATTGTCTATCAGAGGAAATGAATAAAGTGAAACGAGGGTATACAATTGTCATCGAAAAAAATTAAATCAATAAAAATGAATCAATATATATATATATATATATATATATATATATATATATATATATAAAGAAATGGATATATGTTCCGACTTAATGATTACAAATTGCGTTATATCATATAGAAACTCGAATTCAAAAAGATCCCCTGTCAATACTCGATGAATGCACCATTTAGCCTGGACAATGTAAAAAGAAAGCGGGGTCTTTGCATTACCGGCAGTTGTCTCGCTCGGTGGTAAGAGCAACAACAAGTTGAAGCGGCTCCCCATTCAGTTGCAGGTTCGATTTCTGTAGCAGACCTATTTTCTTTAATTGTTTATTCTATTTACGTTGTCTAGGCCAAATGATGTATTCACCGTGTAATAACTGTTGGTCGTTTCAAATAAGATTATAAATTGTGTTATATTATGTAGAAACTCTTTTTGAAATGATTTCCCGTCGTTACACGGTTAATGTATCACTTGTCCTAGACAACGTAAATAGAAATATTCTGTATACATTGTCTAGGCTGGGTGATACATCAACCATGTAATAATGGAAGATCATTTCAAATAAGATTTTCTACATAATATAACGCTATTTATAATCACTCTGTCGGATCACATATATCCACTTCATTATACATATATATATATATATATATATATATATATATATATATATATATATATATATATATATATATATATATATATTTGAAAGATTGAAACTGTTCAGTGAAATATTTTCAGTGAGTTTTTTCTGTGAGAATCATCATCATCATCATCATCATCATCAGTTTTTTGATGTCCGTCGTTGGACATGGACCTTTCCCAGGATCTGCCAAATTTCTCTATCATGGGCGTCTTGGAGCCAGTATTTTCTGAATTAGTCTTGTTCATCTTTCCATCTTGTATTTTGTCGGTTGAGAATATTGATACTTAATTTAGAAACCTAGGTAGAGTGACCGATAAAAATAATGGATCTATTAAAGAATTTGCTGAATGATTAAATCAATGAATCGATTTAGACGACCATTTATTGATGAGCAGAAAATAGAAAAGCAAACAGGAAAGTCGAAATACGCCGAAAATGTATGGATAAAACAAGGAGAGAAAAAGGAAGGAAAATTGAAATAAATCAAGACATCAATAATTAATTTTTTTTCATTTAATGATCTTCCACAAATCCTTCTATTCATTTTCTCACTAGGCTTTACCTACCTCTATATTTTATAATGCGAAAGAAAACAACAAAAATTTAGATGAAGATAAATTATCATCATCCATGGTAAAGACCTTTCCCATTTTCTCCTATGATGACCGCGATGGCACTAAACCCCGCCATGTCTTACTTCGATCTCATCACTCCATCTTGTGCTTGGTCATTCTCTTAAGCGTTTTCTCTCCTTTGAGTACAAATTGGAAACTGTCAATTAAAACTGTCACCAAACTGTTAAAATAGCTTTTTTTTCAGTTTTCAAGTTTGTCCGGCTGGATGGTTGTATATTTATGTATGTCCCGTACAGGTTGCCCAATTGGAGCTAAAGGGCTAGAAATCTAAACACTCACTTTTTATTATGTCATATAAAAACTTTTTTTTAAATACCTCTCCCAACAAGTTTTTAATAGGGACGGGTCCATTTACAATGTAAGTTTATGCTAAATTGGTTCCTAATTCTTGCCCGCTTGTCTTGGGGGGATTCAGACTTTTTAGTGATCCAACAAAAGGCGAAAGGTGTAACGAATTTTTTTTTATTGATCACCCCAGCACGATATGCTACAAAAAGACGTTGGTCACGTGGTGGTTTCTATTAACTTGTTGGTTAACCCACAGCGCCATCTGTTGTCGTTTCTTCTATCTAAGCGCGCAATGAATGCACTGTGCCGGCTGTGACGTGCAGATGCGAAACCTGGAAACTGAGAAAACCTCTAAAAATCAGAATCTCTATGTGGGTAATGGAGGTAAATAGTTGTCATAAAATTCATTAAAAATTAAAACATTTCGAAAGAAGCAATTGAAATATCCGCACCTCGCATAAATGAATCACTGTTGCCCGGGATATTTATCGAAAAACCAAGAAAAAATTATCAAAAATAATTTTAAAAAATTGACCTTTTATCAAAAATTATCTAAAGAAATAGATCTTCTAACTAAAATTATCTAAAGAAATAGATTTTTCATCTAAAATTTTCTGAACTAGTAGATCGTTTATCTAAAACTATCTAAAGAAATGGATCTTTTATCTAAAACTATCTAAAGAAATAGATCTTTTATCTAAAATTATTTGAAGGAATAGATCGTTTATCTAAAATTATCCAAAGAAATAGATCTTTTATTAAAGATCATCTAATAAATACCAGCACAAGATTTGGGCATGGTTGGTCCCAAAATGACCACAGAGATCCCAAAAAGCACTTTTTAGAAAAAAAAACAAAACAGCAAAAACATGTTTTTTGATCGTGCCTAGCGCTGCACTTATGTAAATGTTCAAGATGGTATCCCCCAAAATGTATCCAGGAGTCCCTAGACACACATAGAGACGGACACTCAAAGAGATAGTCGGGTCATTCGTGGGGCTATGGTGATTCGATTAAAATCAAAACATTTTGAAAGAAGCAATTAAAATTGTGTGGATAAAAATGTAAACAAATTAAATAAAATCATTGACACGACGGGACTTTGAGATAATTAAATTTGAAAAAATATCAAAATAAAGCCTTTGAGTAACGCAGGGCAGAGGTTTAGATTCGGGGCCCCTCCAACATTTAGTGAGATTTATCAGTAGAAACGCAGTAGGTGAACTACTATTTATATAGTTCTCGCCACCCCTTCAATGGCGGCCTAAGGATGTCTTCAAATAGCCCCCCCCTCTATCCTCAGCCACGCTTCTGATTCTGGTTCGTAGAAATCGCTGAAAAGTAAGCAGAATTTAAAAGACATTCAATTCTTTCTAATTAAATCATTTTTTGTCGTAAGGAAAAAAAAGAATGAATTGTTTTTGAGAGAAAGTTGAAACAAGTAAAAAAAACCCCAAAATAAATTGAAAATCCAGGAAACATCCTTCATCCTGAAAGGGATATATTTTAAAAGGAAGAAATAGAATTGAAAATTAATTCATTTTTTTGTCAATTTCATTGAAAATCTAAAAGACAAAAAAAAAAGAAGGAAAATCAATTATTGCCTTTTATTTTTGTATCTTAAGCTCTTGTTTTTGTTTGAAGAGGAAATAATTAAAATGGCCTCCATATGTATTGCTTTATGAATAAAGAAAGGAAGAAAGAAAGAAAGAATGAATGAAGAAAGAAAGAAACAGAGAGAGAGAAAGGTTGACAGAGAGAGAGAGAGAGAGAGGGGGGAGAGAGAGAGAATGAAAGGAAGAAAAAAGTCAGGAAAGAGGAGAAGGGGAATAATAGAACAATAATGACTAGATATCGCTCAAAAAGCGGTCACCTCTACCAACACCATTTTCATTAAAAATTGAATGAAAATCAGTTCAAGAACGGATGAGTATTAAGGGGAAGTAATTGCAAATAAATAACTGGATCCGCCTCAAAATCAAATCACTTCTACCGGAGCCAATTGCCCGCATTTCCGTAGAATTTCATTGATTTTCTTCATAAGGTGGGTGTACAGACAGACACGAATTGTGAGATATACCTCTTCCAACATCGTTCGTACTGGTGAAAAACGGAGGAATTGAGAAGAAATGGAAGAGGAAAGAAACAGGTCTGGTTAGTCACACAATAGAAATTGTCACCTGATCAACATTTGTAGCCACATGTGGTGTTAGGGATGATCAATCATAATTGGAAAATGGGGTGATCAATGCATAAGTTTCTTACGCCTTTCATTGGGCAGTGGTCACGAAAAAGTCTCAATTTCCAAAGGGCAAGCGTGAATGCTTCCAGGCACAAACTACGGGATCAATTTTGCATTAACTTACATTGCAAATTGACCCCCCCACCACCACCACTAAAAAATAATGGGGGTTGTTAACTTTTTTTAATAGATATAATAAAGAGTGAATATTGAAAATTTCATCCCTCTAGCTCATGCGACCTGTACGCGTGATAAACTCATAGCCAGCCGGCCATCTTGAAAACTGTATAAACACTTTTGGTCGACGGTTCCTAGAAAAAGAAGGAAGAACAAAGAAATAAAGAAGAAAAAAAATATGAAAGAACAAGAAAATGAAAAAGAAAGGAGAAAAAGAAGAAGAAAAAAGATAAAAAGAAAAAGAGAAGGGAATTATAAAATAAGCATGGAGAAAGAAGAAAAGAAGAAAATTGGACTTTTTTCATCAAATAAATTCTGTAAATATCGGGATAAATGAAAATTTGAAGGGGAATATGGCGAATGAATAAAAACTTCCTGGCTATGCATGAAAAAAAGGAAGAAAAAATAATGAAAATTAACAAAGTAAGAATGAATGGAAATATCTGTGCCTCACATCTGTGCCTCACATAAATGAATCATCGTAGCCTGCGCGTGAAAAAGAAGTAATTATCCAAAAGATTATCTAAAAAATAGACTTAGTTTCTATTTTAATCTAAAAAATACTTATTTTATCTAAAATTACCTAAAAAATACTCAAGTATGTGATTTGAAATTCATCGGTCCAAAATGACCATTAAGACCCTAAAAAAGGATACAAAAAGAAAGAACAAAAGAACAAAAAACAAAAACAAAACAGGAACGCCAAGAGACACCGACAGACGATCAGAGAGAGAAGAATCTGTAGCCTACTTGGCTGGTCGGTCCAAAATGACCACAGAGACCCCCAAAAGCATTTGAAAAAACAAACAAACAAACAAACAAACAAAAAACGTTTCTAGATGGTGCCAAGAGGTGTACTCATGTGAACTAAGGGATCTATTCGATGATTCGAAAGAAGAAAGTCATTTTTGCCTTGTCAACCAAGAAATGAGCGATTTCACGTCTTTTTGATAGAATGTGACACCTTTTTGCTTAACTAATCTCAAACACTTTCCATTGTGTGTTACTCAAATTGATCTAAATGGGATCAGTGCTTGTTCAAACCAATCGTTTGGGTCTCTGAAAGGAGCTCATAGCAGAAAACTCTCTCCAATCCGTTGATACAGGATTGTGTCTTGAACGGACAATAAGAATAAGAGCAAAATAGATCAGATCAATCTCACAGTTGTAATCCTAATCTGGCCAAAGTCTTTTGGTGGCGTACTGTGATGGGGTGATCAATTAAACAATGGGAAAAGGACAGTGATCATTAGAAAAAAAATCTTGAACACAAGTATGAATGTTGCCGGACACAAACTAAGGGATCAATTCAGCATAAACTTACATCACAAATTGAGCCCCCTATCGAAAACCTACTTAGGAGAAGAAGTGAAAAAATGTTTTTTTTCTTTTCTAGACATAATCACGGGTAAATCTTATATTTTTAATCCTATGTTGCTGCCTGTATCAATGATACATACATTGCCAGCCAGCCAACTCAAAAACTGGAGAAATATTATGTTGACTGTTTTCGTGACAGTCTTGATTGACAGTTTCTATTAGGTATCTGAAAAAAGTTAGAAGGTACATGACCGATCAGCCAGATAGACCAGCTCAAAAACTGAAGAAACCTTTGTTAAAAATGGATCGGAGGGTACGTTGTATCTATTACAACATCTATAACGACCAAAAACTGAAATGAGAACGATTTTTCGAATAAATCAGTATATGGTAATGACAGTTCGTCATCAGAATGAATCAGTCAAAAGAGATTTCAGGCACCTTGGTAATCTGGGTGTGCTTGGGAATATCGGGTGTCGCATGTGTGAATATTGAAGTGAGTAACGGGTATGCGTTGCCTCTAAGTCCATTCCACATATCGCAAGCCGAGAAAAGACAAGCTTGTGACATGGAGAGCCTGGACAGGGACGGCTGATGTCGCAGTCAGCATAAGGGCACTAGCTAGCTATAAAACACGCTCTTGTCAGATCTGTTATTATCGCCCAGGAACCAGAACAGAAGAATTACATTATGGTTCCTTTATTTTGTTATTCTGCCGGATCAGTTAGTCTAAACTTCATTACAATGAATTAGCATTAATTAGTATTAATTAGCATAAAAAATCAGATTTTTAGTTCTCTTTTGTCTCTATCTTTGCTTTGTAGATATTTGCTTTTGTTTACTTTCAGTTTACAACTGCTGCTTTGCTATCAACTTCACACAACCCACCCAGTACCCCCCTGCTCCCCTGCTCCCCCGGTGCGATATACCAACCCAGCCACCGACCATTACTATCACCACGAGCAATGATATTGTAATGTTTAGTTCGCCCCAGGAGTACGAACTGAAGACTAGAGATATCCTTACTAGAACTAATAAAACATTCAATTAACAAAATGAAAAAAATATTAATAGATTTATTTAATTAATCAAAAAGAAACAAAGAAAACAATGCTGATTTGTTTGTTATTAATATTTTCTGTTTTTATTTTTGCGAACCTCTTTGAAAAATAAAACGAACTCTTTCTTCCCTAGAGAAGTTAACTACCATTTATTTCATTTATTACTAATATACCCATGTCATGAAAAATGACGGCTGTTAATTATTAATCATAGAGGATTAATCATAAATAGTTATCATCATCATCATCATTATCAGCAGCAGCAGCAGTAGCAGTAGGAGCCTCATAGCGTCCGTCGTTGGACATAGACCCCCCTAGATTTGCCAGGCCTCAATCGTGGGCGTCGCAGAGTCGATACTTTCTGAACTTGCCAAGATCGTCACACCATCTTATATTTTGCATGTCACAGTTTTTAGTTGTTGTACATGACCTATGATTACTCTTCAATTAACCGAACTATCTATTCTCAGATATCCCATGTCATCTTTCCACTTTTCACAATAGGTGGGTTCTGGTTGCCTTGCTGGTCGACGGGGTGGTATGCAGCAGACGAAATAACCTAGAGAAGCCTCAACAGTCCCGTTTCCACTTATTACATTCTTGGGGTTTGCCGTGCTGGTGGAAAGGGTGGTGTGTAGTGATAACAGGTTGGAGAGAGAGAAGGAAGGAAACAGAAGCAGAAAGTGGGTAAATCGAAGGCTGCTGAAAATGTCATATCTCTTTTCACCGTGACACACAGACCAACAAAACAACCAAGCGACAAACTAATACTATCATTTTATTTAGATCAATAGAATTATTCATTTCGAAGTGTATTTTCATTGGAAAAAGACAAATGTACTCAACAATCTTAGAATTTTATCTTTTCCTTTTTCTATTAGTCATATATTGTTACATTTAGAATTTTTTTAATAATAAGTTAAAGTATGATATAAACAACATAAAACGGTAAATATTTAATGAAAATATGACTCATTTCAAGATAAGTTTGGCAGCACAATGATCAGCCCCCCAGCTTTATCAAATTCTAAAAGGTAAGCAAAACCGAATTCACGAAAATTTTCCAAAATTACGAGCCCCATTCCAACTCCTTTATTAGTAGTAATTGTCAATGGGATTTACAAATTGTGGCAAAGCAAGTCGATCTGAGTTGGGCTTTAGAAGTGGGAGTGAATTCGTCATCAGTTTTTGCGTACGTCACTGAGTCACTATTATTCATGCATGACGAGACTGATTTTGTTCTTGTCACTGCTATCCGTTCAGTGTAGTTAGATACGAATATAAAGTCAATACTCAACAGTAAGAGTTTGACAAATTAACCTTTCTCTAACGATCTTCTAATGATAATACGCCACATCCATGTATTTCTCCAGCTTTAGTGGTCACAAATCCAGTAAAAGCGCGAATTATATCTTCCCTATTATCGAACTTTCTGATACGATTATTTCGTTCACAATATTTGAAAAGATGATAATCTTAAGGAAAAATGCGTGGTGAATATGGAGGACGTTGCAAGATTTCAGTTTCAATTCTATAAGTCAAGACAATCAACTGAGAGATGCAGGGTCTGGTATTCTCATAGAGAACTGAGATGACGTGGTATTGTCGGTGTTGAAGTCCTTAAGTCTCCAAAAAATGTTCGAACCGTTGTTCGTGGGTCGTTGGTTACTGTGGTCAATAATTCCTAATCATTAATAAAAAGTTAGAACGTTTGGGAGTTTATCACACCGTTTAACGCGATTTTTGTTCTTGGGTGGTCAGTAATATTTTCTAATTGTTTGTGTTCAAAGCGTATTGAAAATAGCTATGATTCCGTTCAAACATTGCTTTTGTGAACAGGACAGTGATATTCATAAGTAATTGTTTATCTCACTTTACGTAAATAAAAATGAGCAAAATCGCCCGTTGACTAATTGGAAATAAGTAGATTTCAGAGTATCACAGTCTTGGTCACAAAAACAAAGTTTAAAGGGAATAATTGATATTTTCTAAACTGTTTAGACATAATCAAATAGAAAATAACAGTCACTAACCAGTAATAAAACATACCATTGATATCCTTATTTCAAAATACCGAATATAAGAACAACCATTCATTGTGCTCTCTCGAACTATCTCTCTTTTTTTATCTAACCCAATACTCTTTCGATGGATATGGAGGATGCTGCCATTGTCATTGTAGATGTCAGAGATGCCTGGAGGTCTACTGGAATTGTGAAGTCAGTCGACGTCTTTGATTATTTTTTGTTGAGTTAGTAACTTTGAGAGATGATTGTATATATTTGATTATGAAAGACAAAGATTTCTTTTCATAGAATTTTTTTTTCAAGTGCCTTCGGATGTATTATTGTTGTTTTGTATGTTTTTGAAGGTAAACTCAGAGGGTCGCTTATGGTTTCTTTAATTTGTAAGAATGGCCAAAATAGAGAGAGAGAGAGAGAGAGAGAGAGAGAGAGAGAGAGACCGACAGACAGACAGACAGACAACTCTTCACCGGAACAATCTTTCCATACAACGTTTAATTTTGGAGCATATCGTTTGTTTTGTAAATTGGTACGTAATAAAGAAATCAGGAAAATATTTTTTCACTCATTTTTTCTGTTATAAAGATAGAAACACGTGCAGCCTATAAAAAAATTCTAAATACACAAAGTAAGCATCCATAGTTTATCAGATGTCACCCCTAAAGCTTAAATGTCTAAAAAATGGTATATATACAATATATATCCCCCCTTGTTCAAATCCTCGCTAGCAAGTGGAGAATTGTTCCCGCTTCATAGCCATAAAAACTCTACATTTAGCTGGAAAATAAGTAAGATCGTAACCCTGGATTCTGCCACTGATCTTGAGAAATTAGTGTTACCGTGAGAAGACTTGTTCGTTAGAGAGGAGAGAGGAAGAAAGATATGGAGAATTTGAGAGACAGAGGCAGAGAAGAGGGGGAGAGATAGGAAGATAGAGAGGGAAGTTGGGAGAGAAAGATAGGAAAGAAACAAAATACAGGGGGGTATCGAATCACTGTAGCCCCACAAATGTCTCACCCAACCAACCATCTTCTCTCTGTTTGCTTTTTTGACCTTTGGGTGGCCTTATTTTGACGGGTTTATTAATAACATCTAGATTCTTCAGAGTCCAGATGTTTCTAGATGTTATTTTCCCTCTATTTTAGATGTTTTCAAGTGGAAATAAAATCTGCATTCTGCAGAATCTAGATGTTTCTAGATGCTATTTTTGTGTGGAAAACACCAGTGGTGTCGTAAATAGAATTTATTCTGACCATATTTATTCTTCGGTTGAATTTTTTCTAACTTTGACGCTACGGTTGTTCAGTTATTGATGAACAGTGATGCCGAGTTGTTGTTAATTTGTTAATCTTTCAGCTTTCTCTGTCCGACTGCATCCCCCACTGTTTTGCCCACATTGGGGAGAGGGTGATTTCCATCCCCTGTCCTTCCTTGACTCGCACACCCATGTTTTATTTTACATTCGTGTTTAAGTTGTCACTTTGAAAACATACTTCCACAACCTTTTTTTTTGAATGATGTTTTATTCATTTTGATTTTTAGAGAATTTTATTTTTTAAAGTATTTTGATTTTTAATGCGTTTAAACACAAGATTTTTTATCATCTTATTATGTCGTTCTTTTCAGATATTTTTATGTTTTTCTTTCAATCCTCTTTGTTATTATATTCATCATATTTTATATTTTGAAGATATTGATTTCATTTTTGCCCCGTTTTCACAAGTTTCTTTCTACTCTTTTCCATCACTTCAAATGCAATTTTATTCTCATTTAGATGAGAAAATCCATCATCATCTTTTAAAATTATCGGGAGCATAAAAATAAAATATCAAAAAGTCATTGACCTTTTATATTTATCTATCAATAACTCTTTCTACCGATAACTCTATCTATCTATCTATCTATCTATCAATCTATCTATCTATCTATCTATCTATCTATCTATATCAGCCTATTAATGCACATTTCAGTGTTTTTATCTCCATCTCTGTGTCTCTGTCTGTCTGTCTGTCTGTCTATCGTACGAGACCCGATGTGATCAATCTCTCTACATGCATATGTGTGTCTGTACTCATATCTATCTCAGTCTATTTGTATCTCTCTCTCAGTTTGTTTCTCTCTATATTTATCTACATATATATGTTTGTGTATAATCATGTCTATCTTAGCCTATTAATATGTATGTATGTATGTATGTATGTGTATATATATATATATATATATATATATATATATATATATACATACATACATACATACATATATATATATGTATATATATATGTATATATATATATATATATATACATATATATATATATATATATATATTCATTTATAGCTACTTTTAATTCTATATGCATCTCTGTCTCTGTCACTGTCTCTGTCTCCCTCCCTCTCTCTCTCTCTGTCTCTGTCTCTGTCTCTCTCTCTCTCTCTCTCTCTCTCTCTCTCTTTAATTATCTCTATCTGACTAAAGATGAGGTCAGGGCGTCACCCAAAAGAGTTCAATTTAACTTTCGTCAACCGATTTCTTTGTACTAATTCTATTCATAGTGAAAATAGATGAAAAAAAACAAAAAGAAAAGAGAGGGAATCGGAAAAGATAAGAGAGAGAGAGAGAGGGGGGAGAGAGAGGGGGTGGGGCGGAGAAAAGCAAGTAAAGAAAGAGAATAACGTAAGATTGATGAACAGCAAAGAGAGAAAAAGTATCACAAGAAACGAAGAGGAAGAGGAAAAGGTGGGGAAAATAGAAGAAGAGAAAGAAAGAAAGAATGAATGAAAGAATGAACATAAAAATGCACGAGACGAAGAATGATAAATTACACCACGGAGGAGGAGGAGGAAAGAGCAGAAACTAGAAAAAGAAAAATGGAACGACAAAGATAGAGAATATAGGAAGGAGAGAGGGAAAAATACAATGAATAGGAATCAGAAAGAAAAAGAGAGTAAGAAAGAGAAGTAGAAAGAATTTGCATGCAGAAACGAATTCTCAGATAAGGAAAATTCAATACGTGTTTTTGATTCAGATTAAATGACTTAAAAAACAGAAAATAAAATGAAAAGCGATACATGTTCCCTTGGGATTTTTGAGCGGTGCATTTTCCCGCGCTAAAGCCCGTCGTGGCGCGAATTTTCACTGCACGCTGCGTTGTTGGACTAATTGGTCTGTCATATGACATTGCTCATTGCAGTCGAAAAATTTGAAATATGAATGAGGGATCCATTCGGGTGGATTGGTTGTGCAGAGTGGGTAGAGGAATGGTAGCGAGAATTGAGGACGGATCAAGTCATTCATTCATTTCTTGTCGCTCGGAGCCAGGTCAGTTAGGGGGCTCAGGGGATGTAAGGGATTGCTCATTCCTTTGGTGTAGTGCTGAGATCGGTTCCCTTTGTGGGAAGATTTACGGGATCGTCACGAGAGGCTCTCTACACTATTCTCAACTGTTTACGGCATTTAGTTTCCATGACGGTCACCCATCTAGGCACTGACCAGATTCCATATTACCCAATTACAGTTATCGTACGAGATCCAGTGTGACCAATGAACGAATTGGCGTAAAGCGAAGAAACAATTACAATGAAATGATATGCCCTGTCTACCATAGGCTTCCATGTCCGATTTGGGTACGACGTCATCTATGAAAGACGGGCTTCTGGAATATGGATTGCATAAGTAGTTATTTCTACTTGGTGCTACTCATTTTAAAGATATCCAACTGTGTAATACAGTATAAATCCAGAAATCCAAATACTAGAATTCCGGACTATCCGAGAATCTGGACTTTTTGAAAACTTTCAATCTTTTGAAATTTAACGGTAATTTCGTGGAGATGAATGGTTGAATATTAACTTATTGTTTCGTTGTTTTGAATTTTGTATTATGAAAATATTTTGTTGATTAATTAAAAATGGATAATCAATCCGTACGAAATGACTTATTTGTATTTTTTTACTATGTTCATTTTCAAACATGATTTCAAGCTTTACAAATTTTTGAGGAAAATGTTTGTTCACATTTTTGTCAAATATTTACATTATCTGTCTTTAAAAATGACCCTTTTGATAAATGAAAAGTTCTGTATTTGCTTACAAATAGTCCTAAAAAGAAAAGTATACCACCAATTTATCCTCCTGATAGTCACCTATGGAGCTGAAACATGGAATCTAACCAAGAAACAGACACACAAACCGGGAACCATGCAATACACACATTTAATAATAATGATCAACATCACGTAGATATCATAAGACAGCACAATAAATTAGGCAAAAATCAGGAGTCCCAGAAAAAAACTCAAATGGCAATGGGCTGGTCATGTTGCAAGAACAGCAAACAACCGACGGACATCACAACTCACAAAATGTTTCCCAACAGAAATGCAAAACCGAGTCCGACAGAATTCAAGATGGAGAGACGAACAAGACAAGTTTAGGAAGTATTGGCTCCGTTACGCCTATGATAGAAAGATCCGACGAATCCTGGGGATAGTCGATGTCCAACGACGGACGCTATAAGACTGATGATGATGATGATGATGATGATGATGAAACTGATAAATTTACGTCCATCTCTTCTTTATTCCCTCTTATGTTTGGATTTGGAAGTACAGTCTGAGAATCCAGGAAATCAGATTATTTGGACCTCCCCAATTCCCCGGTGGTCCAAATTTTCAGACCTCTACTGTAGAAAGTTCTGACAGAAAACAACAATAAGATACAGAAAAAGTAACCCAAAATAATTGGCTATCGTTTAAGTCATTTGCTTAAACATAGCGACACTTGAAATGTTATCCGTTTTGCATTATGGAGGCGTACACAGGATATATGCAAAATACATGAGAATTAAAAAGGAATGTTATTGAGCCTTTTGTAAGACATTTAACAGTCTAGAAATTCCCTTTGCTTGTGTAAGCAAACATCAGAAGTTGGCGGAGACGAATTTTCATTAAAGCGGAAAATACAGAAGAATTTCCGTAATTTGATACAAATCTACTGCCATAAATCATTTTCGATGATTAAACTTTCAAAGAAACTATGTATCAGGCTGTTCGGAAAGAAATTACGTATTTCCGTGTTTGGAAAATTACGTATTCTCAGAAAAGAGATTAAAAAAAGCCATTTAAGTTTGATTAGATACTAATTATCGGTAATGTAATCACCACCATCATCAATGACAGCAGCATAACGGGAAGGCAAATTTTCGATTCCTCCCCGGGAAAATTCTTCGTGTTTTGTTTTTTTTTTACTCTTTTGAGTTGTTATAAGTCATGGGGTCAAATTTTACAACACATTATAGATGATACCCTATCGGATAGAAGAGATGATGAATTAAATCCAGACGTCGTTTTTTTGGAATTAACTCTGGTCTTGCCTAAGTTGGTTGGCGTATAATTTATAGCAGAGAAATACGTAATTGATTTCCGAACATCCCAATATGTATATTCATACAATATATATATATATATATATATATATATATATATATATATATATATATATATATATGAATAAATTGGTAAAGGTTTTTTCAATGGCTCATCTTTACTCATTTTATAATCCCTCTGCTAATGGTAATGGCTTTTCAACTAACATCTAATTCATACATGAATACATATACACATGTTTGTTGTGTTTTTTTGTTTTTTTTTTATTGTTGATCACATTCTTATCCAACCCACTCACAAAGTGGATAACTCCAGCTTTGAGATGCTTCACTTTTCAATCCTGCTCATGATGTGAAGCAATTTCAAGTTCTCCTCATCCTCTATAAAACAAAAGTTTTCACTAACATATACATTCAATCCATTCAATGATGATATATATATATATATATATATATATATATATATATATATATATATATATATATTGAAATCATCACTGATGATTGCTTGGGGATGTTAATATAACTGTTTTATTTTTAAATCCCCGAAATAACGTTAAAAATACAGTTTTCAAAATAATATAACGCATTCGTAATCATTTCTCTCTAATTATAATAATGATAATAATAATAATGATGATGACATAATGATAATAATATAATGATAATATGCCACGATGATTGACAGTAGGAGAAGAGATTGGCTGAGTGAGCTTAAATCACTATCTATCTCTCTTACTTTATATATATGTAAATATATGTATGCATATATGCTGTGAGCGCAAAGTGTATCCAATCATTCAAAAAATCAAGAATTTGAAAAGCATATTTTAACATACTTCTACAACTTCGAAATTGATAGAATTTGGATCAAAGATTTCAGTTCAATTTTGTTTCGATATTTTTTTCGACCATTGTTCTTTTAAATCTTTGGTCCAAATTCCATCAACTTTGAAGCTGAATATTGAAATGATCTTTTTGCAACCACAGAATTTGTGTACACGAGTATGAGTGCGTATATTTAAAGCAACAATAAAAATTCAATTGTATATGTTTGAATTTTTGTAGCTGATATCATTCATAAAACATCAATGCTATAAAAAAAAGCAAAAGAGAACATGACAGATAGTCATCATTATCATCTGCAGCCTTTTGGCATCTGTCGATGGTATATACTTTCTGTCAAGGATGTCGCAGAGCCAATACTTTCGTCACATCATTTCATATTTGATCGGCCTCAATTGGGGGATCTACGTTGAGAGTTGTGATGTCCATAAGTTGTTCTGACATCCTTGCTACATGGCCAGCCCATTGCCATTTCTATTCTCTAATCCATTCTATGATATTTCAGACTCCTCTTTTTCTCCCAAATATATTGCCATGTCTTATGATCTTCCCTTGTGATTTTGAGCGCACTATCCCTCTCTACTTTGCAACAGCACTCTCGTGCGTACGCACCTCCATATATATATATATATATATATATATATATATATATATATATATATATATATATATATATATGCCTGCACTTACATATATATATATATATATGTCTATATGTGAGCACTAACAAAGGCACATGCACTGACACAAACATTCACACACAATACTTATTCCTATCTTTCTATTTTGCAAGGGTACACGTACACGCTAATGTACTAGTGTACACACATACACACATATATGCCCACGCACACGAACCCTTATCCGACTTTAACCACCGTTAGCTCTGCAGCAATCTCTTTGATTAACTCAGTCATTCTGAATTTATCGCAATCCTCTTCCCACTTTTTTCGTTCTCTTCTCAAATCCCTTTTCAGTTTTCCAGATTTTAAAAGAAATATTCTTCGCTCGAACAAATCAACAGGGCCAACTTCGTTTTATTTTAAAAGCTCACGTCAGAATCCAAAATTCAAGTCACACATTTAGGGACGGCTGCGTGTGAATTATGAAATCAGATCACAGACCGGACTGAATCTGTTTTAAACTCCACGATATTTTAACACTTGGTCGAATTTAATAGATCTCGACTTTTTTTCTTCGCCTTTCTTTTTATTTTTGAGAATTTTAAAAAATTGTCATCTAATTCAAGCGAATCTAAATAGTTTCCATCTTCATCCTAATCCTGGGAAAAGAGGAGAGAAGAGAGATGCGATGAATATTAAAGGAGATAATAACCAAAATAAAAATAATGAGATCATACCACCAACAAAAACAATAATAACAAGCTTGGTGGCGCTAGGGTCAAACTCCCTTGTTTCACTAAATTCTAAAAGATAAACAAAAAAGAATTCATTTCTCCACAAAATATTATTTCAAAACTACGTATCCCATTTCAACTCCTTTATTAGTATAGAATTCAATGTTTACAGAAAAGTAAATCACCTTTTAATTTTAAAACAGGCCAAATACAACAAGGAACAGTTTTAAAATAAGTCATCTTTTCTTTAAATCTATCAGTTTTCTTACCGAGGAATGAATATGCAAAAAATTGATATGTTATGGTTTGACTATCTCAGTCTTCAATGATACATCTGGAGTCAACATGCATAATAATAATAATAATAATAATAATAATAATAATAATAATAATAATAATAATAATGATTATTTTTATTATTATTATTATTGAACATGATGGTAACAGTTATGCCCATCATTATTGGCAAACTTGGAACAGGCCCCAAGAACTGAAAATCCGATGAAGAATCGAAACCATCCGGACGGTAGCATTATTATAATCATCCAGTATACTGTGGAGAATTCTGGTGTATTGATGAGACTTGATGTCACTTGATATCCAGTGAGAGACACTTGATACTACCGGTGCAAAAGCTAAATCTGTGATAAAAACACTTTTAAAAAACCCATAACAATCTGAAACCCAATGCATCCTGATAGTCACCTATGAAGCTGAAACATGCAATCTGACCAAAAAGATTGATCCTGAAACAGGGAATCATACAACGCACATAGGAGAGATTCATGCTGAACATTACATGGTGAAATCACAGAATAGTATATTACAGAGAAGGAACAAGAGTCAGAGATATCATAGAATCCATTAGAAAAATGGCCATGGGGACATCATGTTGCAAGAATGTTGACGTTGGTCACTACGACTCACAATTTGGATCTCCAGAGATCATATGCGAAACTGTGACCGACAAAATCAAGAAGACGAAACGAAGTAGACAAATCTAGAAAGTATTGGCTCTGCGATGCCCATGATAAAGAGAGCTGGCAAATCTTGGGGACAATTTTGTTTGTAAGACCCACTTCCCTCTCGTCAGGCCAGTCGAGGCTTCATTCTGTTTATGGAACTTGATATTCCCTGATGGTACACACCAGGCTCGACTTAACTTCCGTTATCTTACGTGAACCGAGGTATTCAGCGTGATTGGCCGTAAACCCTTAGCCTTGGGGAGCGTTTTTTTCAATCCTTGTGCTGAGCGCTTAGCTGAGAGTCGTTGAGTACCATTATTAAAGTCTTTGTTAAGATTTGGCGGTGGATTGAATCTCGGCCTACCGTGCTGAAGGTGAGCGCTCTATCACTTGTTTGCAGTGATCGGAAGAGAAAAGGTTAAATGAGCTTTACAGAAAAGATACAGAAAGAGACAAGGAGTAGAACGAGAGAGAGAGAGAGAGAAGAAAAAGTAAAACAGGTAGATGAAAGAAGCCGACAGCCAAAAAGAAAAACAGCAAATTTTGGATAATAAGTTTCTGGACTTTGTTAGTGTCATATCTTGGCGGGAGATCTGTCTTGTAATGGCGGGAAAGCCATAGTTAAGAACACGTAAAATATTCATAATGAAGTGTTGTGGTAGAGTGGTCAGATCAATGAGCGACAGACACGCCATCTGACGGAAAATGTGGAAGTTCCTTGTATGTTTTTTTCTTTTAATTTGGAATCGACACTGTCATTATTTATTGTAAGGTTTTCATTTTGCATTTTGATGGTTTTTGGAAGAGAGAATGAAAAAAGAAAGAAAGGAGAAAGAAACAAAGAGGAGGGAAAGAAAGGAAAGAAATATAGAAAGATGAAAAAAGCACGTACAAATGAAAAATATTAGTATTGTTTCTTTATTTCCATTTTTCTCTTCTTTCTCTCGATTTTCTTCCTTTCATTCTTTCGTCCCTTTCTTTCTTTCTTTCATTTTTTCTTCTTTTCTTTCCTTTCGTTCTTTCAATCTTTCTATTTTTATTTTCTTCTTTTCCGTTTTCTTTCTTCTTTCTTCCATACCCAAAAGTGAGGGAATAGTTAAGTCTGTGTAGAAGACATTATTTTTGGATAGTGAAACTTTCAAGTCCTATAAGTAAACCGTCTTGTAATGAGACCTCAGTAGGAGCTAAAGGTCAATTTTACAAACTAAAAGAATCTTCCCTCATCAGTGGTCCATTTCAGTAAACGTAAAGTACCTGTTGTCGAGACCTGACTGATTAATTAGTACATTACTCAGTTGAAATTCGATTTCTCATTTTCAGTGTACTGATATGAAAGTGACAGCGTGAACATATACTAAATTGAAACTTGAGAAAGAGAGGGGAATAAACAACTGAATTCAATAACCTGACAACCCTAAGCGTGAGTTCATCCAAGATCAATCTACACAAGAAGCTGTACAGTAGGGTAATCTTCCAGAAAGGTCGGCAGATCTCTACTGCCAGATCAGGCATTTGCTCCAGAGATGTGATATCCCACTCTTTACATTGCAAAAGTAGTTCGTTCTTAAATATCATTTTACATCAATATATATAACTTCAAAATGCTGCTCTTCTTACCATGTAATTTACAGATAGAGGAAAAAAGGAATATGAGCAAAGGGATACCAGGATTTAAAAGAAATTTTAAGCAACTTAATTAAGCAAACTGATAAAAGTTGGTATATACGCATATCTATATATTTTTATTTTCTATATGGTCACTCTTCTTCAAGTTACAACCATTATTGCTCCTCCCACATTCTCCTTCTTTTATCCAAAGCTGAAACCCGGACCAGACTCCCTATCCCTACAGGCTGCTATTCTGTCAGGTTACTCCTCTTAAGGGGTTGTAGTCCTCTACAGCCAGCTCGGTCATCTGCTCAACGGAGTGTCCACACCGTGTGGTGTAAATTGTTTATATCAGCCATACTGTCGGAACACTCTCATGGAAGGGTGGCAGACACTCACAGCTAGCTCGGGCATCTTCAAGGAGAAGGAAACTCCTGTTAAACCTCCAACCAAGGAACCTTGTTCCTATCCATACCACCTAGGTAGATAAACGTATACAAACCAATAATTTAAAGGGTAGTGTCGGTCGTACGTAAGTCGGTATTCACCGAACATTGGTGTGGGCAGGAGGGATATTCTGACCCACTGACTAAGATCTGGCACACATGGAAACACCTCCGAATATCTTCGTTCGCTAAGCCAACCATGCGTCAAATATACAGAAAATGGCTATTATTCCCTTCTTACTTGATTCGATTAAAATGTTCAAATTCCCCCGTTGTCCAATCGAGAATGAATAGATCTAAATTTATCACTCTCCTGGTCATAAAAGCAAAGTTTGAAGATGATAATTGACATTTTCTATACTTTTTAGGCATAATCTATCAGAAAATAACACTTATTAACCAGAAATAGAAAAAAGTAAAAAATATATGTAGCATAGTGTTATACGATGTATACGATACATACGATATAATATTCAATTAGATTAACTGACGTAGAAAACAAATGAGACAACGTAGGCAACCGTGACACGCGTTCTCTCTAATTATTTCAATAATTATTCATTTATTTCTTCCCTTCAAACAATCTCAACCATTTTTTTCTTCCCTGGTCTCTTCTCTCCCTACAGACTTTTCCTCCTTTTTTGTTGATTGTTTGTTTTATTCATTTGCAACTGAAACCCACCCTTACGCTAAATAAGCACCTGATTCCAGCCTTTTACTCAAACATCTAACGTTGCATTATTTTACATCCGACATTTTTTTCTTCCGCCGCTTGTACCAACACCAAATATATTAAAAACTGATCCAATATACCCACCCCTTATCATTTCTGTCTCTCTCCTTTCACCCCTGCCCTCTGTCTCCTCTTGTCCTCCACCTCATCCTTCTACCCACGATTCTCATTTGGTTCTTGTTCCGCCGGAAGCTACCAGTTGGAAAATCGAGAATAAAAGATGACGCGGGAAAAAGCCGGCCATTTTTTTTTCGAATTCTTGTTTGTACGTTAACAACTAGTTGCCGGTTTCGTGTGCCGATGGCAGTGATGGACAACAGAGAGTAGTAGTAGTAGTAGTAGTGGTGGTGGCGGTAGTGGTAATAGCAGAAGTAGTAGTAAGAGAGAGAGAGGGAGAAATCTAGAATCAAAGCCTCGTTTCTAAACTGCACCCCGCCTTTACTTCCATATTTTCTATTCCACAACTCAAACACATCACCTAAACTTTTGAGTTTTTTTATCTTCAAGAAAAACCATCAAATTTTCTCTTCATGTTCTCTTTATTGCAGGACTTTTAAAAGTACAGGTCCTGACCCATTGCTGGGTCGTAAATCCAGCTGCCTGGATCGCAGGTTTACATTAAATGAATGAATCAATAAAGAACAGGTCTGGTTAGTCACTCAATAAAAAATCGTCAGGTAACCAACGTCATTTTGTGTTGGGGGTGATCGATTAGAAAAATAGAAAAGAGGATGACCAATGAATAAGTTACTTATCTCACCTTTTTGGGCAGTGATCACAAAAAAAGTTTGAATTTCTAAAACAGGTACGAATTGAGGGATCAATTTGGCATAAACTTACGTAGCAGATTGTACAACCATAAAATCTAATTTTGAGGAATTTAAAAAACAAAACAAAAGTTGTCTCAAGACATAACAGAGAGTAATTGTTGGAAAAGTCAGCCCTATAGCTCTATTGGTGCAACATGTACGCATGATACGGACATAGTCAGACAGCCAAACCAACTAGAAAACTGAAGAAACCAATTTCGACAGTTTTGGTTGGCAGTTTTTTAATAAGCAAGAAAATATCGCAATGACTACGAATTGAAATATAAGTATCTATGATCACCTCATTGTCATTAATATTCAATTTGTTAAACTTATTAAATCATAATAATAGTTTCGGCTTTGGCATCTTTTAAAATGACAGAAGTTTAAAAAAAAGAGAGATAAAGAAGGGAGGTAGTGGGGGGTAGGTATACGATTTATAAGTGCACAGTACGATGAGTACGTTACACACATCTACTCCTTTGAAACGAACACGAGTTTAGCTGCATTTGAACTTCGAGTGTATGAAATCAACCGTCTATATGATAACTTCATGCAAATAGTGCAGACCCCTTTGCCATAAGGAGATCTGAAAATTGATCTTCACTTTACTTCCCCACACACTTTTCTTCCATCAAGTTTCATTTGCAACTCAATTAACTAATTAAATCAAACTCTTCAATAAATAGTGAAAGTTCTATTTTCATCAAAGAGGCGGAGTCAATTGATAGGCATGAATTTAATTTCTAGCATCTGTAATTTTAAACGGAATATTCTTGGATTATATCAATACATTCAAATATGAGTCTCTGCACTCTAATGTTGGAGATAAGGTTTTCTAAGAGGGAGCAGTCGAAGCCATAGCCAGCGTAAGGAAACTTTTCATGGTTTGATGTATCCAAAAGTTGTGCCGAGGTCCAAAAGTCTCCAGTGACAAATTTCAGCTCAATCATGGCAATGAACGATCGAGGAAAATTGAAGAAAAAAATTAAATGGATGGATTTGATCTTAAACAAACTACAAAGTTCTCGTAGGGTGGAACAGGTGTTACCGAAAAAGGCTTCACAGATGGCATCAGGGGGTGCAAGTTCGAGCCCCAACGGGAGCTTTAATTATCACTGATCACTCATCGCCGTAGACTAATGGTAAAGTTGTGATGAAAAGCAAGATTAAAAAATTACCAGTGAATGCTTCATTTTATAAAAATTCAGAATAATAAACTACTGGAAAACGAGCGGGATATACTAAACAAAGTGAAAACTTCCTTTTACTCAAATGATCTATACTATCATTCTGCCTGTTTGTTGGTACGTCAGTCTCGCTTCCCTGCTAAAGATCAGATTATGTCTGATATGTGATGGATTTATTTCATAGAGTGCTCGATACATTCAGCTTTATACATCGAGAGTTGAGCTGGAAATATGGTAGGAAGTGGATTCGCTACTCAGGCAAATTTATGTTTCTGTCTTCAGAAACATAAACTTGTTTGTGTAGCAATTCCACTTCGTATATATATATATATATATATATATATATATATATATATATATATATATATATATATATATATATATATATATATGTATGTATAAAAAGGTATGAATTCACAAACTGGTGACCAACTTGCATTTGAACCCCCTCACTGAAAACCTATTTGGGATAAGAATTTCCAAAAAAATACGCAAAATTTTTTTTTAACTAATGAAGTGTGAGCAAAATTCTCAGTTTTTACAATGAACGAAAGGAATGGCAGAGTCCATATATATATATATTTATATATATATATATATATATATATATATATATATATATATATATATATATATATATATATATATTATATATATATATATATATATATATATATATTGAAAAAGTTTTTTAATGTTTAGTATTTAATGCTTTAAAACTTTAAGACTATCTATATCTGTATCTCTGCACACACGAACACACACATACACACAAACACACACACACATATATATATAGAGATATAGATAGATACATATAGATATATAGATAGATGTAGATAGATATAGATATAAATGTCAGAACACTAGAATAACCAAAACCCAGCAACAGTGATTAAACCGGTCTGTCGTGGGTTGCAGTAATTAATTAAAAGAATGGAAGAGATATATGCATATGAACTGACACAAATATATATAAAAGTATGGAGATATTTGGACAGAGTGATAGACAGATAGAATTAGAAATTGCTTTTGACAGACAGACAATCCTGAATAAGTTTGCGATGAATAACTGGATGGAACAATTTCATGAGGATCGTCTCTGGGACGGGGTTGGGGGTAATCGGGAAAGGGGAATAAATTCGGAGAGATAAAACTGCAAAAGCACAACGAAATAAATTTAAATTAAGGAATAAAAAGTAGAAAACTCACAAAGAATGAGAATAAAAAAAAGGGGTAGGCAAAAATCCAAATAGAAAAGAAACGTAATCGTCGGAGCAAGGTGAAATTAATTCGTATAAAATGTAGCCTTTTTTTTTCTTGGCTTCCATTTTTTTTTCTTTTCCCGTGCACGCCAAACGGCAACTGGCCATGTTTGTTCCATTGCCTCTGACGCTGTACAAGATGGATTCCGTCCTTAATTAGTCTGTGATTAAATTTCATTAATGAAAAACACGATTAAGAAAATAACAGTAACAACAAGTTGTAATAAAGAAATGAGAAGAGCGTCGATGAGAACGACAAGAGATACAACAAAAAAACATTGGCGAGGGGGTGAGAAATGTGTGTAAGAATAAGGTAAAGGGAGGAGGATGCAGAGTGAGAGAGAAAGGGGTAGAAAAAGAGAAAGAGAGGGAGAAAGATGAGAGAGAAGAGGAAGAAAGAGAGGGAAAAGAAAAAGAGAGAAAGAAAAGGGAAGGAGAAAGCCAGGGAGAAAAAGGAAGAGAAAGTTAGATGAAATGGAGAAAAAAAGGGAAGAAACAGAGGAGGAAATATTGAATGAGGAATGGAAAATTGACAGGAAGTGAAGAAGAAAAAAGAAGGAAAGAAACAGGTGGAGAAAAGATAAAAAGGGGAAGCAGGTAGAGAGAAAAAGAGAAATAGAAAGAAAGAAATGGAGAGGGAAAAAGAAAAAAAAATTTTAAAGTAGGAGAAAAAGACAAAAAAAACGAAGGAAGATCAGGGAGAAGATGGGTGGAAGATATAGAGGAAAAAGGTCGGGGAAAGAGGAAGAAAGTGGGTAGAGAAGAAAACAAAGTAATGGATGAGAAAAAAAATTTTTAAAGTGAAAAAGGTGTGGGTGGAGGGGGAGATAAGGAAGAGAAGAATCAAGGAATAATTATACATATAAAATTATAGAAAAATCGAGGGAAAATCATATACATATATAATCGAGGAAAAATTATACTTATGTATCCCCCTATGCAAGCATATACTCACATAAACACACACACACACACACACACATATATATATGTATATATATATATATACATATATATATATAATCAAATATACATGTATATATAAATGTATGTATATGCATGTATATGTGAATATATTGTGTGGGTTTATACATATATATATATATATATATATATATATATATATATATATATATCACTAAAAATGATAGATAAGGAATATCTTTTCAATTTTTTCATAACCATTTCTTGGTTTTGTACCAGTAGACGGATCTTTGATTCAAAGTATGAAGATATTTTTCAAAAATATGCTGCCAGATTATACATATAAACAAATGCAAATATACATATGTATGTGTGTGTGTCAATATATATATCTACATATATATATATACACACATATATATATATATATATATATATATATATATATATATATATATATATATATACATGAGAGGAGAGAGAGAAAGATAAGGAGAGAGAGAGGGAGAGGGAGAGAGAGATTGGAATAGAGACAGTGATAGAGACGAGGAGATAGAATACGAACCACGTGAAACGAAGAGAGGGAGGGAAAGAAGAGAGTGAGATTGCTCGATGTAATTAAATCAAGATGGATTTGTAATATAAGTATATTGAAATTTTCTCATTCTGCTTCTAGGCCGCATGTAGGTGCACCGATGTTACACTCTCAAGTTTTGATTATCCCCGTTTGTCTTGTATGAAATTAAATGAAAGGTTGCTACCGTTATGAACAATTGAACAAATGTAGTCATTAAAAATTAGCGAGGAGCTATATCCTTTTCTGATTTCTGCATTTGTTTTTATGTGTTTGTTTTATCCAGACCATTTTGTCAACAGACTTGGAAATTGTATCAGTACTCCACTAGACCCCTTCTAAAAATATGGATTTGATTTCTGGAAAAAAGCCCTTTTGATCTTTTTGAGGCCTTATCCTGACAGGTCTATTAATAACATCTTGTTTTTCCAAAATTTGAATATTTCTTGATGTTTTTTTTCACTCTATCATAGATTTTTTTCTAGTGGAAATCGCCAGTGAACTTATTTTGACTAAATTTATTTTCTGATAGATTCTTCGTGCAAGATTTCAAATTTAGACATTATGGTTAAACAATTATTATCTGCGATAACATGTTGTATATGTGTTTAATAAATAAGTAGTTCCTTTCCTCTGGCTCCGGTTTCAGCCGTCCCAAATTGGAATCTACGGATAATGTTATTACTTTATCATCAAGTTTTCGATATGTAATTTGGACTCGATTGGGTGGAGGACTTTAAAGCCGTGCCGAGCAAAATTAAGGAACCACATCAAAAACCTAGGCACAGGTCTGAGGTATGTATGCGTCTCGAGATATTTCCCTCTCATTAACCTTCAAATAACGCTATAACTAACAGGTACGGTCGATCTCCAAAAATAATATCGTGTCCAGAGGGTACAGAACATAGTTTTTGAGCCAGGGACTTCGCTTTTGGATTGTATACTCTCTCTTTGTGTACAGTGGCAGTTTTTCGAATATTTTGAAAATTTTGATTTTTGAGGTCCAACAGGTGTGTTCAGATTTTAAAATTTGAGCCCCATAAATATGGTAAAATGAATTATCCGACAAATTTGTTCAGAAGCTATTAACCATCATTTCAGGCCAAGACATAACAAATTTGATTTCAACGTCCAAAATGCCTGTACACTGGGCACATAAATCCAAAAGTCAATTAAACCCCAATCAGTCAACTGAAATTGATAATATTTGGTATTTCAATGTCTTTTGGAATGAAAAATCGATCAAAAAATATTTCAGCTGAAATTTCCAAGATTTAGAGGTCAAAATGTGCATGCACAGTGCTAAAAATGCACTTGCGCAGAGCGCATAAATCCAAAACTCAATGAAATATTAATCAACCGATACTCATTGTTCTTGGTTTTCGTAATCATTTGGGGATGAAAAATTTATCTATAACCATTCAAAACAAAGTTTCGGGAGGTTCAAAATTCAAGGATCACATTTTTAGAAGAATTTGAAGAGTCAAAAATATCCGTAAAAAACAATTTCAGATATGGTCACAAAATCTAACATTTTCCTCAAAAAATTCCAATTTTTAACGTATTTCTCTCTCCAAACCCACATTCATTTCTCTGTCTAAAAGGTTTCATTATCAGTCGAATTTCATGGCATATATATATATATATATATATATATATATATATATATATATTCCTCTGTCCAAGAGATAGATAGATAGATAGATAGATAGATAGATAGATAGATAGAGAGAGAGAGAGAGAGCGAGAGAGAGAGAGAGAGAGAGAGAGAGAGAGAGAGAGAGAGAGAGAGAGAGAGAGCGAATGCAAATACACGAAATATTCCATAGCCTTAAAAAGCATCAAAATCATAAAAGAAGAAATGGCGTAGGTGGAAAGGCCTCACCCACGGTAAATATCGCCCTCAAAACCCAAGGGCTGATATCACGAAATAAAATGAAATAAAGATGTTGGCTCTAAACTGTCATCTGTAAAATAATTTTTCCTCCCACGGGCCCCCATTTAATTTGTTTTCCTTCTTTTTTGTTGGTAATTGTTTGGTTTAGTTTTGTGCAAGTTCCATGTTTCGTTTTCCGTGTTTCTCATTTCTCCTTTTCCAACAAACCCAAACCCATCACTCTTACGCTGTTCCAAAGCGATTATTTGTTTTTTCGCCTTCTCTTTATATCTTGAAACTTCTCCACCCTTTTTGACATCGTTTTTTGTAAATTCGGTTTCTTTCTTTCTTTGGTTTATATCACACTTTATTTTACTCTTTTCCTCTTTTTTTTTCTTTCCAAAACACCACAGCTCAACAAATGGTCCACCCGACCAACCAGTCAAGTGTACAACAGATTCTCCTCTGTTTGAGTCTCCGCATGTCTGCAGATGTGTTTCTCCGTTTCTTTCTTAGGTTCATATCGCACTTTCTTTTACTCTTTCCGTATTTTTCTTATTTTCCGAATCATCCTAGCTCCATAGATGGCCAACCCGACCAACAAGTCAGTCGGACAACAGATTCTTTTCGCTTTCAGCGTCCCTATGTCTTTGGATGTGTGTCTCCGCCGTTTCTGATCACATTTTCGGGGCTACAACCTTGAAAATTCGTATGAGTACAACACTAGGCACCATCTAAACACGTTTTTTGTCCCTAAAAGTGTTTTTCGGGTGTCTCAATGGTCATTTAGGCCAAATTATACCCAAATTATGTACGGTCAATTTTCGATATTTTTAGGTAGAAAATCTATTTTTTGATGATTCTGTATAAAAAAAAATCGTTTTTTTTTTCAAATGATTTTAGATATTTTCTTTAGATTATTTGTTCTGGTACATGCACGAGCTACGGAGATTGATTCATGCGAGGAAGGGATATTCCTGTCCTTTTATTTTTACTCTCTAAAAATTGTTTTTCTTTTCCCGTTTTCTTTTTACTTAATTTCTTTCTTTTTTCTCTTTCTTACTTTTTTTGCTTTCGCCATTTGAAAGTCTTCTAAAATTCTTTACTAGATTTCTGCCCACTTTTCTTTTTTCTTTTTCTTTATCTAATTCTTTTTCCGTTTACACCGCCCTTGTCTTCTTTCTTCTTCTTTATCTCTTTTTCACATTCTCCTTTTTTCTTCTGTCTTTGGAAAACGCCTTTTCTTTTCTCGCTTTATTTTTTTACCTTCCTTCTCTTCTTTTTCCACCTCTCTTTCTTTTTTTATTTCCTTTCTTTTTTAAACGATTCGAAGGATTTCGCCACTAGATTTATTTTTTTCTTGTTTGTTTGTTTGTTTCTTCATCTTTGCAGTCTTTTCCTTCTTTTATTTTTGTATATCTCTTTAATTTTTTTTTTCTTTTCTCTTCTTTCTTCTTATTTAAAATCATTTTCTGTTCCATGCTTTCTTTCTTTCTTTTTGTTTCCTCTCCCTTCTCTTGTTTTGATCTTTATATTTTGCTTCTTCCTCTTTTTTCGTTTGGTAAAAGTTTTTTAAAACTTTTATTTCTTTACTTTCTTCCTTTCTTTCCACTTTCCCCTTCTTTCGTTTCATCTTTTCTTCTTTCACTTCCCCTTTTTTCGATTATCTTTCTCCCATTTTCTTTCTTGTTTTTCTTCTCTCTTTTTCTTCCCTTCACTTGCTTTCCATCCTCTTCCCTCTCATCCTTTGGTTTGATCTTCCTCAATCTCTCTCTCTCTCTCTCTCTCTCACTCTCTCTCTCTTACTCTCTCTCTCTCTGTGAACGTCATGACAGATACCAAAAAGGCTCAATAGAAATTGCCTAGGGGCCAAAATTACAGAAGGGAATAGAACATTGAATAGATTTTTCTTCTAAAAAACAAATAAGCTGAATCCCTGAGATAGATAGTTCGAAAGATAAACAATTAAAAGAGAGAGGACAAAAATTTAAGAGGAGAGAGAGAGAGAGAGAGAGAGAGAGAGAGAGAGAGAGAGAGAAAGAGAAATACTTACCGTATTTTACGGCATATAAGACCCACATTTCCACTAAATTCTGTTCAGTTTCGGGAGTGACAGTTTCTATTGAGTGACTGACCAAATCAGCTTTATCATCATTTGTTTCTTTTTCAATTTTTAAAAATTGTAATCGTTGTTAGAAACTGTCAACCAAAACTGTCAACAAATATTTTTCAGTCGGTCTGGCTGGCTATGCACCGTATTTTACGGCATGAAAGACACAGTTTTCTATCAAGTTCTGTCCCGGGCGACCAATGGTCTACCAGTCGTTTACTTAAGTTACTGCGCTATTCAAACAATGCAAACAGATTGGCATTGTGGGGGTTAATATAGATTTTAATAGATAAGAGCATTAAAATAACCCAGTCGTGTGAAGGATTATAGAGATCAGGGAAAATGAGGTTGTTTCTTTTTATTTTTTCGGAAATGCACCAGCGATAATTGAAGTGCGTCTTGTGTAAGCCTCGTGCCTTACAAGTCGTAAAATAAAGTAAATAATCAAGGTTGTGGTTTTCAGGTTCTTTGTTGGTAACTATGGGCTCTTAGACTTGAACTAACAACTTCGCTGATGAAATAATTCCGACCCGATGGTCTTCTGCACTGAAATGAGTATCAATACTACGCAAGCACAAGCTGCTTCGGCTGGAATTCGAACTCAGTTCCTCCATTCAGTTTTCCATTCAGATCCAGTGTTTGAAGTATGCAATTCATCAGTCTCCACCTGTCAGTCAAAAATGATACATTGAAAATTAAATTTTGATAATTTCTTTTAGAATTTTAGTATCTATCTTATTAACAAAATAATGGTACAAAGTATGTAAAAACTACTCGATTAATTAATACAAAAACAGGTCTGGTTAGTCACGCAATAGAAACCATCATGCGTCCAACATATTGTTTTGGGGATGACCAACAGAGGAAAAAAAGAGGTGATCAATGTATAAATTACTTCTCTCGCTTCTTTGGTGCAATGATCTCTAAATGAAAATAGCAAAATAAGGGATCAATTTAGCATAAACTTACATTGCAAATTGAACCCCACTAAAAACCTACTTAAAAGGGGGGATTAAAAAACCTCGAAAGATGGTTTTGCTTGATATAATATGAAGTAAATAATGAGATCTCCATCTCTTTAGCTTCATTGTTGAAGCCTGCAAGCATGATACATGCATAACAAGCCAGCCAGCAAGTCAGCCAGCCAGCCAGCCAGTCAGCCTGCCAACCAGCTAGCCAGCCAGCCAGCCTGCCAACCAGCGAGTCGAACCAACTTAAAAAGCTATGTTGACAGTTTTGGTGGACGGTATCTCATGATTCATGTCAAGTGTGGGCCTAATACGATATCTGTATACGTATCTATCTATCTTGGTCTGTTCCCATCTATGTCAGTTCCTGTCCGTCTATCTATCTATCTGTCTATCTATCTTGGACATATTCTTTTTATCTATCTATCTATCTATCTATCTATCTATCTATCTATCTATCTATCTATGTTCATATCTATCAATCTATCTATCAATCTATCTTAGTCATATCCTATCAATCTACGTTCATATCTATCTATCTATCTATCTATCTATCTATCTATCTATCTATCTATCTATCTATCTAAGTCATACCCTATCTATGTTCATACCTATCTATCTATCTATCTATCTAAGTCATACCCTATCTATGTTCATATCTATCTATCTATCTATCTATCTATCTATCTATCTATCTATCTATCTATCTATCTATCTATCTATCTATCTATCTATCTTAGTCATATCCTATCTATCTATCTATCTATCTATCTATCTATCTATCTATCTATCTATCTTAGCCATATCCTATCTATCTATCTATCTATCTATCTATCTATCTATCTATCTATCAATCTATCTTAGTCATATCCTGTCTATCTATCTATCTATCTCAGTTTTTCCCGCCAATGTGTTGATGTGTGTCTTAATACGTCAGGTTTGAACATGCGATTCGCAAAGAAGGATACAGCATAAATTCAGAAGCGGCGAAAAGGGTTGGGGTCTGGGGTCTGCGAGTTGTTTGTCAGTTGAGGGGCTGGGTCGTTGGGCATGGGTGCATATATGATGGGTGTGGCCCGGGGATTTGATTCACTCTTTCTTTCACTTTCGGGTCCCCTTTTTTTTTCAATTTTTTTTTTACCCGTTTAATTTCATTTAGGTCGTTTTTTCGTCATTATTTCTTTTCAAATGAATTTTTCTTTTCTCAATGTCACTTCCCAATCATTTATTGTCGCTGCTTCGGATGGAAATTCATCAAGAGCGATTTTTAAATTAAAATGTTGCGATTCACGCCCAGGAAATTTTTTAGGGCACAGGAGAGAAGCGAGACGAAAAAAAAAAAACCCAAAACGAAACAAAGGCAACAAAGAAAACAAATAGGAATAATAAAAAAAAAACATTAAAAAAAATGTGAAAGAGTAGGAATAGCGGGGATGGATGGGGGTGAGAAGAAAAAAGATAAAGAGAAAGAAGAAAAAGTAAAAAAAAAAAGAAGGAAAACTTGTCTGGTTAGTCACTCAATAGAAACCATCATATAAACTACGTTTTGGGTCAGCATATCGTGTTGGGGTTAATCAATAGGAAAATTGTAAAAAAAAGTGATAAAAGTTATTTCTCTCACCTTTTGTTGGGCAGTGATCTAAACTAAAGGATCAATTCAGCATGAACTCCCCTCTAAAACCTTTTCAAAGTTTTTTCACCACACCCACCCCAAAAATGAAGAAAAAGTTCTCAGTAGACAAGATGAAAAGAAAATTTGAAATTTTCCGCCCTCTAGCTCTATTGGCGCGGCCTCTTCGCGAAATACATACGTAGCCAGTCAGCTAGCTAGCCCCCCAGACCGATTTGAAAACCAAAAGAAACCATGTAAACAGTTTTGGTGACAGTTTTGGTTGACGGTCTCTGAAGAGAAAGAAAAATAGAGAAAAAAGAAGAAAAGGGCAAAGAAGAAGAAGAAGCAAACATCTATTAGACGAATGATATGGTAGTAACGTCTCTAGGTCGATGGTTTCCGATTGGAGACTCCTTCTCTTCGGCAGCAAGCTTAGGATGTCACAATGAGTTTTGAAATTTCAGCTTAGAGGAAGCTGCTTATTGTGATCATTTTTGGACAGGGCTTTTTAAATAACAATAACCAGTCGATTATATCAAGTGACAGATTTTTAGAGGAAGTTGCTTATTGCGATCATTTTGAATAAAATTACCAGTACCGGGTGATTTTGATAGCAATGACATGTTTGATAACATTATCGATGATTATAATAAGTGGCTTCCTCTGTATGTTTTCTTAAGCTAGATTCTACTTAGCACCAAAGCAGAATTCTATCTCATGCCAACACCCCTCGTAATTGTGGGCCATCGCGTGCCTTGAACAGAGATTTTCTTTTACAATAACAATTATCCAATTTACAAGCGAAGTTTATACTAGAGAGTACTCAGGAAGCACACACTGTTGCTTAAGACGTACACTAACTCAATTGAAGAAAAAATAACATTCCCAGATCCGCCCCCAAATCAAATCATCTCTTCCTTAGCCCATGATACACTGACGACTTTTGGAGATATCGTGTATAGAGACTTGAGCGAATACATATATGCAAGAAGAAAACAAAATGAAAAACATCTCTCAGAAGAAATCATTTTCCTGGATCCGATTCGATTCCAAATTTGATAAATTTTCCTCGGTACACCTTTTGAAAAATTTCATCAAAAATCATTATGAACTTTTGGACATATCGTGTGGACAGACAGGCAGAAATGTAAGAAGGTGGAAAGACTCGGGCTAATACTCCTCCAACTTCGTTGGCATGGGTAATAGATAAATGAAAATTGAACGATTCATTCTAATGTATTGAAATTCTTTTAGGTTGGTGCAAATATAATTGCAGTTTTTAACCATCAACTCCAAAGCAGTATATCTCAACTTAGAATGAAAATATGAATAAAAAAATATCTTCAGAATCTACTTATTTTTGCAAACTAGAAACAAGTCGATTTATTCTGAAAGTGTATAATTCTGTGGTCTTGGAACCAATGAATTAGTCGGAGACGTTTCGAGCCGCCGCTTGATTGTTGAATTCCTTCTCTTGCAGGAGATGATCGAAACGCTTGAAAACTATTTGTCGGTAGAAGAGAGGTCTGGAGAGCAAGCTGGGTGAGATAAAGTTTCATAACTCAGTTCGTTCAATTCCAGCAGGATCATTTACCCAACACGCACGCTTTTCTGCTTTTCATTCAGGGTATTTCGCGCGACATGTCGAACTTTTTTAATTTTCCAATTTGGAAATAGTCAATGGTTGGTTTCTA
Organism: Thysanoteuthis rhombus; assembly: GCA_963457665.1. Lineage (NCBI taxonomy): Eukaryota > Metazoa > Mollusca > Cephalopoda > Oegopsida > Thysanoteuthidae > Thysanoteuthis > Thysanoteuthis major. The sequence goes on from OY735239.1 coordinate 24,698,001, forward strand.
TGCGAACCGCCTCAATAATGGTCTTCAACTGGATATTGTCAATCACAGAAGGAAGTCCAAGTCTTCAAGGCATTTGTCTGTTTCCAAATGTTTTTTTTAACTGAAGTCGAGCTGTACATTCCTTGACGGTCCCTTGGCTAAATGCTTGGTTGATATTGCGAGCAATTTCAACTGCTTTAAGTCCCATTTTAAACCCATTTCAGCCACTTTTGAAGGGTTGGTAAAATGGGAGTTATTTATCTCACAGAATTAAGAATAACAAAAATTAATGTTGAAATAGCGTACGAATGTTGACATTGTAAAGTTTGAAACAATAAAACATGAAATGTTTAAAATGAAGACTAAAAGACTAACAGGCACGAGTTCACTCTGGATTTTAAAATATGGGGATCAATGCCTATCATTCAGCAATCAGCACAAATACTAGCATTGAGGAACCTCTCCCCGAGGCTAAGGGGTTACGGCTCAAATCAGGTTGGGTACACCAGTTCTCGTAAGATCACGTTAAGCAACCAAAAATCTGGTCTGTACTTAGATGGGTGCCCACTGGGAAATATCAGGTGCCATGAATAGAACGAAGTTTTAGCAGACCTGACAAGACGAAAGAGGGTCTCACTAACTATAGGCCGTGTGTAATTAACCCTATAACACTCTCGATGAGGGTATAAGTGCAGAACGATATACATACATACATCTGTCGCCTCATTATGACAAACATGACTCATAGTCAGTTTGTAGAGTTGTGGAATCCATATTCTCATCCAATTTGATACAGTGCTGAACAATTACCCGTTCTCATTCCTCATGACTGCAGACATCAGGGCATACATCTAATCCTATTCATTTTAGAGCAATGTGCACAGGCTGACTAGTGGAAATGTCATTGGTAACCAGGCTTCAATTAATTGCTGGCCTTGAGCAACGAATGACCAGAAATTAGAAGAAATAATTTCATACATAGATAGATTTCATGCATAGAGGGGGAAAATGATGAAATTTTGCGAATAACAAGGTTTAGGGAGGAAGAAAGGGAGATGATGCAAGGTTATTGTTTTAGTTATCTTCACAGACAAAAAAGGAGACGTCTTTGTGTCAAAGTTGAAATCATTTGTGTATTAGTGAAATTGAAAAAGGTATTATATATATATATATATATATATATATATATATATATATATATATATATATATATGTGTATATATATATATATATATATATATATATATATATATATGTACGTTGCCAAGACCAACTACTGCTACTATTTCCACATCTCACCACAGACAAGTGCAGACTTCACCACGGACTGAACTAAGTCCCACACATCAGAATGACACCAAAAGATTGGATTCCAATTTTTGTTTCCGCAGCAAAGCATCTGATGCTATTTTTATTTTCCTCAAAAAACTTTAAACCACTGAATGGTACACACACATACACACACACACACACACACAAAGCACACGCTACTGAATATGAGAATACCTCCCGAAACTTGTTTAGCTCACCAATGAATTAATTTATGGATTAATAAACTAAGTTTCCACACACTTTTACTCCTGAGTCGGTTTCACTTCCTACTGTTCACATTATATATATATATAAATATATATATTTATATATACACATATATATATATATATATATATATATATTGGATCGGATCTATTCGACATCATCATGGTAGAGACAAAGTGGAAAGGGAAAATGGATAATGTCTCAGAATCCCACCCCTTTCCTTTCTCGTTCGTTTTATATTTTCATTCGTCAACGCCTCCTTAAATGGGACAAGTAGAAAAAAAAGATTAAAAATGAATCTTTTACAAAACTTCATTTCCAAATTGTTTCCATCATATAAATATACATATAGTAAGTTTAATAGATGGAAACACGATCGTATTTATTACCGTTACATGTTTCGAGAGATTGTTTGCTCTTGTCGTCAAACAACGAATGAGGAAGTGATGAAGTTTTGTAAATTACAAAATTTGCAGAGGAGGGTAGGGGAGATGATGCAAGCTCATTGCTTTTCTAAATTTGTTATCTTCACGGGCGAAAAAGACAATGTCTTTGAGTCAAAGTTCAAATCATTTGTGTGTAAGAGAAAAATTTGATAACGGTTTTGTGTATGTATGTGTAGTTGAATGAAGTGACCGTGATAGAGAAAATAGGTCAGTACAAAAATCCACTTCCTACACATTTCTAAAATCTTGGATTACCCTTACGCATATTCACACAGCAAAATACTAATGTAGACACATTCTCACCAAGTTGGCTAGTACAAAAATTGAATATGAAACCAACGTATCTTCAAAAATTTAAAATAAAAATATATATTCCCTACACTTTAATGAAATTTTGGATTTCCCACCCTCATATTCACACTTGATATAGCACAACCCCTACCCTCTACAACAATGCTCACTTACATACACTACTTACACATATAGAATTTTCTCAATGAGATTTAACATTGTGTTGGATAAATCTCATCCCATTTCTCACTATATATATATATATATATATATATATATATATATATATATATATATATATAAATATACATATATGTATATATATATATATATATATATATATATATATATATATATATATATATATATATATAAATATACATATATATATATATATATATATATATATATATACGTAATGAATATATTCCAATTCTAGATAAATATGAACCTAAAACATAGCCTTTTTCAAGCAGTGAACTTACAATGACTGATAATGATGATATATTGAGTAGCCTGACAAGTTCCTTCTGCTTATATAGATTCGGGATGCTTAGTTTTAACTAAACTCTTCCAAAAAGATCGCTTTTGATTGTAATGTGACAACTATGATATAAGTGTAACTTTGGAAAACAGTTAGAATTGATGATTTTTTGTTTATTGATTCCAAATTAACTTTGATTATAAGAGAAAAATAGCGATATTTCTGGCATATTATGTTATCTTATTTCGAGCGAGTTAAAAATGACTCCGGAATGCAAAAAGAAAAGAAAAAGATTCATTCATGTAATGTGATCGATCAAAGGGAATCCGTGATAAATTTTACGGTCGGGTAGACCAGCTGAGATTGATAGCGATAAATCAGAACCTTACAAGTTACACGACGCAGGGGATAGACAATATGCTGAAAATATCCAAATCAATCGTTGACAATCAGTTGCACTAGTTTGGTTATGTTATTCGCTTTGAAGTGTGACTTCCACATAAGTTAAAATAGATACTGTTCAACATCAGAGAATGTAAAACATGTAAAATGAACCACCAGTAATTGTATCAAGGGTCAGAGTCCAGTCAAAGAGAGTAATGCTGTATATATGGTAGGATTGGAAGGGGGATTCTTTATTGCGAAATCTACCCGAAAAACAAACTAAACGATTGATCTGATAAGAAATGTTGTCATGAATTGTTATTCAGACGATTAAAAAAATTGGCACAGTGCTAGTATACATTGTTCACTATAATACTCAGATTTCACCATTCGCGGGTGGAAGCCGTGGATAACGAGGCCCTCCTATACATGCATTTTCAAAGTCAACTATGGAGAAACAGCTTTTTGCTTCTTAGTAGCAGTATTCATGGAAAGCTGAGTTTCCCAAATATCCATTCAACCACTATTTTCTCCGACAACTATCGTGACATGCCAGTGAGTAGGCATTCGTTAAAAATTATGATTGGGCCGAGTGGACTCAGCGTAATCCAACATTCGAGTTTGGCTCACTGTTATAACACACACACACACACACACACACACACACATACACACACGCATACATATACATACATACATATATATATATATATATATATATGTGTGTATACACATATATATTTATATATATATATATATATATATATATATATGTATATATATATATATATATATATATATATACATATATTCTGATCTTTTTATTCCCTAAAAAAATTCTCTGAGAGAAAAAGCCACTCGAGGAATACATGCAACAGTTCTGTTAATCCAAACTTAAACCCACACATACAACACACACACACACACACACACACACACATATATATACATATATATATTACATACAGTGGGTGAAAAATATATCCAAAACATTTCTAAAGGTTTATTTTAACATATTATGCATCTTCAATTTTGTCAGATTTTGAACGTAAGAATTCTGATCCTTTTATAAAACTTCTAAATGTAGAATAATATTCTTTTTGTATTTTTTAAATCTTTGATCCAAATTCTGTCAATTTCGAAACTATATGAGGATGTTGAAATGAATTTTTTGAAATATATCGGACACTTTTTGCCCTCACTACATTTATAAGAAACGATAGTTTGTCTCTCTGCTTTTTTATTCCCTAAAAAAATTCTCTGGGAGAAAAAAGCCACTTGAGGAGTGCCTGAAGCTCCTCAATTCCTCCTTGGGGTTAAGTTGACAGGGGAAAGTCACAGTTCGATAGGCGAAGTGTCCAACAAGGATGTTTTTTTGTTTTTTTTAGAAGGAGATGGTTGAATGAATAATGGCTGAAAGAGATGAAGTATCGTCTCTTTCAGATTAGGCAATGGGACGAAGACATTCATAAATACACACGTAAACACATACACTGTAAACATACACACGACAACGCTCGTTCACGTGACCACTGACAATCAAACACATTCAAAACTACTAAGAACACGTAACTCTAACTTCAGCCAGAAATCGTATTCAATGGCGAAATGCGAAATAAACCAGAAATAATAATAATAATAATAATAATAATAATAATAATAATAATAATAATAATAATAATAATAATACGGAGAAGAAGAAGAAGAAGAAGAAGAAGAAGAAGAAGAAGAAGAAGAAGAAGGAGAAGATGAAGA
>OY735239.1:24707878-24827878 GCA_963457665.1 Thysanoteuthis rhombus
ACTATGACGACATTGTCGGCAGTTGCAAAAGTCGGGAAAATCTTAATAACTTTCTTTTTCGTGACACATGCGTCCCAGTAGACTTCTAAAAAATATATACTGGACATATATGTCCTAGTAATCATAAAAACCTCGAATTCTATACGTATCTCCTAAGAGTCTGTATTTATAAGGCTTAGTTTTAGTTTAACACAAGGCAGGCTTTCACTGAGGATCGAACTCCCTCTACGAGACGAACCTATTAAATTTGGTCTATACGGCACGAAGATTAGATAATCTTAGCTTAGTCTGGAGCAGAGCTCTAATAGTGAGGTACTTCATGGGTATGGAATTCGTTTCCCAAGCGACATTTAAACGAAAGTGCGCAAGAGCCTCACCATGTGCAGAATCGCTAACAGTGGTTTCACCTACCTGCAGTTGGCCCAATTTACATATTTTCCATCTTGATCTATATGTTGGCTGCATCAAGATGATAGAAATCATTAATGAGATGATTTTGAATAAAAACAACCAATGTATTTGTATTCAATTTATTATAATGAAATATTTTCTTATGAATTGAGTAATATTTTGATAAATTCTCGGAGAATAAAGTCACATATAATCTATCAATAACATCACACTTATTTCCTAGGTCTTAGAATATTGTAGAATCTAGCTGTTTACAAAAATATAAACGGGGCAACTCTGCTAGTGTATATGTTTCACTATTATCTGCAGATTCCACAATCCACTGTGGGATCTTGGAACTTATCTACCACGGATAACGAGGCCATACTCTAGTTATCTCTTCAACACTCTATGCCTGGTTCCGTAGTATATTCTTTGTGGAAGTGTTAAGGAAATATTCGTAAAGTTTATTTTATTAATTGTTGACATCACAAGGATGAAAAGATAGAACTATTCGTCTGCATTTACATTAATTGTAATATTATTATCGAAGTGAGACGTAGATCTACTCACAGAACCCATTTGGCACGGGAGTCTGCATTATTTTCAGTTTCTTCCTATGAACTTGCCTTATTGATTGTTGGATTGAGCTGAAATTTGGTACTTTCGGACCAAGGTGGAACTTTGGTATACATTTAACTATAAGAAATACCTTAAGCTGGTTATAGCTTCAGCTCACTGAAAATTGATACCCCACCATTCTAAGTCAAGAAACTATAGAACAGTCTAAACCGGATCCAAGTTCGCTGAAATATTTGAATGTATTGGAATAATTGAAAAATATTCCCTTTAAAATGTATTATTGTTCTAGAAATTGGATTTATGCAAATCAGTTGACTCTGCCTCAACGATATAAATGGAACTGTAACCATAAAATGGAGTATTTGGTTAATTTAGCTAACGGTATTTGGAAAAAAAGTCTTTTTTGATTGAAGGTTGTGGCTTGTTCGCTAATTACGCCAGCTGTGATACTCCCACGGCAAGTTTGTGACGAAGTATTATTAATTTTGACAAGTATTTATTTCATCTTATTTCCGTATATTTTACACCAAGTAGTAATAAGCTTAAGTTGTCTGAATTTTTTACATGGTGCTTTGTCTATTGGTTTTAATAAGTTTTGACTAGTTTTTCTTTCATCTTATTTTTGTAGCTTTTATACCAAGTAGGAATAAGCTTAAGTTGTCTGAATTTCTTATATGGTGCTTTGTCAGTTGGTTTTAATAAGTTTTGACTAGTTTTTCTTTCATATCATTCCTATTGCTTTTACACCAAGTAGTGATAATCTTTAGATGTCTAAATTCCTTAGATGAAACAGTGTCAACTGTTATTAATTTTTGACTAGTATGAAGAAAAAGGAATGAAAAAAACGAAAATAGTGAAGGAATAAAAAGAATTTGAAGACAAAGGAAAAATGAGTTCGAATAACGAAAGCCACAAAGCAAATCAAAGAAACTTAATAAACGAGAAAAAAGTCAGAAAAAAACATAATAAAAAAAATTGAGATAATATTTCGATAGAACAAAAAAAACAAACAATATTTCGATAAAACAAAAACAAAAATGAAAGAGAAAATGAAGAAATAATTCAAAGAAAAAAAAACATACTCCGAAAAAAATATCATCTAAAAAAAAATTACGAAAAATAAAAGCCCCTCCCTACCTCGCTTTCAAACCGCCATCAAGAACCAGTGAAGGAGTTTTAGGGGCAAATCAGTCTGCTATGAGGCCAGGCGAGCAAAGTTATAGAGAGGATCTGACACAGGCGAAAGATGGCGAGAAGAAGGTAGGGGAGGACAATTGCCGACCAAGAGTGCTATGGTTTGCAATTACCTGAATCGTTATAGAATTATCTGTAATCCGATTATAGTATTGTGTCAACAAATTCAATTAGAACAACCAGTGCCACAGAGACAAGGACACAAACAGGAGACAAACCGCGCCACGCCTTTGAGACAGACCGACGGGAAGACAGAAAAGAAAGCAGAGCTTAAAAAAAAAGATTTAAAGAAATAACCAATCGTGGATAAAGAAAAATTCGAAGTGGAAAAAAATAGACGGAAAAATGTTCAGAAAGACAAGAAAAGTCCGAAAATAAAACGGGACAAATGGGCGAGAGGATGGAGACGATGGTTAAGCATATCAAGCAACGGAGCTGGCGTTTGCAGGTTCAATCTCTTGGTCGGGTAGTTCCGAAAAGTCATATATGTTGGATCAGTGGAAGAGATCGACCAGCAACACAGCAAGGTTGATTTGACAAGGAAGAAACAAGAAACGTTGTGGCTACAACAACCAAGATGAGGACACTCGTCCGAATAAATCAGTGGATAATTATTATAATTTCTCATCTCAAGAATACAGACCTTTGTGTCTAAAAACGACAATAATATTTCTTCATTTCAGAAATTCAGACCGTTGTGACGATAACGAACGAGATGAGCGTACTAGTCAGGATAAATCGGTGAATAATAATGATTCTTCATCTCAGAAATTCAGACTGTTTTGACTATATCGACGTAGATGTACACATTGGTCCAAATAAATCAGTGGATAATATTCATGAATATTATTAAAAAAATTCCAGTAATTCGGGCCGTTGTGACTATAACGATCAAAATAAGGACACCAGTGGATAATAAAGAGAATTCCTTTTCTCAGAAATTCAGACTGTGACCCTAATGACCAGGATGCATACATTAGTCCAAATAGATTAGAGGATAATAATGAGAATTTATCATCTCAGAAATTCGGATCGTTGTGACTATAACGGATGAGATGAGCACACTAGTCCAAATAAATAAGTGGATAATAATGAGATTTTCTCATCTCGGAAATTCAGAATGCGTGGGAGCGTTAACCATGCAGGACAGAGAACTAAAAGAAATAGAAAGAATGATAGAGAGAAGTGTTATGGGAAAGAGAAGGAGAAAATGCCGAGAGAGATAGCAAAAAAAAAAAGAGATGAGAAGAAGATTAAAGGGGGGTAGGTAACAAGGAAAATAGAAAACAGGTCTGATTAGTCAATAAAAACCATCAAGCAACCATCGTCTTTTGGGGAGCTGTTCTTGTAGGGAGTTTTCAATGAGAGTATTGGAAAAAGGGGTGATCAATGAAATTTCTCCTTTCCCCTCTTGTTGGGCACTGAAAGGTATGAATTTTCGAAAAACGAGCAGTCACAGACTAAGGACAAATTTAGCATAAACTTGCATTGCAAACTGAACCACCCACAATATGGGGGAGGGGGTTAAAAGAATATTGATATGGTTTCAAAACAAATGATGAAGCGGTCCCCTATTTTGGCGTTTTGTTTTTAGACTGTAAACAATGAACTACAATAATAAACAATTTTTAACCCGTCAATAGTTTTGAGGAGGGTCATAAAGATTCCAAAAGATTTTTGGACGATTGGACTTTTTTTGGTTTGTGCAGTAACCACAACGCTTCAACCGATTCATTCCACGTCCTTCGTCAAGTGTAATATCCGAATATAATAGTAGTAAATTTCCAATCAAGGGGGCATCCCATAACAACATGTTAATTGAATGTCAGACAGCATTCAACCGGTTTTGGCTTCCTCTATTTAACAAGGAAAATGTATTGAAATCAAGGTCTAACAAGGAGAAGAGGAAGACATCTACATTACCTGAACCTTATGTTGTTGCACGGCTCCCATTGGAAATTCTATTCACCACCATTACATTCAGATGTTACACCTAGAGAAGGTCGTGGAATGGATCGGCCTAAACTTCGTATTTACAACACAAACAACAAGAGTTCAATCACCCAAAAGCTCTTTGGAAAATTTTAACTTTCAAAATCATATCAATTCTGGATTAATTACATTTACTCGGATTCTAATAAATAGTCAAGGTCTGTATGCTATTATTGTTTTTCAACAACTGTGTGATGGATCCTGGGATATTGATATCAGGTTTATAGGGACCACTGCTGCAGACCTCCGGGCATTATTTGTTGAACCTCCTGCGGTCCACGGACCCCAGTTATCGAAACAATTGTTCTAGCTCCAGACATAGTCAGCCAGCCAGACCAACTTAAAAACTGTAAGAAACCTATGTTGGCAGTTTTGGTGACGGTTTTGGTTGATGGTTTCCAATAACAAGGAGAGAGAAAAAGATGAAGAGAAAGAAGAAAAGAAGAGTTGGGGGAGGAGGAAATATGAAAAAAAGGAAGAAGAAGATATTCAATGAAAACTAAGAAGAAAAGAGAAGATGGGAGGATTGAAAGAGACAGGTAAAGAGAAAGTTAGGCTATGGGAGAAGAAAGAAGAAGAGTTGATGACAAGGATAACTAAATGAAAAAGAGTGGGATGAGAAGGAAGTATGCAAACTGGGAAGAAGGAAAAAAGAAAGAATGAAAACATGTAAAGGGAAAAACGATAGAGAGAAGAATGATTGGATGAAAAAAGAAAGTGAGGAGAGAAAGGAGGAAAGAAGGAAGGAAGGAAGAAAAAAAAGGAATAAATGAAGGAAGGAAGGAAGGAAGGGAGGAAGGGAAGAACGGAGAGATAAATAGGAGTATAAAAAAGAAGAGTAGACAGGTCTGAATCATCTGAATCATCATCACCACCATCATCATCATCATCATCATCATCATCATCATCATCATCATCATCATCATCCTTCTTTTATCGTCCGTCGTTGGACATAGACCTTCCCCAGGATTTGCCACATTTCTCTATCATGGGCGTTGCAAAGCCAGCATTTTCTGAATTTGTCTAGTTCATCTCTCCATCTCTGCCGGCCTCCGTTTCGCAAATGATCTCCGGGGATCCACGTTGTAAGTCCTGATGTCCATTTGTTGTCTGTTTAGTCACTCAAAATAAACCGTCATACGACCATCGTCTTTTAAGAGCATATTGTGTTAAGGGTGATCAATTGAAGAATTGGTGGTTTGGGGTTATAAAAAAACAGAGAGAATGTCTTTCGTAGACATAACATGGAGTGAATGTTTAGATATTCAGTCCGCTAGCTACATTAGTCTGGCCTGTACGCGTGATACATTTATAGCCAGCCAGACCAACTTAAAAACTGAAGAAACCTATGTTGGCATTTTGTGACAGTTTGGGTAGATAGTTTCTAATACCAAAAAGGAGTGATGAAGGGTAGAGCAAGGAATGAGGGGGGGGGGAGATAGAAAGGAAGAAAGAAAAACGCCCACGCCTCTGTTTTCGATTAATCCAACCTTCAATGACTCAGCCTAAACTTACCACAATTATTTGCGTCTGGGAACAAGCACATTTTTTCAGTTATGTATAGTTTGGTAATTGTTTCTTCGCTTTACACCATTTCGTCTTTGAAACGGTCTTTATTGGAACACTTCAATTTCGGATAACAAGGAAACCAGTATTCGTAAAATGTTATAACTTAACCCAAATCATACTATATAGCAATGAATTCAATGCAGATATCATATAACATTACTTGTGGGTTGGATCCCAATTGGCTTTTCCTTTCCTGTTTCCTGTGGTCAGTAAAGATTAATCTTAATAAATATTAACACAATTTGCCAATATTAGAGTTAGATTTTGCAAGTTATTCTTGTAAGTGATTTGTGTGCCGCGCTTTCCATTTTGAATTTACTGCTTTTTTCATTTTGGCAGCGCAAAAATTCAACATTTAGCGCTTGGGGGGGGGGGATTAATTCTAGCCATTTTCCAGCTATATCCTCGTAATCTCAGCCAGATCTAGCCATTATATACGATCAAAATCAAAAGCTAAAAAGGTTTTTTGCACATTTTGGCAACGTTGAAGCGCAATTTTTCTTGAGTCGGTAACAATGTGCGTGTGTGAATCTGCATGCATTTGCCAGTGAGACAAACCTACAAACTGAGAAGTATGGAACATGCACATGAGAGAATCATGCTCAACCTTATATGGAGTGTTCACAAGACAGCACAGTATATAAGGAAGAAAACGGGAGTCCGAAACATCATGGAATCTATTAGGAAACTCAAATGGCAATGGGCAGGCCATGTTACAAGAAGGACAGACACCCGATGGACATCATGTTTCACAATATGGATCCCCTGATATCACACGTAAAACCGAAGCCGACAGAACAAAAGATGGAGAGATGAACTAGACAAATTCATGAAATACTGGCTCTGCGACGCCCATGATGAAGAAGTGTATCGAATCCTAGGGAAGGTCTATGTCCAACGACGGACGTTAAAAGACTGATGATGATGATGATGATGATGATGATGATGATGATGATGATGATCTGTTGTGCTCGCTCATATGTTCACACGTATGCGTTCGCACATGTATGCACACGTATTTGTTTGCGTGGGTTTGTGCGTGTGTATGTGTGTGTGTGTGTGTGCAAGTGTTCTGACGTGCGCCTATGTGTGTGTTTGTATTTGTGCGTGTGAACGTTTATGTCTACGTTTGCATTTATTCGCATGTGTCTACGTAAGTGTGTGTGTGTGTGTGTGTGTGTGTGTGTGTGCATGTGTGAGCATATGCGTGTGCGTGTGAGTGTGCGGTCGTGCACATGTGCGTGCGCGTGCGCAAAGCTAGAATACACGCAATCGTGAGCTGATATAAAAACACAGTTCTGTTTTTGAAAAAAAAAACTAGCACTCTGTTGAGATGTCCACACTTACCTACAAAGATGTACTAATAAGGAAATATCATACTAGGTCTAAAATAACAAGTCGGAACAGAGGGTCCCATTTACAATTAATGAAACACCAAACAAGTCAAAATAGAGGGTACCACTTAGAATTAATGAATCTCCATCCAAAATACACATTAGTGCACGACGGGGGAAAGTGTGTAATACAGTCCATGGGAATATGTAAACACAGTAAGAAGGTAAGCAAACACATTTACATTAGTTAGTAAAGTTTTCATAGAGTATCCGATCCCAGGACTCCACTGAATCTTAACTTAGCTGGTCATCTGATTTCCCCTCTCCTAAACACACACACACTCACATGCACACGCACACATATATAGTCTAGAATGCTTTACAGCTATAAACACTAAACATTAAAAAACTTTTTCAAAAGTTTTTGTGTCACTTCAGTCACCTTTTTCTCAATATCTGTCAGTGCAAATTATGTAATTTTCTCGAGCAATTTTTCCTCTGTTTTACACATACTTTTTTTTTCATTATGGTACAATGTACAAACTGGTTCTTGTTGGGTTGTTTACCATGCAACCGTTTCGAGGATTTTAAAAACAAAACAGTTATATTAACATGGCAACCCACCAGTGCTAAACAAATATCACCTCGCTTTCGTACTAGATAGTTCATGTCATTTATGTAGTTTGTCCTTTTATGTAAAGTATTATGTAAATTGTACATTGAATTTTTTTATACTGCATATAATTTATTTTTTGAAAGAGCTCAGCTACGTAGGTTACACAAAAACGTATTTAATGATGAGGGATCAGTGGTTATAAAAACAGAAGTGACTCGCTGTTCGTGTCACTTCTATTGAATGTTCACCCATGCGAATATCAAATCTGTTGTGTCGGTTTCAATTTCGTACTGCATACAAACCAATTTATGATATTATCTTTAAGAATACTAATTACACAGAAAAAAACTTCTCCAAGTTGGATCTCTACTAACATGTTCAACTGAAGAATTTAACAATTTTCCCCCAAAACTTAAAAGTAATTTTTCTACGTCGTATACCATCAAGCTACTAACAATTTTTTTTTAAAGATTTTAATCATCAAATAAAGTATCCTTACATATATGGCTGAAACGAAACTATTCTAGCGGGTAGTAATACCTCAATGAGCGATTCCATTAATATATTTGGAGAATTTGATACATGACATTCCATTTCCTATCCTTCACCCCACCAAACTACCTAGCAGCCAAATGTTTTTACAATGATTTTTCACACTGACAAAGACTTGATCTATCTCTTCTGGTAACCTAATTCCCCTAACGTTAATACAAATTGATTCATTTAATATACATTATTCATTTATTTCATCTTTATACTTTTGTTAACATATTTTCCAATTTTCATTATTATACCACAATGGTCAAGCTGATAAATTTCAAAGGGATCAGGATGTATAATCATTACTTTATTGAATAGTCTGAAAATCTTATAAATATATATATGTTCAAGTTCAGGAGAAGTTCCATTATTGCTACACTGTAAATAGAACCCCCTTCTAAAACCCCTTAAAATTATTTTGTTGAACCTTTCTAATCAAAAACTTTCCCCTGTGTCTATTGAGCAAGCAGGCCAAATTTAGTTGGGCTGTGCCATGTTCAAGTGATTCTTAATTGTAGCTTGACACACAATCAGATAGACATCTATCTCTCTTTTAAGGGGTCAAACTAGAAAAAAGACTTTTCTTCCTCGTAAGGAAACTAAATTGAATCGCAGACATTTTCTTTACCTTTGAGGGAAGAAAAATGAGACTTTTTGCAGCTTTGGGGTATCAAAAATGAAATGAGAATTCCGCCCCCTTTAAAGGGTCAATAGAGAAAGAAGACTTTTCCCTTATTCAAGGAGTCAATAGTGATTGGTGGCTTTTCCCACAGGAGTAAAAAAATGTCGGTAAACTTCTTTTGACAGGTCCCCTCATCGAGCAGTTAAATGTGAAGGGAAACCCTTTCCTTCCTATGAAGGTCAAAGTGAAGGTGGAGACTTTCCCCCCCATTTAAGGGTTCTGTATTGATGGGAGATTTACTCCTCCATAAAGGTAGTAAAATTAAAAAAAAAGTTTGTTTCCCCCTTTTTCAAGGTGGTCACAAACTCTCCCCCAATAAAGGGTCAAAAGTGAAGGCAGAGACATAGCTGAGCGAGTGGGGCCATCTTAAGGCGTCATTTGGGCTACCAATGTTTAGATGGGCATAAGCTTAGTAGACAGTTGTTCATATACTGTATTTCTACTTATATTATGCAATAACAACTCTTATTAAATGTTGGAGGGGCCCCCTTAAGGAATGAAGCCTCCAGGGCCCCAAATCTCTAACTATGCCAGGGTCAAGGGAAACTTTTATCATTTTTCTTGAAGTTTTGGCACTTTTTTTCAATCTACAAGTGTCGCATTCGGCTAGAATATGTATATTTGCGTGTATGTGTGAATAAAGATTGTTTAGATGTCGAGTACAAATGAGATTTCTCCAATGTACTTTGACGTTTCGCTAGTTCATACTAGCTTCTTCATCCACAATATGAGGTTGCCTGACCTCTACAATTTTCAGTTTATCTTAAACTATCTCTCTTTGATCCAAATATCTCACTTCAATTTCAACATACACACTAGATAATTAATACAGTCCCAGGAGACGGGCCTTCCAGAACACTTGAAATTCATATACACAACAAAATGTTATTTGGTACTTTTCCTGCATAATATAGCCCAGTCGACGATTAAAAGCAAATAATTGCTTTAGTTTTCTGAACACTTAAAATCCACTTGGTTTAATTGCTAATCACTAAGCTATATATATATATATATATATATATATATATATATATATATATATATATATATGTGTGTGTGTGTGTGTGTGTGTGTGTATGTGAGTGCGTTTGTGAGTGTGCGTATTATTCTGAAAAACAAATGTTACACACCAGCACACATGAACACACACACACACACGCACACACACACACACACACACTCACACACACACACTTACACACATACATATATATATATATCTACATACGTACATATATTTTTTTTCTCTAAGGTTCTGCTACCTGTCCAGTGGTCAGGCGGTTTAACTGGGAAAAAACCCATTCATTGTACCCCAAAGAATTATTGAATAAAGCAAGAATTCAATATATAATGAACTTAATAGATGAAGTAATGTAGCCCAATAAGACTGCACTGTTTAGAAATTATGACCCGAGTTGGAAGTTGTAATAAAAACCACTGAAAATTAAGATGAATTCAAAAAGGCAAAATCAATGAATTGTTCGATTTGTTTTTCGATGGTCCTACCACTAAGACGACGATCACCCGTCGAAGAAGTAGCTCATAAACTGATGATGCAGTTGCAAAAACGTGGTTATTAGAAGTTGCGTGCTGTCATGTTTATATTGTTACATTAGTAATTGAGATTGGAAAAATTCAAGGATATACAGTTTCCCCTTGCGTAGAGAGTCCCTACAAGTGATTTTCGTAAACTGGAATGACGTGAAGCGAAGAAACAATTACCACTAATTTTTATGGGAATTTTTCCAGTGTTTCCAGACAAAAGATATGGTGAGGACGGTATGTCAGGCTGAGTCATCAAAGGTCAAGATGGTTGGAGGCACAGGAGGTTTAGAAGAGAGAGGAGTGCTGCTTCAATAACTGTTCAGCAAAACAAACTCGGAGCGGTATTTCCGCTTTCTGCTTCTTCCGAGAAAGCGGAAAATAGCGTGAAGCGCTCTTTCGAATAGCAGGGATTCTACAAGATGAATTTATTAAAAAATTCAGTGGGAGAGTCCATCGCTTAAAATGGAGGGTATGAGATATTTTTTTTTATCAATTAACTTGTTACCTTTAAGTGGAAGATTGTTTGGAACAAAGAAAATATCACACTTCAGTATTATTTCAAGACATTTGCCCAACCATGCACCCACGTTCCCCTTGCCATTACTGCAATGCAATGTCTTCTACTTATATCACTCATCTGTGTCAGGCTGAGAAGATTCACATCCAATATATATATATATATATATATATATATATATATATATATATATATATATATATATATATATATATATCGTGAATTACGCTTCACTGAGCTGCGTTTTATGGGGGATGCCTGTATCAATAAGGTAAATATAGTTTATCTGTACCATATGTATCTATTGCAAACAGTTCTGTAACAATATGATAATTGGAGAAACAGTAATGTGAAGAGAATGAAGGAGTTTGAAACTGAAAAGAATTGGTAAATGAGAGAGAAGAAAAAAGAGAAAAGGGGAAGGGGAGAAATAGAGAGGTAAGGGAGGTGATGAAAAACTTTAGAATGAAAGAAGAAAGGAAGAAAAATAAAAGCAGAGCAAAAATGCACATTCAGAGTGAGAGAGAGAGAGAGGAAGAGCGAAAGAGAGGCAGAGAGAGAGAGAGAGAGAGAGAGAGAGAGAGAGAGAGAGAAACAGACAAACAGATGGAAATAGAGCAGAGTACAAAATTGAAAAGAAAAATAAAAAAATTATGCTTGTAATGAAAAAAAGAAAGAGAGAGAAAAGTAATAAAAAGTAAGAGGAAAAGAGAGATATAATGAAGGAAGAAAGGGTACGATGAAAAGAGAAGGTAGGAAAAGGCAGAGAGACAGGAGAAAGAATAGAAAGAAAAGAGAGAGGGAGTAAAAAGAAAAAGAATGGTAGAAAAAAGAAGAGAAGAAATGAATAAAAGGAGAAAAGTCATAGAGCAAAGAAATAAAGAGTAAGAGAAAAAAGAAACAGAAAAAATAAAGAGTAAGTAATTGAGAAGACAGAACGAAAGAGTGTATAAGAGAGAAAAATGAAATAAAATACAGTGATACCCCGATTAGTGTCGTTGATTCGTTCAAAAACGTGCAGTTAAAGGTCTTACCATAAATTGATATATTTTTCAGCTTGTACCTAATTACATTAATACGTACAGTAATACACCAAGCGTATTACTTCAAGACCTGCATCCGCCAAAATCGCTCTTTTCAAGGCATTTCAGTATAGATGGATTAGAGGGAGTAATAAAATAAACAGTGGAAGTAATTTAGAATGAGAGCGGGTATAAGGAGTAGGTGGGAGCCAAAGAGAGAGAGAGGACAAAGGGTATGTGTGAGTGTGTATATGTGTGAGTATGTGAGTGTGTGTGTGTGAGAGACAGAGAGACAGAGAGATAGATAGATAGAGAGAGAGAGAGAGAGAGAGGGGGGGGAGAGAGAGGGAGAGAGAGGAAGCAGATATTTAAAAACAATAATAAAGAGAATCTGTAAATTGGGTAATAGTGCTTTTAAGAGCGAGGGATATTTGTTTGGGTTGTGTGGAAGAGCAAGGTCAAGGGTTAACAAGGTCCCTCTTTAGGGGTCCCACATCTGTTTTAACAAAATTAGCAATATTGTTTCATGTTTGCTCTAGTCTTTATACAGGACTTCGAGTTCTTGCCTGTGTTTATTTAGATGGATACAAACACAAAAAACCTTGACATGAAGTGCATTAAGCTCTGTGGTTATAGCATCGATCTGATTTCACGAGTACTCTGAAGTGGTCTTCAAAGTGTGGTCTGCGACACCCACATGTTGGGTCAAGAGAAAATCCAAATTTTATACGAGTGTTTTTTTAGCTGTTTCGCTCTATGCACCATCTTGGCAGTTCAAAAATTTTATGCCTCTCGAAATTTGGAGTTACAGAAGTACAATACTCTCTTTAGTTTTGTGAAGGTCATTAACATTTAAAGAGTTTTTTGGACGACTGAAAAAGATAACTGAGTTTTAGATCCAGGAAATATCTGTAGAGAAACAATTTCATGATAGATATGTAAACCTCAGGATACTAATTTTTTGTAATTCCTTTATTGTGCTTAATTTAACAACAATGATTACAACACAATTAACTAATCACCTTTATACTTGACAAAGTTGAAAAGATAGGCATAACTTACCATGGAATCAATAGTAAAGTATCAATTAGTAATATTGTATGAATAGGAATTGATCAGGAGGGCTTCAACGTGACTTTGGTTTCCGGATCAGAGTTCTGACCATTTAAGACCAGACGGACGTCATAGCGAATGGAGTTTACCCAATCGGGGTGGTACTGTTCTGTGAAGTCAAGTCCAAGGGGCTCGGCATTCGTCCAGAGTCTTAAAGACCAAAGCTCCTTTGTCCTTGCAACAATTGATGTGAGAACTGAAGAGAATTGTTGTAAAGTTCATACCTACACGTTTGCATATAATATCCCTACGTTAACCCTTTCCTTGTGGGGATAAGGGGCTGCAATGCAACTCGCATTTGAACCCCGCATGGGGATCTCTCTGCTCTTCAGACTCAAATTCCAAACTTTCAGTTTTTAAGCTGCTCTGGCTGACTGTCTGGCTGTGTATTATGGGCACAAGTTGCACCAATGGAGCTAGAGGGCTGAAAATTTAGAACATTCACTGCTAATTATGTCTAGAAACAACTGTTTGTTTTCCAAATTTCTTCATTCCCCCCTCGGTAGCTTTCAATTTCGTGTTTCAATGTGTAATGTAGGTTTATGATTAATTAATCCCTTTGTTGACGCCTGTTTTTTTAAATTAAGTCTATTTTTGGGATTGTTGCCCAAAAAGACGAGAAAAGCAACTTATTAATTGATCACCCCTTTTCCAATTTTTTCAATTGATCATCCTGCAATATCCTTGCGGTATTTTCTAGCGCAGTTTGGCGTTTTTTTTTTACGTTCTTTCGAGATCAATTTTGTACAAAAATAAATAGATAAATATAGCTACTCACCACGTTCTTACCGGGGGTGGAGCTTTGATTTAGATGTTGGCATTTGTTTTCCGTTCAAAATCCTTAATTCTTAAGAAAAGGAATAAAATATAAGTACTTTCATAGAATTTTGTCCCTGCTAATGACTTTAAGTTAATAATGATGGGTAAGCTTTCGACAAATTTAACATTCGTTACATCTGAACTGGTTTTTACTCTGAAATGACACATAACTTTCCGAACAGCCTGATATATCACATTTTTCCGAATATAACGAGGGCGAGACTAAAAGAGCAGAACTTGACAAACCTGAAGATTAACCCTCCCCCAAAAGAATGAAAAACATAAAGAAGATAGTAAGGTAAGAGTTTTAAACACGCTCGAACCGCAGATAATGCAAGCAAACCACCGATGCTTATACTTAAGGACAGAAATGGCAAAACTATCAAACATAAGGATAAGCTGTCAAAAACAAATGAAGAATACTATAAAAATTTGTACGTTTCAAAAAGTACATCAAACCAATTAGCTGATAGATTGATATTAATATAAGATGATATCAAATTATAATAAGACTCGAACAGTGTGATTGTAGTGATATCCCAGACAGAACAGAAGACGAAGTACTGAGAGCATTACAAATGTGAAACTCGGAAAAGCTCCAGGTGAAGATGACATAACAAGAGACCTGTAAGATGCAGGTTAGATCTATCTCAAAGAACTGGTACATCTATTATAAGGTGCTTACGTGAAAGAAATTCACGTCAAAACTTCCGTCTTGGAATAGTAATGCTTCTCCACAAGAAAGGAGATAACAGCGACCTCGTCAACTACGGCTTAATCACACATTACCTAACATTTATAAAACTGTTCATAAAAATACTCACAAACCAACCAATAGGAACTAGATGAATATCAACCATGTGGACAGTTAGGCTCCAGGTTACTTAACAATAAGCCATCTACATGCAATAAACCAACTGATCGGATAGTTACTAGAACATAGAAAACCTCTTTGTTTGGCCTTTATAGATTATAGGGAAGAATTTGATTCGGTTGAACATACGGCTGTCTTCAACTCAATGCTAGGACAAGGTGTTAACGAGAATTACATACGATTCATTCAGAACATGTACGAAAATGGCATTGCAATATTTAGGCTGCATAATAAATGATAATATATATAAAAAAGGTAAGACAAGGGGATACAATATCGTCTGAACTATTTACAGCAAGCCTTGAAAGGATCTTCCAGAAAAATGACTGGGAGGGAATGGGAATAGAAAAAAGAGACGTAGAATATTCAAACTATTTGAGGATTGCCAATAACGTTCTCATGACGTCAGAAGCTTCAGAAGAACTACAAAACATATTAACTGATCTTGATAGAGATAATTAAATGGTAGGCTCCAAAATAAACAGAACGAAGACAAAAGTGATGTTTGAGGAAAAAGTTCCCACAAATGACTATAAGAGTAGAGGGCGAGAATCTGGGAAAGGTTGACGAATATAGTTACCAAGGATAGATAATGAAGATAGAGAAGGCCATAAAGGTGAAATAAAAAGGCACATGACGCTGGAAATCATTTGGTATGAGTAGAGACATATTGAAAAACACCTGACAAAGCATATTATCGATGCATTATACCTGCTATGACCTACCAGTGTGGAACATAGAAACTAATAAGACAAACTGGAAACCAATCTCGAATCGCACTAAGAGCATTGGAAAGAGCAATTCTAGGAATAACTAAAAAAAATGGAAAAAATCAACTCAGATCAGAGGGAGGACTAGTCTTATGGATATTGTAATGTATATCTAAATAATTAGGCAACAAAAATGGAGATGGGCAGTACATTTGTCAAAAAAGGGATGACAAGAGATGGAATAAAAAGCTGGGGGACAGTATACTAAGTCATCATAAAAAGAAATATATATAGAGAGAGTATATCATTTAATGTATGCTACATTACTATTTATGTTGAAATCTGTATACAAATATAAATATACTTATACATACACTCACCACAGACACATAAAAAAAATTGTTTTAAAAAAGTGCTTTTCAGTCAACCCCCCTCTCTCCGTCTCTTTTCTCTCTCTCTATCTCTCTCTCATCCCCTCCTCTCTCTCTCTTCATATATATATATATATATATATATATATATATATATATATATATATATTGCGTCATCCACATACAGCTGTTTCGATGTATTACATCTCTTCAGTGTGGCTATAGACTTTATCCCATCCAGTAGCGCGACGCAGAATTGAAACCCTCACATTGGACCCGGAGGCCGATATGACTACGGAACTGGGTGGTCAGTAAAGCTGAAATTAAACGATATATTCATTTACGCAAAAACTTCTCATCCACCAGAGTGCTCTATTCCCATGGAAAGGCATTGCATAAGCTTACAATGGATGAGTTACCTCACTTAAAGAGTGCTCAACCCTGAATAATATACATCTATAATACCGACCGCCTATATATATATAATACCAACCGCTATATATATATATACATATAAATATATATATATATATATATATATATATATATATATATATATATATATATATATATATATACCAACCGCTAAAAGAGCTATACACACACACACACACACACACACACACATATATATATAAATACAATATTTCATACAAATAAATACAACATTTTACTCATGGAGTTGAGTTGTTCTAGAGTAGAGCTGGAAATAGATAGTAGGTTGTGGATTCGCTACACAAACTAGCTTATGTTTCAGCCCTCTCTGGGCCTCTTCAGGCGAATGATTGTCTATGTTTTTTTTGTGTCTATTTTTTGGGAATTTGGTGAGAATGTTGTGAGTGTGGTAGTGGGTGGTGTGGGGATATTCATTTTGTCAAAGGGGTTTGAACTCCATACAGGGGGCAATCCTGCTGACTTTTGAATTTGTTTGGGTATGTTTGGAGGTAAAGGTGGTAATGGGAAGTTTTTGGGATGGTGGACAAGGGGATGAGTTGTATACTTTACTTCATGATTTATTAGTATTGTTTCATGTTGACTAAAAGAAATTTAGAGCGGTGCCTACACTGTATTATGGTTTCATTTTTTTCTATTTAGTAGGTGTTCTTTGGGTTTATTTGTGATTCTTGTAAAATTTAGAATTTCAAATTTTTCATCAAGGCAGAGATTGCATGAATTTTCTAAATTTTGGCATGTGTTGGATTGTCTAAGATTTTTGTACTTAACTGTTGGCTTGTGGTTCATTTGGTGTAGTTTCCAGTAGTGGGCTGATAAGGATGTGCTGTTTTTGTATCTTTCGTTAGTGAACGATGATATGTGGTTTGCTAATCTAAGCTTAAAAGGTGTGTTCGATATTCCGATGAAATTTTTTATATCTAAGGGTTTTTCCTGAGTTGATATCTCTGCCTGGTATACTATGTTGGATCTAAGGCATTTGTTTTGCAGGGGGCAGGTATTCTCGTTTGGGTAGTTGTAGTCAGATTTTTTTTGTAGTAGCGTTTTCTTTACTTCTATTATTTCTAATAATTTTGAGAGAAGGCTGAAGAAACATGAGCTATTTTGTGTAGCCAATCCACAACCTACTATATATATATATATATATATATATATATATATGTATATATATATATATATGTATTGATTGTGCTATGGTGACTATCTGCTGTTGATCGAAGGGGCATGAGACTGTTCAGGTGGTAACAAAACTGTGAATCTCTCTATGTGTCTCTATCATCCCTTTTTCTCTCTCCATCCCTTTCTATCGCACTCTATCTCTCTCAACATATACATATAAGTGCGCCTACATATAATTATATTCATATACACAAAAAGGAAAACCTGATACTTTTGCATATATATATATATATATATATATATATATATATATATATATATATTAAGTGCGCCAACATGTAATTATATTCATATACACAAAAAGGAAAACCTGATACTTTCGCATATATATATATATATATATATATATATATACATATATATATATATATATATATATACATATATATATATATATATACACATATATATATATATATATATATATACACATATATATATATATATATATATATATATATATATATATACATATATATATATATGTGTGTGTGTGTATATATATATATATGTATATATATATAATTATATATATGTATATATATATATATATATATATATATATATTAAGTGCGCCTACATGTAATCATATTCATATACACAAAAAGGAAAACCTGAAACCTTCGCATTTCCTACGGAAAATCTGAAAACGAATTAAGTCTTCGTTTTGTGATTCTTTCTCCATTTGTCCAAAGATCGATTGAAGGCGTCACTGATTTATTTGGGTTCAGTGACCGTGTCCCTGACCCGTGAGGCCCGAGGCGCAATCTGGAAGATTTCTATGTGACATTAGGGCCGAGAGGGGAGTCACCCATATAGAGTGATGACGGCTCATGACTGACCCCTCGTGGGAGCCCTGTGTCACCTAGATATTAGACAGGCCTTTGGTTGTCAGCAATGTTGTTGGTACTGACATGGTCACCCTTCAAGAAATGGCAGGAAGGAAGGAAAGAAGGAAGGAAGGAAGGAAAGAAAGAAAGAAAGAAAGAAAGAAAGAAAGAAGGAATGATGGAAAGAAAGAAAGAAGAAAGAAAAGAAAGGAGGAAGAAAAAAGAAGACGGAAGAAGTGAGGTGAGAGAGGTGGGAAGTACGAAAGTGAAGGGAGGATCGAATGAAGGTGGGAAGAAGGGAAGTGAGGGAAGTTGAGGAATGAAAATGGAAGAGAAGGTGAGGAATGAAGGGGGATAGTAATGAGGGAAGTGTGTGACAGAAAGAGAGTAAGTAGGATGTGGGGGAGATATAAGGTGCTGAGTAGTGAGACAAAGAAAAGGAGAAAGAAAATTTGGAGGTGGGATTTTTTTCTAAATGAGGAATTGACGAAGACGCTTTTGAATTAAAAATAATCTACAAAAAGTACAGATAGATAGAGAGATAAATAGATATGGATAAACATATACATATATATATATATATATATATATATATATATATATATATATACATAGAGAGAGAGAGAGAGAGAGAGACAGAGAGAGAGACAGAGAGAGAAGGAGAGATAAAGAGAGAGAGGATGAGGGAGAGAGACAGGACATTGTTACAAGGAAAAAAGGGCCAAAGGTGAGAGAGAAAGGAAGAGAGAGACAAACAGACCGGCTGAGAGAGAGAGAGAGAGAGAGAGAGAGAGAGACAGACAGACAGACAGACAGAGACAGAGAGAGAAAGAGGGGGATGAGGTAGAGAGAGACAGCCAGACAGACTGCTGAGAAGGAAGTGGGAGAAAGGATGCTTCATGAAATCTTGGATAATGCAGGGAGGGTGAGTACAGGAGAGTAAAAGAGAGAAGCACACGGATCGAAAGAGGAAGAGTGTGTGCATGTGTGTGTGTGTGTGTGTGAGAGAGAGAGAGAGAGAATGAGGGAGACAGAGGGAGACAGAGACAGACAGACAGACTGCTGAGAAGGAAGTGGGAGAAAAGAGGAAGGTAAAGATGCTTCATGAATTGATAAAATCTTGGATAATGCAGGGACGCATCTTCACCTTCCTCCTTAAGGAGAGTTAAAGAGAGAATCACACGGATAGAAAGAGGAAGAGTGAGTGAGAGAGAGAGAGAGAGAGAGAGAGAGAGAGAGGAATATAGGAGTGGGGGATTTTTCTTGGAAGGAGAGAGATGGATGACGAAAACCCTGCTTGCTAGAAGGGGTCAGTATCCCTCTCACATAAACATTAAATCTCTCACATCCACATCAGATCTGAGACGAAATAATATGCCTCTATATATGACTTTATGTCCATCCGCCTTAGGTAGGTGTAGGTAGGTTATGGTAAAGCACTTCGCCCACATGGTCAATAACCCCCTAATGTTTCCAATCTCAAAAAATATTTTCGCACTAGTTTGATTGGTAAAAAGCGTTAAAAAAACTCTATTTGGAAAAAATAAATAATAGCCAAAAAATACCCCCCACCAAAAAAAAAATCGAAGTTGATGCTAAAAATGGCCGAAAAATAGTCGAAATTTTCAAGCACGCCCACGCTAATTTAATGCTTTTTCGCACTGCAGAAACCAGAAATTTGCTGAATTTAACGCGAAATGCTCTTTTTTGACGGCACTGATCTCTCACTCTTCAAAAATTTGATTTCTCTCTGCACCAGCATGGACATCATCATCATCATCATCATCATCATCATCTGTTCTCTGCTGAACTAAGGCCTTTCCCAGCTCCTTCGATGACAGGATTTGTGGTAATCTCTGCCTTGTCACACCGGCCAACCTTTATATCTCATTTCTACCAGGTCTTCTCATGTGTCTCCTATCCCTTGGCCACCGACCAACTCTTCTTTTTCGTCATATATTACCCTTCCTTCTTGCTATGTGTCCTGCCCATATTCATTTTTGTCGCCCGATTACTAATATGTGATTTAGTATGAATGTATTTTGTGCATACAAAAAATGCTTATCACAGATGAAATTTATTTTTCTATCGTTTTTTTTACCACTCTTCATATTTTGTCTTTCTTTTTTGAAAATGATTTTAAAATATCATGGCAACATAATTGGGCAAAAAACTAAAATGAGATATTAGCATCAGCAGCAGCTGCAACAGTAGTAGTAGTAGTAGTAGTCATTATCATCCTCATCCTTTTGGTGTCCGGCATTGGACAATAGACCTTCCTCAAGATTTGTTAAACCTCTCTATCGTGGACGTTGCGGATCCAGTTTGTTCTGAATGTTTATCGTTCATCACACTAACATATATTGTTGGTACTGGTTTTGTACGTGATCTCTGGAGACTTACGTTGTGAGTCATAATGACCTGTGGTTGTCTGCCATTCTTGCAACATGATCAGCCCCTTGCCATTTTTAGTTTTCTCATGGATTTATATTATCGGACTCTTGTTTTTCTTCTAATATACTGTGCTGTCTTGTGATCTCTCTCAGTTATGAAGAGCATGATTCTTCGATGTGCTCGTTGCATGGTTCTCAGTTTAAGGGTCAATCTTTTGGTTAGGTTCTATTTCAGCTCCATCGGTGCATTGGTTGTATAACTTTCCTTTTAGCTGTCTCAGAATGTTCTTGTTCTTGAAAGTTGATCTTGCCCTGCCGAAAGCTTGTTAACCTAGAATGATTCTTTGCTTGTTTTCTTCTTCTTTGGAGGATCTCATGGAGATTTGTAGTCCTACGTTAATGAAGTGGTCCACTTTTAACTGTTATGTCATTCTACATCTCACTAGTTGAAGTAGCTGATCAACAATATTTCTTTCTTGATAAAAGAAGCTTTTTGTTTAATGTTGCATATATAGATGTTATTCATCTAAATTAGATGTTTTTGATTGGTCATAAATTGCTATTTGAATGATTTGAATAATTTCTATTGATATTCGGACCATCCTCATCTTGGTTGTTTTCATACAAGGTTTCAGCTTTCATCAGGCCAGGAAGTAACGAACCGAACCCTCTATTTAACCTCTTAGCATTAGTAGTATTATTAACGTCTCACACTAAGATTGAACCTAGAACTATCAGATTACTTTGCAGTAATTTTGTCTGTTACTGTAACCACTACGCTATGTGTCCAAGTGGACAACAGGTGCTAATTTTTAGGAGCCTTAAACATCAAGTGACAGTTTTTTTTAAATGTTTTTGATGTTTTTGATGTTATTGTTTTCTGTCTTTCATTATTAGAGATTCCCATATTGGTATCCATTTCAATGCTACCATTACTGAGGTAGTTTTTCTTGCCTAGCATATGGGCCGACTCTTTCAATTTTCGTATCTTCCAGTGTTCTTCCTGATCAATTATCTCAACCTTGTTCCATAGGGGTAGAAATAATAAAAATACCTCATCTCAAAAATTCAGAGATATACTTATTTTAAATAAGATAAGTAATATTTTTGTTTAATTCATAGAAAAAAATCAGTAATATTTTTATTCAGTTAGTACCTCTGTAAAAAGTTATATTTTTATTTAGTTCATAGCAATTAATTAGGTAATATTTTTATTCAATTTGTAGCAAGTTAATGAGTAATATTTTTATTTAAATTTTTGCAAAAAAATAATGTTTCTATTCAATTAGTAGTTATGAAATAAGTCATATTTTCATTCAATTTATAGCTATAAATTAAGTAATATTTTTATTAATTTTACAGTAATGAAATAAGTAATATTCTCATTCAATTTATAGCAAAAAATTAAGTAATATTTTCATCTAATTCATCGTAATAAAATAAGTAATATTCTTATTTAATTCATGGCAAAAAATAAGTAATATTTCTTAATTAATTTTTTGTAATGAAATGAGTAATATTTTTTTTATCTAATTCATAGCAATAAGTAAGTACCATTTCAATTTACATTATTGTTATAAAATTCTGTTAGAGATAATACTGATGACAAAAGTCATATTTAATTTATCAATCATATATTTATCAATGGTATATATTTTGTTCTAAATTTTTCCCGAACTGCACTGTTCAAGGTCCAAATTAAATGTTAGTTTTTCAGCTTATTCTTAGTCACGTTAATTAGTCCATCCAGCAATATCTTAACTATACTACATCAAAACCCACACTAATCAAAATCACACTATTCTATGTATTGCTATACTTTGGTTTTGGTTTTGGTTTTGGTTTTGGATATGGATATATATATATATATATATATATATATATATATATATATGTATATATATATATGTATATATATATATATATATATATATATATATATATATATATATATATATATATATATATATATATATATATATATATATATATATATATCTGGAAGATCTAATTGTCATGACGTGTTTTATATGTGAACTTGAAAATAAATTTAGAGACACCGATTTTGCTGATTGGATTAGATTCCTTTTCTTTTGGAATAATTGGTTATGTTCTGGCTTGAACTATTCAACTGACCTCGACTGGCCTTATTTATTTTCCCAATATTTTCCTTCTTATAGCCTTTCAGGTTCGAATTGTCCCATCGCCTCTATTCCGTCTATTTTGACTTCCTCCCCCCCCCATAGTCCCAGCCGTCCATCTCTTATTCCGTTCGCTAATGCCACGTGATCTTTCCCGCCCTTTTCTTCCGCCTTCTTCCCACCCCGACTGTTTCCCCCTCTCCTCCGTCTCCTCTTTTTTTTTCTCCCACCTTCCAATATGGCGTCCGAATTGATCGGAAGGGTCCCTGCGCCCATGATTAGAGACCAAGGCTGATCGCACCTCGGAACGTACTGGGACCGACCCGTCGTTACCGACTCCAAATGGTTTTTCTCACCCGCGGTGGCATCGTATATTTGTGATGCCCCCAACGGCGTTGATATTCATAAGGTAATATAGTCCGTCGCGTGAAGACTATACAATAACCAATTACAGGTCGTGACATATAAAGAGGCAGAACGGAATAAGAGGGAGAGGGCAGGTAGGGAAAGAGAGGAAGAGTGAGAGAGAGGGTAAAAGAAAGAAAAGGCAGGGTTAGAGGGGAGGAGAGCAGATTGAATGAGGGAGGGATTATATGGAAAAAACGTGCAGGTACAAGAGAGAGGGAAGTAAAATAAGGAAGGGGGAGAATGATCACAGAAGAAGAAGAAGAAGAAGAAGAAGAAGAAGAAGAAGAAGAAGAAGAAGAAGAAGAAGAAGAAAAGAGTCGAATGAGGAATTAGAAGTGGAAGAAGGACTAGAAGGAATAGAAGAAATGAAAAGAAAAGGACTGGGAGAAATATAAGTGAAAGAGAAGAAAAAAAAGAAGGAAGCCAAAAACAAAATAAGAAATAGAAAAGGGGGAGAAAAATAGTAGTAGTAGTAGTAGTAGTAGAAGAAGAATAAAAGGATAATAAAAAGAATAAGAATAAGAATGAAGAATCGGACGAGGAAGAAGAGAAGGAAGAGGAAATAGAAGAAATGTAAAGAAAAAAGACAAGGAGAAATAGAAGTAAAGGAGAAGAAAGAGAAGAAGATAGTCAGAAGCAGAATAAGAAATAGAAAAGGAGAGAGTAGTAGTAGTAGTAGTAAAAGAAGAAGAAGAAGAAGAAGAAGAAGAAGAAGAAGAAGAAGAAGAAGAAGAAGAAGACGAAGACGAAGAACAACAACAACAACAGCAACATCAGCTGCGGGACCTTGGCGTAGAGCAGTGGTTTGGAAACTTTGAAAACTTGAGGACTCGTTTTACGAAGGAAATATTCAGGTGTACCACTATTTTTAGCATTTAGTTTTTAGGCAGTAATCAATGAACTAAAGATCATTTTCACTTTGAAATGTATTATATTTGTTCGAATCCAAATATATGGTGTTAGTTTGTGTACGATAATTATGTTTTTCGGTAGGAGGCTTATTGTCGAGCTAAGTCATCAAGATTTCAATTTCATGGAATGAATTTAGATTTTCCTTCTGCAGACCCCCAATCATCATCTGACAGAGCCCCAGGGGTCAGTGAACCTCAGTTTCGAAACTGGTTTAGTGGATAGAAGTACATCAACGCACGTAGTAGAAAAAGGAGGAGTAAAGGGAAGAGGTAGAATGGCATCGTTACCTGGGGGTCGTAAGTTCAATCTCTGGGTCAGGCAGCGGAAATCATGTACATTCTGGTTCAGTGGAAAAAGCAAATTCAGCATCACAAGGACGGATTGACTGATTCGAGATATCCCCGAGCATAGACAGCGAGATGAGAACAATTTGTCACTATGGATTGAATCAAGAGGTCCGGAGGGCACAACGGCCAGAACGTTGGGACTATAACAGCAAACATGAGGACATTAGTCTGAATAAATCACTGTGTAACGTTAACAGCGGACGGAGGCGAACCAACGCCCTTCAGTGACACCATAAAATGGGATGACACCAAATAAAATCCCCACCGAATTTCTCAAAGTTTCTCCATAATTCTCATAGTGTCTTGATAATTTTTTTCTTTAATGAAATATCTACCAGTCCACACGATATCTCCAAAATGTCTGAATCAATTCTAACGGAATTTGGTAGGAGGATGGACAAAGGGGTAAGAAAAGGTTTGTTTAATTTAAGGGCAGATTTGGGGATTTCTTTTTTTACTAAGATCCTTCTCTATCTAAAACATCATTTTTAGCCTTATTGTTAGCCGAAAATGGGAAGTATTAAGCCGATTTTAGTCATTCTATGAAACAGCTTTAGACGAAGAAATCAAATTTTAGTTGGCAACACCGTGTAGAGCGCCGAAGGGCTACAATCCCTCTGCTATTCACCCATAGTTCGAGGTAAAAGTGGATGCATGCCTTACCCAAGACCGTTGATGAGATGTGAACGAAACTAATGCACTACATCAACAACAATAATCACGTTTTGTCCACACATTTTCGTCTATGCTCATGACAGTCCACATAATATCTTCAAATGTTTTCGATTAATTACTATGAAAATTTATTGAAAGATTAGTAATCGGCTACGGCAGAAGTGATTAAAATTTTGAATACGATCATTATAATGCTTCCCATATTTATTTTCTTATTTTTTTCACTAAGTTAAAGGTGAAAAACTGAAAATTAAAGCTGAATACAATTGTTAGTAAATGTAGGCTTATGCCATCACATTGAATAATATGGGAGAATCATGATTAATGATGTATAACGTATTAGTACAAAAAGATCACCAACATTCTAGATATCCTGGGAAGAGAGCAAGTTCTGCCGCCCAGGTGACACCAACCATAGGTCTGTCACTGACAGAACTCATAGGACTCTCACAAACTGACCTAGGAATTAAACTTATGCAAGACTACTCGATAATCAATAAACGACGCGAACGTTCCAATCAGGCCATGGTTCCGTAGATGGAATTTCGAAGCTTCAAGCCTGGGGTCTATACTTTCCTTATTATAAACTTTATGATAATGTTCCTTTCTATTACTAATATGCACGTCTATTAATCCCAGTCGGTTCATTTCTATCTTCTCTACTAATATATTTGTGGATATCTCAATGTCTAAATATTTATCTGATTTTCACTGCGTTCATTATAAGTGCCTCTCTCTATGTTCGTAATTATTATTATTATTATTATTATTATTATTATTATTATTATTATTATTATTATTGTTGTTGTTGTTGTTGTTATTTGGAATCTCACACCAGTTGCCTGGTGGTAACCGCTGGAGTTTGAGTGACAGCAAGTCTCCTCAAGTCTCCAGCCCTCCTCTCCTACTACTCATAGGTCGCAGTAATTCTGCGATTTACAGTTTCACACCGGTTGCCCAGTGGTTATCGATCAAGGCTGAGTGACAATAAGTCTCCTCAGGTCTTCAGCTAACGTCTCCTCTCTCTTTCGCATATCATGACAGAGCTACGATTCGTTGCAGTCCTTATATCTCTAGCACCTTCCTCAGTATCCGTGCAGTTCCCAGCAGTGCTGTGGTCTGTACGGTCTCTATCCTCCCCCTAATCCCGATCTCCTCCAGTCTCTCCCTCAGCGTTTTGGGGACAGTTCCTAGTGCTCCCACTATGACCGGTACTACCCTGGTTTTCATGTTCCACATTTTCTTTAACTCCCTTGCTAGGTCCTGGTATTTTTCCCTTTTTTCACCCTCCTTCTTTTTTACTCTATGGTCTGCAGGTACAGCAACGTCTAGTATTTGGCAGGCCTTCCTTTTTTTGTCTACTATTACTAAGTCCGGCCTTCTTGCCTGGATGAGGTGGTCAGTTTGGATGTCAAAGTCCCACAGTAGTTTGTGGTTGTCATTCTCCAAAACTGCCTCTGGCTTGTGCTGATACCACTTTTCCCCATGGTTGAATCCCATTTGTTTGCTTAGTTCCCAGTGTATCATCGTTGCTACTCTATCGTGTCTATGCTTATACTCCTTCTGGGCGAGTTGGCTACATTCACTAGTTATGTGGTTTACTGTCTCATCTCTTTCACCGCACATGCGGCATTTGCTGTTTGTCTGTGTTCTGTCGATTTTTGCTTTTATGTAGTTTGTCCTTATGCTTTTGTTTTGGGCTGCCATGATGAGCGATTCTGTTTCTCTCTTAAGGTTTCCCTTTCGTAACCACGTCCATGATTTCTCGTCTGCTATATCTTTTATCTGTCTTTTAAACTCGCCGTACAATTTTTTCCCTTCCCACTTTTCTTTTCTAGTTTGCTGTACTGTTCCATTGTTTTCTACTTTATTGTTTGTTGCACTATCCCTCGCGCTCTTTATGATTTCTTCACTATTTGTTTGCACATATCTATCTAGGACTACTTTAGCTCTCTGGACACAATCTTCTATGCTGATGAGCCCCCTACCACTTTCTTTTCTCTTAACGTATAGCCTATCTGTATCATCCCTAGGGTGTAATGCTTTATGCATCGTCATAAGTTTCCTTGTTCGCCTATCCATTGATTGGAGCTCTTCCTTTGTCCATCCTAGGAATGGTCCTGTATACCTAACTACTGACACAGCCCAGGTGTTCATTCCTTTTATTAGATTTCTGCTATTTAATTTGGTTTCTAATATTTTCCTTATCCTTCTGAGGTATTCTCTCTTAATTTTCTCCTTCATCTCTTCCCGTTTTATCGTGTCACATTCAAGGACACCTAGGTACTTGTATCGGTCTTGTGCAGTCAATGCCCTAATCTTGTTGTTGTCCGGAAGTTCAATTCCCTCAGTCATTGAAAGCCTTCCTTTATGCATCACCATGATTGCGCATTTTTCTATCCCAAACTCCATTCCTATGTCCTCACTATATTCCCTTACTTCGTTGAACAGAGTCTCAAGCTCTCCCCTGTTTTTTGCAAACAATTTAATATCGTCCATGTACATTAAGTGGTTGACCTTTCCTTTTGTTTTAGAGAAGTGGTATCCTTTGCTGTTTTTCAGGATTCTGTTAAGCGGTATCATTGTTAGAACAAATAATAGTGGGGACAACGAGTCTCCTTGGAAGATTCCCCTTTTTATCCCTACCTCGGCTAGTTTGTCCCCTGCGGCTGTCAAATCTACTTTCCAGTCTTCCATTGAATTACCAATGAATTTAACCACCGGTTCGCTAATTTTGAACATTCTAAGGCATTCGAGTATCCAGCTATGTAGAATCATATCGTATGCCTTTTTGTAATCTATCCATCCCATTGCGATATTCTTTCTCCTTTTCCTTACTTCTTTTAAGATCATCTGGTATATGTAGAGTAAATCGTTTGCCCCTTTGGTTCCTATCCTACACCCTTTCTGTTCTTCTGGTAGTAGCCCCCTTCTATCCATTGACATGTATATTCTCTCTGCTATTTGCCCGGTCAGGATTTTCCACATAAGTGGTAGGCAAGTGATTGGTCTATAGTTGCTTGCTATGTTCCCCTTTCCCGGGTCTTTTTGGATGAGGGTGGTTCTGCCTTTAGTCATCCATTCTGGTGCTTTGCCTTCATTTAGACAATTTTGGAGTAGGTGAGTGAGTCTGCCGTGTAACGTGGTGAATTTTTTGAACCAATACCCATGGATCCCGTCGGGACACGGTGCTTTCCAGTTGGCTACTTTCCTAAGAGTATGTTTCAATGTGGTTTCATTCAGTACTATTCACATCAGTTGCCTGGTGGTTACTGCTGGAAGTTGAGTGACAGCAAGTCTTCTCAAGTCTCCAGCTCTCCTCTCAACACTTATAGTCCACAGCAGTACTGCGGTTTGCAGTTTAACACCAGTTGCCTAGTGGTTATTGCTGAAGGTTGAGTGACAGCAAGTCACCCCAAGTCTCCAGTCCTCCTCTCCTCATTCTCATAGACCACAGTAATACTGTGGTTTACAGTTTCACACCGGTTCCCCAGTGGTCATTGCTAAAGGCTGAGTGACAATCAGTCTCTTCAGGTCTTCAGCCAATGTCTCTCCTTTCCCTCGCCTATCATGCCAGTGCAGTGGTTCACATTTCTGCTTTCATTTTCCTTCCTCTGTAAGGCCACTGTTAACAATTTGTGCTGCAGTATTTATATTTCAAGCACTTTCCTCAGTTCCTTGCAGTGCCGTGGTCTGTACAGTATTGGCTTTGATTTCAGTTTATGTAAGTCACCAGCCGGGTCTCAGCTAGAAACCTAAGCCTGGAAACCTTGTAAGTTATGACTGTCCACGCTTTAGAGAAAGAAGAAGAAAAAAGTGGGGCAGGGTTTATGCATTTACAGATAATACAACGCTTTCCCAAACATACTTCTATGTATACATTAAGTGACGTATGCTATTTGAACATACATTCACATTGGGAGGAATTTTCTGACAATATGTGCAGTGGAGTTGAGAGTTATTTTCTTTATTTATATACGCTAGGCTTTCCAGGTACCCAGACGGTAAGTTCATTGATCCCTTTATTGAGTAAACTAAGAGCACAAACGACAATAAATATTATTTTGGTCCTGAGTTGCCATATCCAACTAATTTTTATCCCAAGGAGTTAATGTTTTGAGAGTTTCTCGACTTCCTCTACAGAAATGTTTTCATCCGCTGTGACAATTATATCTCCTAGGTGGTGCGTTTTTTCTTTGAAGTCCTTCATTATAATATCTCGCCCGTTCGCGTTTATAATTCTTATCGAATGGGTTGTTTTAATGTTTGCAGATGTTCCAGAGTAGATACTGTCCAATTCTGTCGTGTCTCATCTTTTATTCAATTGCTGCAAGGGCCGAGTACCCTGCAACTATGTGATCAATTATTTCGGTCTTATCGCATAGTCTGCATTTAGGATTAGTACCATTTCTTAGTATGCTAGCCTGGTAGTTTCTTGTTCTTGTTTTTGATCTTTATAATTATTACCTTGATTTTCGGACCTACACAATGTGTTCATATAATTATAAAAACTTTAAAAATGGTGAGAAATAATCGTTAATCATAAACAAACGAAAAAGATATCAATGCAAAGGCACAAAATAAAGATTTATAGTATCATGTACACACATGTAAACTTCGTAAAATAAGATTGTTTAACTTTGACATTGCATCAATACTTAACGTTGTGAAGGTACGCATATTTCACATCGGTCATGTTTTCTTTGATATTTATGTGTACAAATAACGTCCTCGACTACAACTCTTATTGCTTAAAAAAAAACAGTTTTCGTGTGGATTCGAACCACCAATCTCTTGATCACGAAAGAACACACAAAAAAACTGTGCCACGGAGACATATATACTTGAAATAAATCCTCTTTGAATATAAATCATTTGTGCCTGATTTGAGGAATGTTTCTCAATCCCAAATCTAAAACTAAAAACTTGAGAATCCTTAAAAAACAAACAAACAAACAAACAAACGTTCATGTAGTTAGATTAAGTGCGTATTGGAAGTTTGCCGCGATTAACATCTACAGTATAGGCATACATTGCGTAATATCAAATTTTAAGTAATATGATTCCCTAAAATGTTCTATCTGACGACTGAGAAAACTTTGCGGCTTTAAAAAAAAGGTTATTGACAATAAAGGTCTCTATCAGATGATATACATTTTATTAAGATTCGTTGAGTTTTACAAAAGTTATTAAAACGTTAAAATCGTTGTTTTTTGTATAACAACCAAACTTACTCATATCAAGGACAGAACGTTAAACATGTCTTCCCGATTTATTGATTCAGTTCTTGAAAAATATGGAACATAACCATGAGACCAACCCTCAAACTGAGGAGTATGTAACGTGCACATACAAGAATCATGCTCGACCTCATATGGAGAGATCATAAGACAGTACAATATATCAGGGAAAAAACAGGAGTCTGAGACATCATAGTATCCATTAGAAAACTCAAATGACTATGGGCTGGTTATGTTGCAGGAATGACAAACAACCGATGGACATCATGACTCACAGCAAGGATCCCCAGAGATCACATGCGTGATTGAGGCCGGCAGAATGCAAGATGGAAAGACAAACTAGACGAGTCCGAAATGCGCATGACAGAGAAGAGTGGCAAATCCTGGCTTAGGTCTGTGTCTAACGATGGACGATAAAAGACTGATGATGATGATGATGGTGATTTCCAATTTTACTTTCCCACAACCGAGTTGAGCCTTTCTCTTGCTAAATTCATTGTTCCACGCTTTACTCTTTTGTGTACCCTTATCCTGCTTATCTGTTCCTCTCATAGCTGTCTCAACAGTTTTCTGTTGCATTCCAGTTATCAGAGACTCTCCTCTACTCAA
The DNA here is from genome assembly GCA_963457665.1 of Thysanoteuthis rhombus. Classification (NCBI taxonomy): domain Eukaryota; kingdom Metazoa; phylum Mollusca; class Cephalopoda; order Oegopsida; family Thysanoteuthidae; genus Thysanoteuthis; species Thysanoteuthis major. The sequence goes on from OY735239.1 coordinate 24,738,936, forward strand.
AACCCTTTCAAAGTGTAGTATCTGTTCGCAGTACATACGTTGGTAGCTTTGTGCTGCTGCAATACGGTGGCCGATGATGAGGCTCGGGATTGCTAAGCCCAAGAGGCCTAGGATACGTCCTGTGGCCTCAAAAAAAAATAACCTTGTCCTGTCTTAAGGGATCAGTAAGCCCTAGGCAGTACCTTTTCATTGTACTAAAAAGCAAAGGTCGGGCTTGCCTTGATACCTTCGCAATACTCGTTGCAGGGACTGGAGCAATTTTAGAAGCTTTCCATACGAAATCCCCACCTTAAACCGACCTTGTTTCACATCTTGCTCTTGTGGAGAAGCGAGTAAATACAGACCCCTTTCAACGAGAAATTTTTATTTTGAAAATGGTGGCAGACAGAACTTTGTGAACACGTTATTATATAGCCAATCAAGGTACTGGAGGTGCAAGGTGTCCAAGCAGGTTACAGAATGGAGAATGAATCTGACGATCTAAGTTCAAACTCCGACTGGGACAGTTTGAGTTCACTTCGCACTTTTTTTTGCTAAGAAAAGACATGAATCAGTCTTTCCTTCTAGCTATGGGTAAAGTAGCGTAAGGTGAAGCGAGTGACGCCTCTTCAGCTTGTTGCCTCCAAGTCTATTAAATCATGAACAGACCGAGTAAGTAGTAATGAGATATGTGTATGCCAAGCGGGGACGGATAAGTTCCAATCAAACATAACGGTTCTACTTACAAAGGTATTGGGATGAATTCTTACAGTAGCGTCTCTAGTATTTCGCCTGACATAAGCTTGTCAAAAACGGTCATCAAATAAAACCATTTCTAGCACATTCTTTCACGCACGCTTTTAAGCGATGCGATCGTTGGGTTAAAAATAAAATGATCTAAATTACTCAGCCCACACCACGATGTCTTGGGAATAGGTTAGCGCCTCTATCCACTAAATGATCATCGAAAAGTCATTTTAGTTCGAGGTGGTAAAATGGAGACGGGGTAATTTCCGGCTGCGAATCTTCCATTTTGTTTTGGCGCCAAAATGTCGGCCATATTGATTATCTTGCGTTTTCTCTTCGGTACAGCTTTGCATTCTATTATTTTCTCCTTTTTTGCGAAAATTCATGTTTATTGATGAAGATATTTGTTTTCTTAGCTAAAGCACTGTTATGTCAATTTTCGTTTCATCGATATAAATGCTAAACACATGAGCGTAAGTAAAAAATTCCATATTTTGTAAATAGAATGACGAGCCCTATTTGAATAGTTCCTTTATGTTGGTAACGCCAAGATTATCGAATGGCAGGCTCCTAAGTGTTCCCATTTTGACATATCTCATGATATGGTATTTGCTTCTTAATAAGATTGGAACATATATGTATGAATGTATCTATCTATTGATCTAGAAATGGGTTCGAATCCCATGGATATTACAAACCTGAAAAATAATGACTATATATTTGATTATAAATTGCGTTATATTGTATTGGAACTTATTTGAAATGATCTCCTGTCATTACAAGGTTAACTTGGCCTTGACGACACAAATTTCAATAATGTTTATTTGAAAAAAGAGTTATATATATATATATATATATATATATATATATATATATATAAGAGTTATATATATATATATATATATATATACATTTATATATATATATATAAGAGTTATATATATATATATACATTTATATATATATATTTATATATATATATATATATATAATCGTGTCATTCAGAGACAGCTGTTTCGTAGTATTACAGCGCTTCAGTGTGGCTATAGACTATCCAGCATCAAGCATCACGTGGTAAGATTGAAGCCTTCGCTTCAGACCCTGAGGCAGACATTTTACCCCAGCCCTACGCGAAACTGGACGGTCAGTAGAACCGAACGAAGCAATTTATATTTACTTACGTATAATTCCCTGTCTACCAAAATACTCTATTCCAGAGTGGGAAGTGCATTGCATATAGTAGCAATTTTTGTATACTTCTAAGCTATTTTGCATCAAATTTACTCCCCAACAAATTCTACATAAAATTCACTGAGTGATTGTTTTGGGTAAACTTCAGGCTTATTTTTCAAACACAAACGAGCAGACACATACTGTTCCTAAAGATATTTGGATATTTCTAATCAATTCATCTTAGAATTCATCAAATGATTTTATGAGTAAATGACTGTCAAAAATTTGTAATAGATTTCAAGCTATTTTAGTACGAAATTTACCCAGTGATCTCAAGTGTACACATACCAACCAACGTTTTCCACACGCACACATCCTGTCCATACCATTTCAAGTGTTTTTTTTACTAATTACCTTTGCCAACGAAGCTGGAGAGTTAGAGACTTCGTCCCATGTCATCCTGTCTTTCCATCCGTCTCTCTGTCTGTCCACACGATATCTCCAAAAGATCTCAATGAATTTTAGTAAATTTGTGGAAGAATGGGTCATTAGATTAGGAAGAAGTGATCAAATTTTGGGGCGAATTTCATGATTTGTTTTCGATTTAGTTGATGTACACAGTTAGCAGAGGTATTTGCTTTGTAGTTCATTATAAAATGATCGTAACACGCATAAATGAATCTCCGTAGCCGGTGCATGTACCATAACTAATTGTCTAGATAATCATCTAAAATTATCTTTTAAAAAATGATAGGTCTTCTATCTAAAATTATCTAAAACTAAAAACAGTGCTAGATTTTGGGCATTGTTGGTCCAAAATCACCATTCATCCAAAAAGCACTTTTTTGCCTCAACCCTTCCGTTTTAGATGGTACCCAGTGGCGTACTTATGCATATTCCAAAGATTGCACCCCTCAAAAATCTGACCAGGTACGCCTGGGCTCACACACACACACACACACACATGAGAAAAGAGAGGAGAATCTATAGCCCACTTGGCTGGTTGGTCGGATGGGCGATTTGTTAGGCTACGGTTATTCGATTCGCTCGATGTCTTCGAGTGATCTATCGTATTTCTCTTTAGAAATTCTCAGCTATCAAGGCTCTTCTCCAGTTGTTGATCGTATCTTTTTCTGCAAATAAAAAGAAAAGTTACGTTCTTAAAACGCTGGTGTTGTCATCCAATAATTGATTGGATGCCATAAAGATTACAATTTATCATTTTCCCGGCGAACTCAATTGATTTCTCTTTGATTCCAACCCGGATTCACTGCAATTGAAGTTCTTTGCCTTTAGTCTACATAAATTTTTCTTAGCAACAGAGAGAGAGAGAGAGAGAGAGAGAGAGAGAGAGAGAAGGGGGGGGGGCAGAGAGACAGAGAGAGAGAGACAGAGAGACAGAGACAGACAGACAAACAGACAGAAATTATTAAAAACTGTCAACCAAAACTGTCACCAAAACTGCCGACGTAAGTTTCTTTAGTTTTCAAATTGGTCTAACTGGCTGGCTATGTATTTATCATGCGTGCAATCCGTACCAATAGAGCTAGAGGGATGAAAAGTTCAACATCTACTCCTTTCATAAAATATTTTTTGACTCTCCCTCTCCAATAGGTTTTTAGTGTTGGATTTAATTTGCATCGATCACCCCTCATCTTATATTGTAACTGATAACCCCCAACACAGCATGCTGCCAAAGGAGTTTGGTCGCATTATGGTTTCTATTGAATGACGACCCAGACCTATTAATACACTTGTTCAACATGTGTGTTTGTGGAGAAACTTGTCGTTGACTTGGTCCGGCTCAAGACCATAATTCTGCGCATCTGATGAAAAGATTAACCTGCTATCAATCTACCGCAGGCGACCTCGACATTTTCATTTATATATACAGTGAGTACGAAAAGTATCCGATACATTTCAAAGAGTTTATTTCAACATCCTGATACAGCTTTAAAATTGATAGAATTTGAACAGTAGAAAAAAAATCGGAACAGAATCGAACACTTAAAAGTTTTGCACGAAAATTTTGTCAATTCTAAAACTGTATAAAAGTGTTAAAAAATCTTTTTGAAAAGTATCGGATACTTTTTGAACTCACTGTACATTTTTGAGTATTGTTGATTTGTGTGTTCTAGAAGGTAATCTGATGTCATAGTTGAAGTAAATCTAGTCTGACACAAGTATACATTTAGGTAGCGCTACGAGCTGATTATATCTTAAAATGTGTCCACGTCCCTTTGGACGCTTTTCTTTTAAACAACGCAAATAGGAAGGAAAGAAGGGAGAGGTATGATGTCATTAAAAGGTGTGACCTTATCGGAAGAACACTTCGGATTAATATTTCAACCAACAGCCAATGATATCAAAATAGAAGCTAAAATGGCCCCCGAAAATCCCGCCCATTTACGGTTTTTATTGGAAATAATACTGGCAGAATATTTCCATATCACAATATTTTACAAGCGTGTGAATTAACAGACTGAAAGAAAGATTAATTGCTCTTCTTTCTCCCCCTCCACCCTTTTTGCTATCACAACTACGGATGGTGGGTAATCGTTTATATATTAGTCGGAGCAGGTGTTGGGTTAGAAGATAACTTTTTTTTCTACCTTCTACGTTTTTCTAGATTGAAATTCAGAGATTTTATTTCTTCGCTCTCCTCCTCTCTTTCTTACTTTCTTTCTTACTCTCTTTCTTTCTTCCTTTCTTAATTTAGATCCTGCCTTTAAAAAAAAAAAAAACTCTTTGGTTTCTCTCTATTTCAAAATTCTATAATCCTTCTCTTTCCTCTCTTTCTAACATCCCTTCACTCTGTCTTTTCAAAATTTATCGTATTTCTCTTTAAAAACTTTTGTGCTTGTACATTTTTTGGTAATTCCAGGAAAAATTTCTATCTTGAGAAATAATTTCAGGTGATTCTTTAGATGATTAATTCTGGTACACGTGCGAGCTACGGTAACTGATGTATGTGAGGTACGGATATTTACTTTATTTCTATTTCAAAATTCAGCATTCTTTTTCTTTCCCTTTCTCTCTTATCAGTGTGTTTTTGTCTTTCTCAATTTATATCAAGAGTTCGTATTAATCTTTTTTCCTTTCTTTGCAATTTTAGAGTCTGAACTAAATCGTGCATTCTCACTTTCTTGAAAACATTACGTTTCTTTCTTCTTTTTCTTTCTTTCTTAACATGTTTTACATTTTTTCTATCTATCTATCTATCTATCTATCTATCTGCACACTTCTTTTCTCTGATATTTTGCTTTTCTTTTCAGTCATTTTTCTGTTGATAAAACCTTCTCCAAAAATTCAAGATTTCTCTCTTTGTTCAATCACCGTTCCCAACCCCAATATTCTCTCTCTCTCTCTCTCTGTCTGTCTCCGTCTCCCCATCTCTCTTTCTCTCTCTACCAGTTCAACACATTTCTCCTTCAATGTTTTGATTTTATTGATCTTTAAATTCAGCCTTCTTTCTTTCTTTCTTTCTTTCTTTCTTTCTTTCTTTCTTTCTTTCTTCCTTTCTCCTTCTTTTTCCTTCACTTAAATTCTGTGTCTTTAATCTATCAATCAATTTATCTACAAAATGTTGAATTCAGCATTCTTTCTTTTTTCTTCCCTTCTTTCTTTCTTTCTCCCCACCCTTTCTCTCTTCAGTCTTTTCTCTCTTTAGTGTTTGCTTTATTTCCTAACTCAATCATATCTATCTATCTATCTATCTACCTATCTATCTATCCATCAAATGTCAATTTCTTCATTTTTCCTTTCCTTGCAACTCATTTTTTACCTCAACTGTTTTTTAATGATACTTTCTTCAAGACTTCCAAATTTCTCTCATCATCTCTTTCAATCCCCACCCTCAACCCCGATATCTCCAACCCTCTCTCCCTCCCCGACCTTTCTCCTTCAAGTCTTCATTAATTCACACTACCATTTACGAATAACAGCCACGGGCAAACGAATATTAACAACCTCAGCCGTCACCGGGAACGGCCGCCATTATACTATAGATTCTTAATAATGACAATGTCCGTTTCATCTTTGCAGCTTCTTTCTTATTTTCCCACCTCACTTCAAAGATTTCGATCCATGCGGCCATCGATACTACTTCAGTTGTGCTCTTAAAGCATTCGGTTCAATATCATCAAATCGATACGTGTTTAATATGCTGTGAGCGGTTTATTGGGCTGAGATTCACGTCGGAAATTATCATCTTGTTTTAGACTCTTTCTATTGCGCTGCCAACGACCAAAGGTTTTTTGTCTTCTTTTTTCAAAAAATGTAATTTTAAAATTTTGTTCCAAATATCTGTTACGTTTTCGATTTGTTTATTCCATTTGTAAATTTTATTATTTTATTTAATTTGATTTTTTTTCCGGGATACTTTAAATTGGAGGCTGTGAAGGATTTGATGGTAAGAAAAATTGGAAGTCTTTTTTCTCGGGTTTTCTTCTATTCTATATATCTTTCGAGGTTTACGTTTTAATGTTTCTGTCTTTTATTCTCTCTTTCTTTTATTTTTCATTTTTTCATTTTTCTTTCTTTTCTTTTTTCTTTCATTCTTTCTTTCTTTCTTTCTTCCTTCCTACCTACCACCTTCTTTCTTTCCTTCATTCTATTCCTTTGGTCCTTCTCTTCGTCCAGCTCTCCTCCCTTTCTTTCTTCCCACCTTCATCTCCCCTTTCTTTCACTCTCCTCTTTTTCTTCTTTGCTTCCCACCTTCACTTCCTTCTTTCGTTTCTTTATTCTTTCCTTCTTTCGTTTATCCTTCCTTTCTTTCCCAATTATTCCATTACTTAGTTCTGCTCCCCTTCGTCCCTTTTCCCCTTCGCTTGTTTCCCACCCTTTTCCTTCCTTCCTTCCTTCAAGTTTTTCTTTCCTTCCTTTCTTTCTCCCTACCTTGATTTCCCTTTTGCAACGCTCTCCCACTTTCTCCCTTTCTTTCTCCCTTTTCTTTTACCCTTCCTCTTCACTTCTTTTCTTTCTCCTTCTTTCGTTTTTTTTCCGTTAGTTCAGCTCCCTTTTCTTTCTTTCTTTCTTTCTTTCTTTCTTTCTTTCTTTCTTTCTTTCTTTCTTTCTTTCTACCCTCTTTTCCTTTGCTTTTTTTTCTTTCTATCTTTTCATGACACATTCCCTTGTCATTCCCCCATTCTCTCTCCTTCATTTCCTCCACCTCCCTGTCCTTAGATCTGCTCTTCTTTGTTCTTTCTCCTCTTTCTAACTTTATTCACCTCTTCTTCATTCTGTTGCATTAAATATATCTTTTCTCTATCTCTCTTGCTTTCTTAAGTATATTTTCTTTCTGTTGCTTCTCATTTTTCTTATCTATCTATCTATCTATCTATCTATCTATCTATCTATCTATCTATCAATCTATCTATCTATCCCAGTCTGTCAATATCTATCAATCTATCTATATCTATCTAAGCTCAATTATATCTATCTATCTAAAAGTTTTCTCATATCTATCTATCTATCCATTAGAAAACTGCCACCCGACTGTCAAAATAAGTTTCTTCAGTTTTTATTTTGGTCCAGCTGACTAGTTCTGTATGAAACATGCACACAGGCTGCATCAATAGAGCTAAAAGGCTATAAATTTAAACATTCATTACTTATGTCTAGGAGAAACGTTTTTACACCCCCATAGGTTTTTGTGGCAGGCTTGATTTACTATGTCGGTTTATACTAAATCGATTCCTTGGTTTGTGTCCACCTGTTTTTCTTTTCTTTTTTTTTTCAAATTCGCCCCTTTTTAATGATTGCTGCCCAACAAAAACGAAAGAAGTAACTTATTCATTGATCAACCCTTTTCCCAATTTTCTAATTGATCAACCCCAACATGATATGCGGTTACATGACAGTTTCTATGAAGAGTGAGTACCCAGAGTGAATAGTGTATAACCAGATCTATCTATCTATCTATCTATATATATATATATATATATATTGCAATATTCTGTCTGTATTTTACTTGAATAATTTATCATAATCCACTTACAGCTTGCCAGGCCCGTCGAAGCTTTACCCTTGCCTCGTCAACACGTTCTCTAACCTGCCCATCGTCAGCCTCTTAAGACGCAGAACCGGGGGTGGGGCGTGGACTGTCTCAACCAAAGCTGAATAATCAAAGTCTGCAATTTACTCAAAACTAAAGGTAGGGGAAGAGGTATTAATAGATGCTTTTCCCAAGGGTATTAGTGTGACGTTGATGTACATCGTCTCAGCCAGAGTCCGAATTCGGTCAACCAATTCCATTGTCTGTGCTGCTAAGGCAGCCAGACTTCGAAGAGCTATCGTGAGAAATTGTGTTACGCAACTGGCAGCAAGTAAGTTCAATCTGCGTTGGGTGATTCAATACTGTGGCCTTTTGCCAAGCTTGGTAGTGGTATTCAGATTCATAATTTGGTACATCCATCCTCGCACAACATCATATAACGAGGTATGCCCAGAAAATATCAAACCATCCAATATCAATGAAAAATCCCCAACTAAGGGCAGTGGTACGATGGTTCCCTTTGAGATATTCCTCCTATCCTAGTGTTACTTCCGCTTTTCAAAACAGTCTGCATAGCCTTCTCGAGGGATCGCCATCAGCTGCGAAGTTCCATTCTTCGTAATCTCCTCCGCTGTCTGAAATCACTTTGGAAAAAGCCAGAAATCGCAGTGATCCAAATCTGGACTGTTATAGGGCTGGCAGATGAGATGTTTTGCAAAATCCCCCCACAAGGCATGGAGAATGATACACTCGCTCATTGTGAATGCAACAGTCGTACAGAACGCAAGCGCACTCAATACAGAGTCTCACAGCCGATTGAGTAACCCCACAGGAGAGTTCATATCTATGATTTGATTTGGTTGCCAAGTTACATCAATGCTGCGCAAACGATTATCGAGATATTCAAAATGGTTGGATACTTTCCGGACGTACCTCGTATATGCGTGTGTGTGTGTGTGTGTGTGTGTGTTCTCAGCTTGAATGTGTGCGTTTATCCTATCCAGAGAATTTATCTATGAGAAAATTAATTAAAGTGTTATTGAATACGTGTGTAATTGTACGAAGTTATAACTGTAGGTCAGCCTCTGTGTGTGTGTGTGCGTGTGTGTATCTTGTTTGCACCCAGCTCTGTACACGTGTTGTGCACGTGTACTTGATTGAACGTGTGCGTGTACGTGTGTATGTAAGTGTGTGTGTGTGTGTATGCATCTAGTTCGTTAAAGCGCGCGTATTTGTTGCGTGTAACTCTCTTTGTTTGATAACGCTGATGTCTTTACTTCTTTATCCGATATCTTACTGCTCCTCTTTTCTTCATTATTTTCATCGTATAAAACCCAGTGAATGAAAAAAAAAATCAACCAAAAATTGCATTATTGTTAGCTAGCTTCATAAACCAGGGAGTTGATTCTTTGTTAACTAGCGGAAGCAACAGCAACTTTAAACAATGGATCAATGTCTCCTAGCTTCCAATAAATACCTTCAAGGCATAACATCTTTGTATTTTCTTCTTTGATTTTCGTTTTTCGTTTCTTTTTAATTTTCGTTTTTTTGTTTCGTTTCATTTTTGTTTTTGCATTTACTATTTTCTGTCGCACACTTCTTACACTAATATAATTTTAATCTTGTTCGCTCGTGTCCGTAAATGTTGCATTCGTTTCGTTTCTTTTTCTTTTTCTCTTTTTCCCTCTTTTGCTGTGTCAATAGTTCTGTTTATAACATAATCTACTTCCTTCTTTTTCATATTCAGTCTAATCTATCTATCTATCTATCTATCTATCTATCTATCTATCTATCACAGTCTATTCTGATCTATCTATCTATCTATCTATCTATCTATCTATCTATCACAGTCTGTTCTGATCTCTCTCTCTATCTATCTATCTATCACAGACTAACTACAGCCCTCTTTCTCTCTCTCTCTCTCTCTCTCTCTCTCTATATATATATATATATATATATATATATATATATATGGTAAGAGCAACACCACATCAAGGCAGCTTTCTATCGGTCGCAGGTTCGATTCCTGCAACAGACCAATTGTCTTTAATTGTTTATTCTATATACGCTGATTAGGCAAAATGATTCATTCACAGGGTAATAACTGGAGATAATTTCAAACAGAGTTTCAAATAAATATTACGATTTTATAATCATTTCTGTCGGATTGTGTATCCATTCATATGTATACATACGCCCTGCTTTTCAAAACACTTTGAAAAGAAAAGGTGGTAAGCGAAATTAGTGTATAGGATTTGTTTCGCAGTTAGTCGTGATAGAAACAGCGCGTACTTTTCTCTACGCCCCATTCTTTCATATCTTCCATCAACTGAAACATCTGATGACTCAGCCTAACATTACCATTTTCGGTCTAGGAATGTACAAAAGACTTCCAAAATAAATCAATGGAAATTGCATCTTCGTTCTGCAGCATTTCCGCCTTAAAAAGACATTTATCAGAACGCTTTTCGGATAGCGGGGTATTTATCCGCCTGTTTGTCTGTCTGCCTCTCTGTCTGTCTGTCTGTCCTTCTATCTGTCTGTCTGTCTGTCTCTCTCTCTTTCTCTCTCTCTCTCTATATATATATATAGCACAGACACACACACACACACACACACATATATATATATATATATATATATATATATATATATATATATATATATATACTTTCCTCTCAAATTTTCGTATCGCTCTCATTCTCTCCTTCTCTCTCTTTCTCGTTCCATATATTTATTTTCTCTCTTTTGTTTTATCTCTCTCTCGTATTCATATTCACCCCCCACACATATATATACATATATATATATATATATAGTACCATAATAAAGAAGTTATATGTAAAACATAAAAACACACGGAAGGAAATTAGTTAAATAACATTGACAAATATTGGGAAATAAGTGGCTGAAGAGACATAAAAAATGTTTTGAAAAAGTTGTTTTGATGTTTAGTGTTTAAAACTGTAGGTCGTTCAATAATATATATATATATATATATATATATATATATATATATATATATATATATATAAAGAGAGAAAGAGTCAGACAGACAGACAGACAGACAGAGAAAGAGAGAGAAAGAAATACTGATACGGAAAATCTGGGAAAAGCGGAAGAAGAGCAAAATTGAAGAGGAAAAAAATAACCTCGTATAATCAGTGTGTGTGTGTGTGTGTGTGCGTGAGAGAGAGAGAGAGAGAGAGAAAGAAAGAGACTCTGCTATCTCCCTTTTGGTCACTCTTTCGTTTCTTCCCATCTCTCCATCTAAATCAACCATATCTACCATTTTTTAACATTAGTCATCCTTTCATTACTTCTCTCTCGCTTAAGTCTCTATCCTCCCTATCGCTATTTTAACGCTTTTTTTCTACCTGTTCCACGGCCATTCCCATCATCAACTTTCTCTACTCTCTTAACGTCTCTCACTTTTATTCATCCCTTTCTCTCTCTCCCCCACAGTAGCTTTCTATTTATATATCTACCCATCTCTTCATATCTATCCATCTATTCATATCTATCTATACGTCAATCTTTATTCCTATCTAACTATACTATCTATCTATCTATCTATCTATCTGCTGATACATCTATCTTTGTTCTTATCCATCTGTTAATATCTATCAATTTATCTGTCAATATCTATCTATCTCTATTTATATCCATCTATGTTAATATCTATCTCTATCCATATCTATCGATCAGTCTATCTATTTATCTGTTCATTTCTATCTTTGTTCATATCTATCCTTAGTCCCTCTCTCTCTCTTCCTTTTTCTCACCTTTCCTCTCCAACCCGGTTTCCTTTCATCTGCCTTTCTTTGAGGTCCCTCCCCTCAACCAATCTCTTTTCCCTTTTTTCTGCTATTTCCCCCTCTCTCTCTTCTCATTTGGCTCGATCCACAAAATCTCCCGAGGCCTCGTATTATATTTCCGATTATTAAAACAAAAAAGACAAAATTGAACTCCATTAAATTGAAGTTGGTTAAATCGATTTTTCTCCCGTCGTTTTTCGTGCCCACGTTTCTAACTCCTTCACTTTTGTACTTCCTTCTCTTTCCTTCCATAATAGAAACAGTCAACCAAAAACTGTCAGCAAAACTGTCTGCATACGTTTCTTCAGTTTTCAAGTCGGTCCGGCTGATTGGCTATGTATTCACGTCTCCTGGATCCAGGCTGCACTAATGAAGCTAGTGAGATGAATATTTCAACTGAAATCCTTATCGTGTCTACAACGAATTTATTTCGTTTTTCCTTCAAAATCTCCCCTGAATTTTTTTTTTTTTGGCTGAGATTCAGTTTGGAATGTAATTTTTTGCTAAATGGGTCCCAAGTTTGTACCTGCTTTTTTTTCTTCAAATTCAGTCTTTTTAAGGATTTCTCTCCAACAAAGGACAAGATAACTTATCCACCGATCACTCTTTTTTCATTCTTAATTGATCTCCCCCAACAGCATGCTACCAAAAGACGTTTGTCACTTGACAGTTCATATTGTGTGACTAATCAGACCTGTTTTTTTCTTGTTTTGTTTTCCAATTAATACCGACGAACGTCAGTGTCCTTTCTCTTTTCTGCTTCTCCGTTCATTTCGACCGGTCCTCTCTCCTTCGCACAGGTTTTTTTCTATCTTTCAAAATTGACTTCTGCTTTCTGAAATTAGCTTTTCTTTTCCCTTCATATTTTTTTTTTACTCATTCATAATCTAAATACCTTATATACTCGAATATAAGTCGAGTTTTCGTATTCAAAAGCAACATTTGGGTGGGGGTTCAACTTATACTAAATTAATAATTTTCTCAGGTTGAAATTCAAACGTAATGGGTGGGACTGAGAGCAATCATCGGCTCCAAAAATTAGAGATATTTGGGGGTTACTACCAGCAAATAATGAACGTATAAAATGAAGGTCTTGTTAGTCGCTCAATAGAAGCTGTCACGTGACCAATGTCTTTTGGCAGCATGCCGTGTTGGGTGAACTATTAAAGAATAGTAAAAAGTGGTGATCGATGAATAAGTTACTTCTCTCGCCCTTGTTGGGCAGTGATCTCTAAAAAAAGTCTGAATTTTCAAAAAGCAAAACAATACAAAAAGCCGGATACAGTTTGATAGTTTTGGTTCACGATTTCTATTAAACCAATTCAAGAACAGGCGTGTTGCACCTTCTATAGATAAGGTCATGGACTTGAAATCGTGAAGCTTTTACATGATACGATATAACTTACGAGCAGTGATTATCTCTCGAAAATTGGAATCGGTCAATGCACAATCATCATCATCATCATCAGTCTTTTAACGTTCGTCGTAGGACATTGACCTCCCCCAGGATTTGCGACAATTCTCTATCATGGGCGTCGCAGAGCCAGTATTTTCTGAATTCGTCTAGTTCATCTCTCCATCTTGTATTCTGTCGGCCTTAGTTTCGCATGTGATCTCTGGGGATCCATGCTGTGAGTCGTGATGTCCTTCGGTTGTCTGTCATTCTTGCAACATAGGCTGCCCATTGTCATTTAAGTTTTTAAATAGATTCTATGATGTCTCGGACTCCCACTTTTTTCCTGATATACTGTGCTGTCTTGTGATCTCTCCATCACCATAAATTGATGATTTCATGGCTATCAACCAAGGGTCAACCAATACACAAGATCGACTCACACACGAGTATATACAGTACATTATTTTCATATATGAATATTATACAATAATCCTCTCTCTCTCTCTCTCTCTCTCTCTCTCTCTCTCTCTCTCTATATATATATATATATATATATATATATATATATGTTGTTTTATTGTTATATTGTTTACTTTTTGCCTTCATTTTTCTGGGCTGCTTTTTCAATCATGCCATTGAATTTTCATTCTCTGTAAATCTTAATCTTTTACGCTAGTTACGGCTAAATTATGTTGGATAAACCAATTTTCATACAATCACCGAAACAATGTAGAGCCCGGTCAGTATCTGGATGGGTGACTAACTGGATATTCAGGTGCCATTGATAACGGTGTATCATATAGAGAATCTGGTGATTCCGTTAATCCTCTCAGGAGAAGACTGATCTCTACATTAAGTCATTGAGGCAAGCCAAAGCCCTCTTTCCCTTGCCTCTCTTGTACCCTCTGACTGACTTGGCTGCTAGCGACAAGGAATAAATGAATCTTTTCCGCTCTTTTGTGTCGCTTTCTCATGGTCTGTAATTTCTCTTTTATTTCTTTTTCTTCGTCACTTTTTAGTCCAACATCTCTATAAGTCACTTTGTCTGTCCCTTGTTGATTAATGTCATTTATCCCTCTTTTTTAAAATTCAATTCCCGTGATAGAAAATATCCGCGATTTGCCATTCAGCGGTTGGTTTTTTGTTTTTTAATTGTCATCAAAGAGCGATCATCTAATTCTTTTTTCAATCAATTTCCGTGGTGGATAGAAAATTACGTCATCAGCGTTCACAAGCATGAGATTATAGATTAAAATTGTTTTTTCAGATATAATTTATGTGATTTGCAATTCCCTAGCGGTTTCCCTTTCTGTGGATCCCCTTATCTGCAGTTTCTATTTCAGTAGTCCTTCCTTACCCGCGGTTTACATTTCAGAGGTCTGCCTATCTGCGGTTTCTTTTTCAGAGGTACGTGGACACATGATTAGAATTCCATTCTTGTTTAGAGTTTCTTTTTGTGTTTCTGTGGTTTCTCTTGCTTTAACCTCCAATTTGCCTTTGAACGAATTTTAAATGTTAGAAGACGTTTTAATAGACTTCAACACAACTTGTACAGATTTTCACGAACTTTTAAGTAGGAGACTTTTTATTTTCAAATAAAAAATGATTCCAGATTTTCAATCAGAATCATGTCTATTTCCCCTTCCTTTTTCTTTTCTTTTTTCGTTCTTTTTTGTAAATGACTTTTTTGTTTATTCCCAGCACTGGGTCTTTTCTTTCCTTTTCTTTTCTTTTCTTTTCTTTCTTTCTTTCTTTCCTTCTTTCTTTCTTTCTTTCTTTCTTTCTTTCTTTCTTTCTTTCCTTCTTTCCTTCTTTCTTTCTTTCTTTCCTTCTTTCTTTCTCTCTTTCTTTCTCTTAAAGGACTTCTTTTGTTTCTTCCAAGTACCAGACTTTTTTCTCCCATTTCTTTCATTCTTTCCTTCTTTCTTGTAAATGACTTCAGTTATCTCTTCCAAGCATCAGACTTTCTTTCTCCCTTTTTTTCTTGTGAACGACATTTTATTTCAACCAAGCATCAGACTATATTCTCTTTGTTTCATGTAAATGTCTTCTCTTGTTTATTCCAAGCACCGGACTTTTCCCCTCTTACTTTTTCTTTATTTTCTTCTTTCTTCTTTCTTCTTTCCTATGCATTGTTCTTTCCTTCTTCTTTTCCAATCTCCTCCCTCCATACTTCTCTTTCAATCTTTCCCAAACTCTTTTCAATTTTATTTCAGTTTTAGTGCAAAGCGAGAAAAGATGGCGAACTCTTTAAATATTCCCTCATTTTTAACGATCACGTGTCCACCTTTTCCCGCTTTAAGTGTCTTCAATTTCACCTTCTTTTGGTGCGTGGTTCTCGTCAAGATTTTTCCTCACGGCCTTTTATTGAACTTGAAACCAGTCACCAACCACCCACCTATAATAAAATTATTATTATTATTATTATTATTATTATTATTACTTCTCCTTAAAAATCGTTATTTTTTTTATTACTACCAAACACCTTTGAAAAATTCTTCTTCTCCTACTTCTTCTTCCAGTAATAGTGATGATGATAATGATGAACATTATTATTATTATTATTATTATTATTATTATTATTATTATTATCATTATTACAATTATTATTATTATCATCATTATTATTATTATTATTATTATTATTATTATTATTATTATTATTATTATAGTAATGTCTCCTTAAAAATCATTTTTCTTTATCGGGACACACCTTTAGAAAATCCTTCTTCTTCGTTTCATTCTTCTTTTACTTTATTATTATTATTATTATTATTATTATTATTATTATTATTATTATTATTATCATTATTATTATTATCATTATCATTATTATTATTATTATTATTATTATTATTATCATTATCATTATTATTATTATTATTATTATTATCATTATCATTATCATTATTATTATTATTATTATTATTAATATTATTATTATTATTATTATTATTATTATTATTATTATTATTATCATTATCATCTCCTTAAGAATCCTTAAATCTTTCTCGTTTGCATTTTTAAAAAAAATGATAAATAAAAATAAAATCTTTTCGATTTTTTCTTTATCTTTTCATCCACCAACTTCTGATTGCATTTATTTCATTGATATTTCATCTTTCACTCACTTTCTACCTATCTTTTCCATTGCTCTTACCAGCATAATTTTCAAACTATACTTTCAATCTTTCTTTCTTTCTCTTTCTCTGTCTGTCTGTCTGTCTTTCATTTAATGTCATGTGTTCTTCATTTCTCTCTTTCGTCCGAATTGAGAACTTCTCCTTGCTCTCTTTCTCTTTCTTTCTTTGGGTTTTGATTTTTCTTTCTTTGAATTCATGTGCTCTTTTTTCTATTTCTTTTTCTTTCTTTGTTCTTTTCTTTTGATATAGGGTCTTTTTTCTCAATTTAATAATGTTATTTTTCCTTTTTCAACCCCTGCGTTCTTTCGTTCTCTTTCTTTCTTTCTCTCTTTCTTTGAGTTCAGTTTCAACCCGATTAAAATTTTTCCTTCTTACTCTTCTCTTTCCTTTTCTTAAAATGACCCCTACCCAAATTGCACTCCATATTTTCCTGTGACTGTTCCTCCGTCTCTACAAGTCCCTCTCTTCCCCGTCCCACAATAATATCACCCCTACATCCTTTCACCCCCGCCCGCTCCGATTCTCTTCATATCTCAGTGACATCACCAAGTCAATTGAGTGGACGGCGTTTTAATAGAGATTTAAGATCTTCATTCTCTTTAGCAATCGGTTCGTAGTGAATGTCTTGCCGTAAAGCAATTCACCCGATTTAAACATCTTCATGGACAGAGTTAAAAACCATCAACCGGATCTGTCACTTGTACCTGACAACCAGTGTCGTGTGGTGCTTTGTATCCTAGGTGTGTTGTGAGCTACGGATGCACAAAAACGCAAACAAATATCTTTTATATCTGTGGAAAGCAATCGACAGTAAAAGCCCTATATGGTACAATCTATGGAACGTGGTCCCGATCATAAAGTTTCACTCCCTTGCTCACTAGATGTTACAAAAGGCGAACAAATAATAAGAAATAAGAGAATTGATGAAAGAAAAACTATCCACTGATGATGGTATCTAATCCAAATTCTATTTTCTATTAATTCTCTAATTTCTACATTCGGAACAACCATCCCTACATTGTACCAAAAAGGCTTCAAACGTCGAATGCTTTTTACGGCCACTAAATAACCTATTCACGTTTTGGTGTATTCGTTGCATACATCACACCCAAGATACAAATCACCATACGCCACTGCCACCGTATAGGCTTATTCAGTTTCTTATTAATGTTGGTCTGGTTGGCTAGCTATGTAAGCATCGTGCACATAGGTCTTACCAATGGAGCTACAGGGCTAAAAAGAATGAATCTGTCCCCAAACTTAATCGTTTCTTCCGTCGCCTATTCCCCAGTTTTCAAAAAAAAAGTCATTGAAATTTGTTCAGAACTTTTTAAGATATCTCCCGATCGAAAAAAAAATCCCTTACCCCCCCCCCAATTTTTTTTTTACACTACTATCCACCAACCATGAGATTTTATTAAAATTCATTGATTACTTCCGGATATATAATGACATTTACTTCTTAATGGATTATTCAATGCAGTGTTTTTAGTCTATTGGAAAGTGGAAGCTATCATTTTTGACAGATGGAATCTGAGCAAGAATCGGAGCACTTCTTAGATTTATATGGGGATAGGTTTGTTTGCCGAGTGACTGCTATCTTTAAACTGCACGATCGACAGGGTTATCACAATAAAATATAAACTAGAAAAATGTAGGAAAATTATTTGATCTTCTTGTGTGGTACCAGGATCTGGTCTGGGCTCCTGGTATAAGCAATTATCTCGTTCTCGATAGCCAATGTGGTATCTTAAAGTCATGTTAAGTGAGTCGTGCAAGTTTTATCAGAATTAACGCCTGCACACATCGTGATCACAGTTCTAAGACTGCAAAGATGTTGCAAATACAATAGTAAAAATTACAGTTTTAGCATTATCCTCAATGATTTAACAAAAACATGACATTTCATCTGTTATAAGATTATATTCATGGTGTATCGGTCCTGAAATGAATCCACTATCGATAGCTTATGAAACTAGGCGGTTGAGGGTTGCACTGCTTGCTCTTGAAATATAACCAAATTAATGAAGCTTTGATTTTCCCCTTCTTGGAAATGGAATTCAACTGAAGACAATCGACTATTGTTTTGAATAGAAATATTTTGTGTTAAGGTTGATGTTAAGGCGAAGGAGATATTGACAAAAGAGTAGAAAGAACGTCGCTCAGTAGAAACTGTCACGTGACCAGCGTCTTTTGGCAACATGCTGTGTTGGGAGCAATCAATTAAAAAAATTGTAAAAAAAAAGGAGTGGTCAATAAATAAGTTACTTCCGTCGCGTTTTGCTGTACTGTGATCACTAAAAAAAGTCCCAATTTGAAAAAAAAAAAAAACAACAACAAAAAAAAAAAACAAAAAAACTGCCGAAAACAAACTAAGAAAAGAATTAGCACAAACTTACATAATAAACCCACCACCTAAAAACTATTCAGGGAGAATTTCCAACAAATAAAAAAGATATAAGGAGTAACAATTACTTCCGTTGGTAGAGTTATGAGCTCTCGGAGTGCTTTCTCGTTTTATATCGGAATAGGTTTGTCGACAGAGCGATCGCAATCATTCAGCTACATGATAGGCAGGGTTATCATACTAAAATAAAGAAAATACAAGTAGAAAGACAAAAATACGCAAATTGTTTGTCCACCTTGGGTGGTACCAATTCGTGAGAACATCAGTGTTGGCCCTTGCATAAACCGTGACTTCAAGTAGATACCATCGAGAAGCAGAGGTTGGAATGCAAGACCATGTATTGAAAGCATTCTGATAATTTTCACTATTTCACATATTTGTCAGTGTGTGTCCAAGTGTGTAACTGTATTAACGTGTACGAGTATCTGTGTGTTGCTGAGTATTTTAGTGGTCATGTGTTTGATCTTGTGTGTATATGCTAGTGTGTATGCTGTTGTATGTGCTTTTGTTATATGAATCTTTACTTACTTTTGTTAACGTGTGTGCATCTATGTATGTGGTTTAATGTGTCTGCATTTTCACATCTGAGTATATGATTATGCATGTAGATTTGTGTATGATCATATGTATTTACTGTTTCTAAAAGTGTGTACATTAGGTATGCTTTTATATATATATATATATATATATATATATATATATATATATATATATATATATATATGTATGTTTTTGTACGTCTAAATGCTCGTGTCTGTATGTGTCTGTGTGCGTGGACTGAGCGACGTGTACGTGTACTCGTATGTAGTTGATATAAGTGTATATTCATGTATACATGAGTGTGCTCACACTGTTATATTAGCTTAATCGCAGCTATTAGTTTATCAACCCATTCGAGACTCTTGGGATATATCTATCTAAGATTGCTGGGATGTATATGTTCCCAAAAATAGAATCAATGAGATTTTTGCGGCTTTTACAGCAACAGACAATGACGTCATCATAATATGAAATCCAATCAGAAATGAGCTCGTATCACAAGTCAATACGGGAAAGACGTATAGACGAAGTTATCTGACTATTCCGTGTTTTTCATCTGTTTCGAAATAAATGTATAATGGGACATATAAATCCCAACGCGATTTTAGTTCTTCAAAATGTAAATTAATTCAGATTTAATAAAAGAACACCTGTACCTTGTATCAATAAATCACTGTAGCTCGTGTGTGTATCAGAACTTATTATCTGAAAACTTATAAAAAGTTACCTAAAATTGTTTTTCATCAAAAAAAGATAACAGCACAATATTTGGATATTCTTGGTTCAAGATGACCTCAGAGACCCCGAAAATGTACTTTTCCGGAATAAACAAACAAACAAAAAAAAAAACCCCAAAGCAAACTAAACAAAACAAGCTGTTTTCAGATAGTACCAAGTGGTGTGATCATGTAAATCATCAAGGTTACAGTGACTAGGAGTGCCTTGACACACACACACACACACACACACACACACACACACACACACACACACACACAGACATGCAGATAATCAGAGTGAGAAAAATCTTGGCTGGTTGGTCAGGCGGACCATTTGTGGGGTAACGGTGATTCAATAGTTTTCCTTAACTATTGGATAAAAATTAACACGTTTCCGCCTTTTAAAAATACCATTTGAAATATTCAGGCATTCTGCACCTTAATAGCTTGGTCATCTTGAGAGGGTCAATATGTGCATACACCAGCGTATACAACTACGTGTGAATAAGTGCATAAGCGTCTCCGTATGTGCCTTGTATATATGAGTGTATGCATCCTTGTGTGCGTGAGAGTGTGTGCATGTGTGTGTCTGTATCTGCGTGAGTCGATCGCTTAACGAATGTATTTCTCCGTATGTGGCACGTGCGGCGAACGTTTAGAATTATGACAGAACAAAGAAGGATTTGTCTCCCGTTTCATTCATCGAGTTCATTGGTTTACCGCTAGAGGGCGCAAACCAGTAAACACTTGACGTATTGAGGTTCGTTACACCAATTGCTTCCAATGGACAGGAAGAGGACAAAAGACATTCAGTATTTTTTTTTTTTCTTTCTAAACGAGAAGCGGGAAGATGAGTGTTAGGGTGAGGGAAGGAAATGGAGAGAAGAATATGGTAGAGAGGAGGAGGAATTATGTTTTGGAGGAGGAAGGATGCTTGGGAGGAGGAGGAGAAAAGTCAGTCAGAGGGGCAGTAAGTGGGAGAAGAGAGAAGGAAAGAGAGAGGAAAAGAGAAAAAAAAGAAGAGAGTGAGGGAAGGAAGGTGAAGAAATAGAGAAATAGAGAGTGAGGGAGAGACAGAAAAAGAGAGTAAAAAAGAGGAAGAGAAGAGAGACTGAGCGAAGAAGGAGGGGGCGAGAGAGAGAGAGAGCTCGTTATCAAAATTGATAATTCTTTTTTGAAGGTCTTCAACTTCAACAAAACAATGACAGAGAGAGAGAGAAAGAGGAAAGGATAAAGAGAGAAAGAGGGAAGGGGAGAAGGGGTTATCATTCATCTGTTTAGAAGAAGAAAAGAGAGAAAGGAAGAAGAGAGATAAAGAGAGAGAAATATATATTGAGAGAAAGATGGGAAAACAAAAAGAGAGAGTGAAAAAAGAGAGAGATATAGAAAGACAGAGAGAGGGGGGAGAGAGAGAGGGGGGGTCAGACAGGCACAGAGAGAGAGAGAGAGAGAGAGAGAATTATTGGAACGGACACGATCATTTAAGAGAGTTTTCAACTCCAACAAAAGAATTAGAGAGAGAGAGAGAGAGAGAGAGAGAGAGAGAGAGAAAGAGAGAGAAAGGGAGATACAATGGATAGAGATGGAAAAACAGAAAATAGACAGAGAGAGAAAAAAAGAAAGAGAGTATGAGGGAGAGAGATAGAGGGGAAGAGAAAGAGAGAGATGATTACTAAAATTGACACTTAATTCTCTTCTGGAGATCTTCAACTGCTCAAAAGATAAAAGAAAAAAGATTAAAAAGATGGAAGATGTTTTATCGGAAGAAATAGAAAAAAAGGAAGAAAGAATTCAAGCGGACTGAAGAAAATGAAGAAAGGAAATAACTCACCGATAAAAAAGAAGGAAAAGGAGAGAAGGAGAAAGGAAGGAGAAAAAGAAGAAATGAAAAAGAGTGAAAGGAAATAAAAAAAAAAAGGATAAACATGTATACATATAAATACATACATGTACACACGTACACACGCACACAATTATGGGAAACTTGAATGGAAAAAAAATTGAATTAAATCAGACGATAGAAGATATTTATTTATAAAAAGAAAAATCTATAAAAAATTTCCAAACAAGATTTTTAAAAATGAAAAGAAAAGAAATATCAATAATTGTCGGTGATTACTGAAAATAAGGTCGAAATAGAAAAGCGATTATGGCTTTTAATAAATTTATTTATAATGAGATTGAAACGAAGATGAATACTGAATAAATACTTGAAGATGATAGACTCGTGGTTCTTAATCTCTTTGCTACATGCACAACCTCGACAGCTCCTAAGATTTTACGCCCCCTTTGCTGCAATAAAATCAATTTGGTGTTGATAATGTATAATGATATGATGTTGAATTCAGAAATTTATCAAAATGGATAGTTTTGAATCAACGAGAAAGTATCTGTGAAGAAACATATTCTTCGTTGAAGAAACACTGATGTAGGAACATTTGGTCACTTACTGAAACCGAACAACCGTTGCCATCAAATATAGTGAAGGCTTTTATCCTTTTTTTTTTAATGTACGTGTGTTTGTTTACTTATGTACTTTGTGTGTCCAGGCGCTCTTGGCCATATCATTTTGTCTACAGACTTGATAATTGGCATCAGTACTCCACTCGGCCCATTCTAAAAATACTTTTTTGATTTTTAGAAAGAAAGCTTTATTGACCTTTTGGGTGTCTTATTTTGATGGGTTTATTGATAACATGCAGATTCTCCAGTTCTAGGTGTTTTTTTTTGTTTTTTAAAACTATCTTTAGATGTTTTCTCGTGGAAAACGCCAATGATGTCATAAATAGAATTCATTCTAACCATAATTATTCTTCAAAGGAGCTGTTTTTAGATGACCTTAAATTTTGACGCTATTTTTGTAATTTCTTTATTACATGGAATTTAGTCACGGCAATGCATTTCCCTGGTTGCTTTTATACACCACAAAGTTGATGAATTAAGCCCGTGATTCCCAATGTGTACGCCATGGCACCCCAGGAAAAAATCAACAATACTGATGAATTAATAAAATGAGTTAAGCACTAATTACTGTAGAATCTATTATAAAATTAGTAATTAATCAGTTGAACCTCTTCATGCCGAAATTACAAATATAAACGTCGAATATCGGTTGTAGAGAGTTGTGTTCAAGGTATCAAATCAACACATGATTAACTAATGGTCCTAATGGCCGAGTGGTCTGAGACAGCCAAGCGTATACTGGATTAGAGAATGTGAGTTTGATTCTCTCTATGGCCCTACTCTTTATTTCCAATTGAAAGAATTACGGCCCGAGTCAGGTTGAAAGTAAAAACTAATTAAAATTATTGATGAAGTAAAATGATCCTCGCCAAAATTATTTCCCATTTAGGGCTACAATTGAAGGCTGGAATTTAAGAAGAAACAAAGTGTAAAATCACGCTAAGTTGGTAAGCTTTCGGTAGATCAAGTTTGACTTTGAAGAACAAGAAAAAACCACTAGTCCTAAAAACAAGGTGTACAACCAATGTATCCTACCGATAGTCACCTATGAAACTGAAATATGGAATCTTATCAAAAGATCGATCCTTAAACTGAGAACCGTGCAACGTGCACATGGGAGAATCATGCTCGATGTAACGTAGTGAAATCATAAGACAGTGCAGTATATCAGAGAAAAAACAGGAGTTCGAGACATCATAGAAACTGTTAGGAAACTCTTATGGCAATGGGCTGGACATGTCGCAAGAATGTCAGACAACCGCTAGATATCAGGAAACTCAGCATAGATCCCCAGTGATCATATGCGAAACTATGGCTGACTCGAAGTAAGATGGAGTGACGAGCTGGATAAATTCAGAAAGTATTGGCTCCACGATGTACATGATAAAAGGGTCTGGCGAATGTTGGGGAAGGTATATGTCTAACGACAGACGCTAGAAAGCTGCTGCTGTATCAACTTGAAAATTTGCACACACACTACCTTCAGTGAGTCGGGAGAATAGTTTCTATATATATTTAAAAAAAAAATTCAGCCAAGTGTCTATAATTGTTGCATTATATATATATATATATATATATATATATATATATATATATATATATATATATATATATATATATATATATATATATATATATATATATATATAGTACATGTGGTACAAATCAGGCTTGTAGTATAACATAAAATAATAATATGTCAATGATATAAAGCCACTTCTGATATGTAATGGATTTATTTCATAGAATGCTCAAAGCATACAACTTTTTACTATTGAAGTTAAGTTGTTTTGGAATAGAGCTGGAAATAGATAAATACATGAATAAATATTATAGATATATGTTATGATTATATTATATATAATTATTATATGTATCACATATAATTTTATAATAATGTTATAAATATGAATAAATAAATATTACTACTAAGCATCCTTGCAGAGATGACCCCTAGATCCAGTTCACACCCCTTGACAAAATGAATATCCCCATACCACTCACTACCATACTCACAACATTCTTACTAAATTCCCCAAAATCAGAACCAAAAAATCATAGACAATCATTCGCCTGATGAGGCCCGGAGGGAGCAGAAACATGAGCTAGTTTGTGCAGCGAATACACATTCTACTATATATATATATATATATATATATATATATATATATATATATATATATATATGTCTGTGTGAGGTGTACAACCTGCATCAATGGAATCAAAGTAGTGTTCCAGCTCAAGGCCGTAAGTACGGAGCCCTCATCAAGGATCGAACTCACTATTCAGAGGTGATGGTTTGCAAGACCGGATTGGTAACCATTGATCCATGCCTTAAGTATCTATAGGATTAATGAATCACTAATAGGCATCTCCTTCTTTTCGAAAGCATTACGCCACTTTTCGCTTTCACGAAAAAAGGTGAAAAGCGAAAACATAATATTCCTAATAATTGCTACCAAGGAAGTCTATTTTAGAACAAACTATATTGAGACGTGAGTTTTTTTTTTAACAATATTCCAGTGTCCTTCACTTGAAGACTTTATTACAAAATTTCATTCTGCCATGACTAAATTTCCTGATGTTTTTGCTATTTTTCATCTTATTCTCCCCTGTGTATAATTCTATAAATAATTCATCTCGTATCATGAATAAAAAGCGTACATTAACTCAATTTTCAAGTGTTTTGAACATCTTAAAAATATTTAAAGAAAAGTAGGACTGACAAAAAAGATACCAGAATATCGCTAGTTTACATGGAATTAACAAAAAACAGTCTTAGAACAAATTTTTACAAATGTTTTTATATTGTATATGTTTACCGCAAAAATTACTTTTTAAACTTAGAAAATATAAATACCTGAGTAATTTAAGCCATCCGCCCTTCATCAACCCCTGATTTTCACTAACGCCTGTAACAATTTCATCCACTTTGGGAGAATTATTCAACAGTTTAAGAAGTACTGACTTAGACGAAATAGTAGGAATGTGGAGAGAAAGGGGAAACTGTCAAGCAAGTGCAGTTAATCGTCTCAGGAGTATAAGAAACAGAGTGACATGGTTGGAACGGTGATCTGCTGGGAATAGTGAAAACGGATGGGGTTTAGCCATACAAACTCATAATATCCATGTTATAAGGATCCGATTTATTCATACTTGTTAATGGGTTTGCTACTGTGATAGCAAAAACAGCACAAAGTCGCGCAATTCTTGTTAGCATCGTTAAAATGCTCCAACTTGAAGAAAAAAGCAATTCCCAGCCCAATGTGGCAACCGGTTTCCGAGTAATTAACTCAAGTATAAATTGGCGAGAAATGTTTGTCCGGTTGAGATAAGTCTACATCATTCAACTTCTAAACACACTTTTTTTATGAGAAAATAAAAGGAATAAGCAAATAATTATAATATAAATTCTATAAGTAGGAAGTGACTCGTCATCGACCTTAAATACCGTTGCTGCTTGTATGTATAAAACAGAATCTGTCCAAGAGAATAAATAATTCTTTGGGATTTTGAAATGCGAAGGAGTCATCCAATCCAGACCAAAAGACCGTATTTAGTTGATATTTACGAAGAGAATATTTGTCGCGTGGTAAATGTTGCTGCCCCAGTGGACCATTGAGTAAAATTCAAAGAGAGCGAGAAGTAAAAGAACAGAAAATGTTTCTTTGAACAACATATTTTTTACTAATTCATTGTTCCTGAGGAAGGAGTTCTATTTTATGATTGATTATGTCTATAAAGTACAGAAAATATCAGTTATTCTCTTTAAACTTTACTTCTGTGACCAAGCACACAACGATCGAAGCCAATAACGCAGAACTGAAGAAAGTAGACCTCTAAATCTACCAAAGACTACAAATTGCCATGAAATCCTCAAAAGACAGAAGAAATCAAGCCAAGAATCATTCCAGGACTGCCAGACTTCAGCAGAGCAAACTCAACCTTAAAGAATAAGAAAATGTCATCAGTCCCAAAAAAAGGGTGTACAACCAATGCATCATCCTGATAGTCGCCTATGGAGCTGAAACATAGAACCCAACTAAGAGACTGACCTGCAAAGTGAGAAACATGCAACGTGCAAATGAAAGAATCATGCTAAAACTCACAAGACAGCACAATATATTAGGGAGGAAACAGGAGCCTGCGACACCATTAATTCTATTAATAAAATCTTTGTTCTATATTATCAATACTGATTAGGAAACTCAAATGGCAATGGGCTGGTCAAGTTGCAAGAATGGCAGACAACCGATGGACATCATGACTCACAGTATGGATCCCCAGAGATTGCATGCATAACCGAAGCCGGTAGAATACAAGAAAGACAGACAAACTAGACAAATTCAGGGAATACTGGTTCTGCAACGCCCATGATAGAGAGGTGTGGCGAATCCTGGGGAAGGTATATGTCCAACAACGGACGATAAAAGACTAATGATGATGATGATGATGATGATATTCTCAATTGGACAACGGGTAAACTTGTACTTTCTCAATCACATGAAGTAAGAAAGACACTTATAGTTGTATATCACTGTTTTGTTTACAAAAGCAACGCTTGAAGGGAATGATAGCCCTTTATCTATTCCTTTCTAACATGAAGAAATAACACTAAATACCCAGGAACAAAAAATTCGTTGCACAGTGTTACATAACATGAAGGTGAGAATAGTACCCATCATTACCTGAGAGCTTAAAAAATTCTGCGGCTTTTGCAAAATGATTAGAAGAATTGGAAATCCGGAGAAGAATCGATACAAACGACGAATTTAAAAAATTGCTACAATTCTATGGAGAGCACGATGATATTGGGGTGGTATTGTTGTCGCTTGATCTCCAGAGAACGCCACCAGTAAATATAAGTGAGAAAACTTTACAAACTCAAAAGTAACAAATACTGAGAGGAGTGCTGGATTATTGACGAAACTTGCTGTCACTTGATTTCCATGGACAGCCATCACATACTTATTGAATGAACACTCGATGAGTGAAAATAATGAAGAAAAATGACAAGGCTGAAATACTGTAGAACCTTGCTGTCACTTGATCTCAAATGGGAACCACCAGTTAGTACTGGTCGGAAAATTAATAAATAATACTGAGGAGAATGCCAGATAACACTGGACGAAAATATACAATATTTCAGGGGTCGCAAACCACTGTGAATCGGTTTAGTACTGACAATACTGCGGACCGGCTGACGGAGGAGAGGTAATCTTGACCGGAATGTAAGTGAAAAGTCAATTATAAATGACTTATAAGTTACTAACTAATACATTCTATTATGTTCCCCAAAAAGTTTATATATCTAACGAATCTAATATCAAGATCCAACGAATTAGATCCACGAAGAAAATAAAAGGATAATCGCCAAATCATATTGTTCCCTAACATACTTTGTGGCTCGGTAACGGTCCGCGGCCCTCGTGGTTGGGGACCACTGCGTTAATCATTCAACATATAAGAGAACAAGAGAGTTCTAATGGATGAAAGAAACCGGAGTAATCGATGTCGCTGAAGTGGAAAAAAGAGCGGGAAATGGTGGTTTTGAATGAAATGGCTTGAAACGCGAAACATGGCGGTCGTCGGTTTCGCACTTCACGCTTGATGGCCACCCAGTCTTTGTTGTATAAGATTTGGACCCGTGACGAACAAGGGGGAACAAGAGAACTGCACGAGGGGTGCTAATTGGGTTACAAGGGTAAGTAAATCAAACCGCTGACGGTTACCGCTCGGTGCGGGTGTCAAGGGACAGGCTAGGGGGTATCGAGGTAATTTATAGAGGACGACCGGCAATGACGGACAGATCCGGACGTGAAACGAGGGTTGTGATTGAAAAAGAATGAATAAATAAATAAAATAATTTTAATTTCCTTCTTTTCTTTCAATAAAAATCAATTACTTGGAAAAGACACGAAAAATTGGAAAATACAAAACAATATCCGTGTGTCGCATAAATGAATCACCGTAGCCCGTACGTGTACCAGAAGTAAGTATCTAAAAATTGTCTAAGATTAACATGAAAAATTATATCCTGATAAAAATTATCTCAAAATATCTGAAAAACTATCTAAAATTATCTAAAAAAAATCCCATAATCTAAAAATATAAGGACAAAAATAGATCTCTTATCTAAAATTGTCTAAAAAAGGTCCGAAACGATCTAAGAATCCCAATGGAGCATTTTCTGAACCCTCCATCTCCAAACTTTCTAGAGGGTACCATGAGGTGTACCAATTTTCCTTCCCCATACTGTGACCAGGAATGACCAAGGGACACAAACAGACACGAGGACACTCAAAAAGGAAAAAGTCTGTTGCTCACTTAGTTGGTTTGTCGGCCATTTGTGGGCCTACGGTGATTTGATGATAATTGCTACGTCTGTCTCATTATAATTGTTACTTTTAATAGTAAATATTTATATGCAATCGTAATGACTTATGGGACAGGTCATTTTTACAAGGTTGAAGAAAAAAGACAATATCAATAAAATAATTATCTCTATATAAACCAGTGTCCGTTGCTTTGTAACGCATAAAACATGTCACGTAAATTTTTTGTTCATATCTATGAGTGTAGACAATATACACTCTTCATGTGTTGCTTACATTACCCCAAAATATATCCAAATAAATGGTATGAGAAAGTTATATCACTTATGCGTATTCGAGAAGGTTTTGTCTGTTTTTCAGTTCATGTCGTATTTACACATCTCTACAAGACGCTTTTTGGTCGGTCGTTCTGTCGGTCGGTCTCAGTTATGTTAAACAACAAGAATAGGAAGAAAGGGGATGTGATGTCATTAAAAAGTGCTTTGTCATTAATATAACATCTATTCCGATCATTTTCACCAACTGCTTATGATGTCATAACAGATTGGTCACTGTCAGCATCTTTGTACCAAAAAAGCCAAAAATGGCTCTTAAACGCCAAAAATGTCTCTTAAACGCCAAAAATGGCTCTTAAACGCCAAAAATGGCCATTTGCCATTTTTGTAGGAAATAATACTTGCAGAATATTTTCGTATCACAATATTCAACCATTATGAAAATCAATCGACTCACAGAAAGACAGTTTGCTCTTATTTCTCTCCCACGTTCTACTATTGCTACTTCGACAACTACTACGGATGGTAGACGTATCGTTGAACTTGAGGTTCTTGTTTCACTGTTAAGTAAGAGATTGATCGCAAACTTTACGAACGTCTAGAAGGATATTGCAATCATTTACATGTCATTGAAGTTTTAATTTTGGTTTTACTTGCAAGAAAATAGTATAAAGTTAGTCGTTAAGAAAATTTAAAATGACTTAGCGTTCTTCACGCAGATTTTAGGCTGATTTCCATATCAAATTTTGTCATCCAAAATTAATTTCGATTACGCAATAATTGATGTCTACCAACGGAAAAGTTTAAATCCCTGAACCGTCGTTGAAACGGACCCCTAAAAGCCAGATATCGGATAAAACGGACAGAATTCAAACAACTGAAACTCGATTCATTCTTCTAGGCATTAGCAAATATGATATTCTTTCTTCGGAACTTGTCATTATAGCAACCACCTCACAAGGAATTGTAACACCATCT
This sequence comes from Thysanoteuthis rhombus, assembly GCA_963457665.1. NCBI lineage: Eukaryota > Metazoa > Mollusca > Cephalopoda > Oegopsida > Thysanoteuthidae > Thysanoteuthis > Thysanoteuthis major. The sequence goes on from OY735239.1 coordinate 24,768,904, forward strand.
TCTTTATACAATTAATCTGTCTCTTATCATTGTATATTGAACATGGTATATTATATACTTATATAAAACATACACAAATTGCCACTTTGTTGATTATCCTTTTAACTACTATACCAGAAGTCGAAGTAATCTACTTCCCTCAGCAGAATTTCTTGATTAAATAGACCTGAACCAATTAAACTAATTATATGTAACATAATTTCTTAATAAATTTTATTACTGTGATTTCGCTCTTGAGTGAAATCCAAGTGATAAAATCTATTTCGGTTAATTTTAAATACTGCGTCCCAACGGAAATTTTATAAGTAATTAGACTAAATTTAAAAATAATCCAGCTCTCTTGATTAATGGATAAACCAAGTAACAAGTGACGGGTGTTTTCTCCCCCTGATCTTATGTAAATATTGCTCAATATTATATCATTTATATATTGAACACTTTCAATTTAATAAAAATAACTACATTTTAAAACCTCAACTGCACTACTTTTTTAATTGAAATTATCTTGAAATAAATAGCATAGATATGTTTATAAATTGCGTTTTATCATATTGAAAATGTGAATGTATCATTTGGCCGAGACAACGTAAATAAAATAGAGAATTGAAGAAAATGAGGCTGCTGCAAGAATCGAACCTGCGATTAATATGGAAGTTGCTCCAACGTTACATTACTCTTACCATTGAGCTAAGCAGCTGCTGGTAATGCAAAGGCCTAAGGTTCGATCCCTTCACATTTAATGTACATTCTTTCCAGTGTTTGTACTCCCCAATATCGCATACGTATTCAGTATTAACCCTTACCATCGGTTAATCGACTGAAATGGCATCCCATATTGGACTGTTTCAATGGGGGTTCACTGTAATTAAAAAAAATCTTCTAAAAATACAGGAGCCGTTATAGGTTTTTACAGGACTGGAATGCTTGCTCAACGCAAAATATGAGCAACCTTACAGGGTTAAAGGGCTCCAACTTCTCCGCTATTTACCTATACCTTGAATAGTACAGGGTTCATGCCTCCCCCACGCAAATTTGTACTTAGAGTGTCATAGGGAGGTAAAGCCAATGGTTGCTATATTTCGCCAATCACATTTTTTTCATTATCCTCTGTTTCTATTTGAGCTATTTATTATAATCCACTTCTAGCTTGCTAAGCCCGTAACATTTTGAGAACACCTTCCTTGTGTATTGCCGTCTCATAACGCTGAGTCAGGTGTGGGACCTTTATGGATTGAATTCAGAGTTTTCAATCTTGTAGATTGTAGACGAAGACTGAAAAGCTCAGTCTGCTCTACTATTTACTTATAGCGTTGAGGGAGAAGTGGATTCACGTCTTTCCCAAACGCAAACTATTCCAGCCGTTGTTTGATCTCAGCTCGCTAATTTCATTCTCTGTTTCGTTAATTGCGAGACCATCTGAATCTACCAATACACCAGGGGCCCCGACCTATTTTGCACCTCGGACCGTTCTAATATTGAAAATATTCTTTCAGGCTGGTCGACGTGGGATGTAGATATGAATGGAATATAGCTGATAAGTCAAATATTTGTTATTCATAAGTGGCTGATACACTCATGTTTCTAAAGCGTTTATTTAACGAATTTAATTTTAGGATCCGAGGAAATGAATTCGTTTTTCTTTCACAAAGAAATATCCTCAGATTATATCATATATAGCGGATGATTTGTATAGTATTGCCAAATTAGCACTTTTCGCGCTAAATTCAACGTATTTCTTGTTTTTGCAACGCGAAAAAGTGCTAAATCAATGAAGGCGTCTAAAAAAAATTGAACATCATTCGGTGAGATTTTGACCATTATTAGTATCTATTTAGAACGTTTTGACCATTTTTGCCATTTTTTTGGTAATTCTTTTATCTAACGCTTTTTAGCGCTTTTTGGGAGTCAAACTAACGCGAAAATATTTTTGAGCTGGCGACGCTGGCTTTGCGGCCTGTTATGGTCCGCGACTTGGTGGTTGGGGACCACTTCAATAGACTACAAGCACAATACCAAATTCACCCCATCTTTCCCACCCACTTCTTGTCTGCTCTTCCTTCCTCCTCTCCTGTTCCCTCCCCGCCAGTTTGATCTCCTTGCCAAATATGCCCGTGCCAACTCGGCGCCATTTTATCGTTTCCGGTTTTGTAGGGAAACGGCGAGTTGACAAAATTTTTCAAACCAAAGAGCAACTCTTTTGAATGGGTGCAAAGGTCCATTAGACATTTTTGACAAGACCTTGATGTATGGTAATATTACTCGCTTCAGTGGTCAGTTGCGTGTCAACTTTTTCGTGTGTGTGTGTGTGTGGGGGGGGTGGAGCTAAAGGTTGATAACCAGCAAGGAAAAGGCAGTGGGACATGCTTTTCTTTCACACTCTGCTCTCTCTCTCTCTTTCCCTCTCACACACATACTCTCTCTCTCTTATCATTCCTTTGTTTCGTAGCAGTTCGTTATTCTGTCTCTCTTTATATATATATATATATATATATATATATATATATATATATATATATATATATGTATGTGTGTGTGTGTGTGTGGCTATAATCAGGCTAGCAGTATTACATAATGTAATAATAATATATCAATAATTATGCCACTCCTGAAATGTAATGGGTTCATTTCACAGAGTGCTCGATACATACAACTTTTTACTCATGAAGTTGAGTTGTTTTAGAGTAGAGCTGGAAATAGATAGAATGTGGATTCGCTACACAAACTACTTCATGTTTCTGCCCTCTTCGGGTCTCATCAGGCGAATGATGAGGCCTGAAGAGGGAAGAAACATGAGCTAGTTTGGTAGCAAAACCATATTCTACTATTTATATATATATATATATATATATATATATATATATATATATATATATATATATATATATATATATATATATATTTCAGTCTGATAAATACGATCTATCTCAGTCTGTCCATATCTATCTATGTCGGCCAATTAATCTTCATTTTCCATCATCTCAATTTATTCAAATTTCTCTTTCTATCCATTGCATCTGCTTATATCTATCCATCTATCTATCTATCTATCTATCTGTGACACTCTATTTGTTTGTAAACCTACCATTATAAACATTCTGACTGCCTTTCTATCTATTACCATCACCGTTGTCTTAAAGGAAGAGAACTCCAGGAAGAATACATTCTACATAAGAGATCATTATAAGAGGCTTAAAACTTAGTTGTCCTAAAAATTAACGATATAGGCCTGGTTTATTATTCAATAGAAACCAACACGTGACCAATGCTTTTTGTAAGCACGCTGTATTGGGGTGATCAATTAAAACATCAAAAAGGGCTGATAAATAAATAATTTACGTCCCTTGTCTTTCGTTGCACCGGAATTTTGAGAGGAGAGTATAGAACCAATGCATGCTCCTGCGAGTCTCCTATGGAGCTTGAACGTGGAACTTGACCTGCAAACCGAAAACCATGCAACGTGCACATGAAAGAATCTTGCTCAGCATCACATGGAGAGATCATGAAACATCACAATATATCAGAGGAAAAACAGGAGTCCAAGATATAGAATCCAATAAAAAACTCAAGTGGCAATGGGATGGTCATTTTGCAAGAATGGCACACCACCGATGGACATCACTACTCACAACATGGAGAAGAACAGTATGTAGTTTTTCTTTGAGTCAATTAATTCTCATTCTTGTGAAATATTGTGATATTGAAATATTCTGCAAGTATTAAAAATCTTAGATGTCCATTTTTGGTCTTTCTCGATCAATTTTTGGCTTATTTTTAAGTACAAAAATGCAGATTCTGGGACACTTATAATGTCATCATTAGCAGCTGGTAAAAGGTTGATCAGAATACTGTTCTGTTGATGACCTCACACCTCGCCCTTCCTTTCTATTTCTGTTTGACCGACCGACCGACCGACCGACCGAAAATTGTCTAATAGAATGTGCTCACACATCTAAAAATTGTAGAAGACGAGGTACTAAGTTGTAAAGCTGCAGAGTTGTGATGAAAATGTTTTTTGGAATCAGCTATACAGTAAGGCTGTATCTGAGATCTACTTTGGGGGATCATACAGGGGCCCATAGAAACTAACCTGCGCAGTCAGAGGCCCAGGGAACTCTAATTCTCCGCTGGTAATTAAAGAAATTTATACTTTCAGTCAATAATTAAACATCAAAATTTGAAGTCATTTGAGAAAATTCTATCGAAGAATAAATATGGTCAGAATGAATTTTATTTATGACATCATTGGCGTTTACCACTTGAAAACATCTATGAAGAGTAAAAAAAAACATCTAGAAACATCTAGATCCTGGGGAAACTAGATGTGATTTATGAATTATACCCATCAAAATAAGCACCCCAAACGGTCAAAATAGCTTTTTTTCCCCAAGTATTATAAAACAGATATTTTAGACGAGTTCCAGTGGAGTACTGATGTCAGTCTCAAAGTCAGTAGACAAAATAAACAATCAGGATAGAATCCTTAGCCACCTTTGGTGTCTACGGTTGTTTAATGGCCAATTTCGGGGCAGTTTCAAGACCATATAACCTACACTGAAGTACATATACGTAGCACCCCTTTGTGTCCAGCTGTTCGAGAGAAAAGAAGGATATTGAAAAGAAAGTAATGTCGGTTTAATTATTCATTGCGGTCAACGTTTTTGACCAAAACTGATTTGTTGTTTTTTCTTTGGTAAAAGAACGAATAAAGATGATGGTTAACGGAAATGACACTGGAAGCAGGAACGTGACGTCACCAACCGGAAGTCATTGTCTGGCCACAAATCACACAAAGAAATAACCAGAAAATAAAAACAAATCCCTAAGCCCACATTAAACATTGAAAGTTTACCGAAAAAAGTTATTGTGCTGTACAAAGCAAACCCTTATAAGAATTGTCTCGAAACCCGTCTCTCTATACGTGAAGAAAGAATATTTTTATGTTTGCTTGTTGGCGTGAGAAGGTGCGGGTTGACCGAACTGATATCAACTCGAATAATGGACGCAGTGTGCCGAGTTCAAAGTCTGGCTAGGACAATTTGTGTTCATCATCATTATCATCATCATCAGTCTTTTAACGTACATCGTTAGACTTAGACCTTCCTTAGGATCTGCCTCATTTGTCTATCATGGGCGTTGCAGAGCCAGTATATTCTAAAATTGTCTAACTCATCTCTCCACCTTGTATTCTGTCGGCCTCGGTTACGCATGTGATCTCTGGGGATCCATGTTGTGAGTCGTGATGTCCATCGGTTGTCTGCCATTCTTGTGACATGACCGGCCTGTTGCTATTCAAGTTTCCTAATAGATTCTATGATGTCTCTGACACCCATTTTCTTCCTCATATACTGTGCTGTCTTATGATCTCTCCATGTGAGGTTCAGCATGATTCTTTTATGTGCGCACCACATGTTTCTCAGTTTGTGGGTCTATCTCTTTGTTAGGTCCCATGTTCAAGCTCCATAAGTGACTATCGGGAGGATGCATTGGTTGTATACTTTTCTTTTTGGGATCATTGGGATCGTCTTGTTTTTGAAGGTTGAGCTTGCTCTGCCGAGGGCTTGCCATCCTACGGAGATTCTTCACTTGATTTCTTCTTTTGTAGGTTTCATAGAGATTCGTTGTCCTAGATAGATGAATCAATCTACTGCCCCAAGTTTTTCATCTTCGATTTTGACTGTTATGTCTTGTCTATCATGGTTGTCGCAGAACCAGTACTTTCTCTGCACTAATGTCCATCTCGACTTCCCAGCTTTGTTTTAACAGTGTTGCCAATTTAGCATGTTTCAAGTTTTAGCACCGCAAAAATTCAGCTTTAAGGGTCATTTTCCAGCAACTTTCCTTGCCATTTCAGACAAATCTAGCTATTTTCAGCTATCAAAAAGTCTTAAGAAAGCTAACTGAGTTTTGGTGTTTATGACGTTTGGAGGTCGATTTAATACGAAAATAAGTTTTGAGTTGGCAGCATTGTGAAAAAATTGCAGAGGGCGAAGTGAGTAACACCAACCCCAGGTGCTATCTCCCCCAAGTCAATTTCATACATTACAAAGGGTTCGAGTATGTATTAATGTGATATGTGGAACATGAGCTTTCAATACAGCGGTTAAGCAACGTCGTGCTTGGTCAGTACCTTGATGGGTGCCGTAATCAGCATTCCCAGTGGCAATGCTGATCTCAAAACATATCGATCACTTAGTTTCTTTGGAAAAAAAACTTTAGCATAGTGTACAAGGAGATTGAACTTGGGCATAATACTTCCTCTATACTAAGCGCCCATGGATAGCAGCTAAAAGCTGTTCACTCATGCTCAACCATGGGCCCTAAGATAGAAGTATGCACGACTAGAGCCACACCTAGCTTGAGGGCACTACTTATTTTGTTGGTTAGCGTGACAACGGACTATAAATGTATCACAAAAATTAAGCAAAGGCACATTCCAATCAGGCACGGACACACATGCAGCTATACGCACACACAAGTACGTACACATATACAGGGTGTTTCAATAAGGCCATATCCTGACTTGTAATTAGCTAAGTATTCATATGAATTTTTCGCTGTGGAATATTCGTTCTATGTTATTTATATTCAGTACTGAATTAAGTGCACTAATAAGAAAGGGGATTATGTTGAAAAATAAATATTTGTTGTGTAAAAAAATAATTATTGGTATACCTACATATACATGCACGCACACGCACACGCATACATGTGAAATATATAAATTATATATATATATATATATATATGTGTGTGTGTGTGTGTGTGTGTATGTGTGTGTAGTATATATGCTTACTCACATAGTTGTGTGAATATATTCATAAATCAAAATAACTGTTTTGTTTTTAAATCCCCGAAACTGATACATAATGAACAACTGAAGATTCCTGCAAAAAAATCCCACACATATTACGATTATATCTAATTCTGTGTAAAATATAAAACCTTTGAAAATCTTATATTAATTGCATTGATAGATATTTAAAAAAATTGACTGAAAAGAGATGAATTGAACAAAATTCTTTAGTATTTTTAGTGTTAAAGGCTGTAGAGCTTTCCAGACTATGTACATATTAAATTTCCAGAAACTGTGCCATAGTAAGCAATTGAGAACCCCCTCAAGAAAAACTCACTTATAATTTTTGTGTTAACGCTCAAGTAAGTGAAATCTAGTTTACATAGTAATCTCGTTAGTTCTTACAGTAGTAAAATTTTAAAGGCTATAAATACGTATAGTTCCTTTGTCCAACAGATAAAAACGATGATTGGTTACGGGAAGTTGCCAAAAAGCAGAAGATTCTTGAACATAATGGTTAATATTTTGTTCAATAAAGTTATTAAAAATAGAATTTTCAAGTTGACTTTTCTTGCTTACGTACAAGATAACGTATGACCGGATTTCATGAATGTAAACATAGCCTAAACATTTTTATGAATGAAGGACGTCTGCCTGAATACACATTACTTAGCTCCATGCTCCTCCTGCAAATAAGAAACGTGGTCGACAGATTACAATCTAGACTTCAGCGAATGATCAAGATATGAGAAAAATAAAAAAGTGTAACTTGATCGTTTTTTCAACTTTTAAATACATATTTTGAAATTCGTCGTTTGCCTTTCATGCGTCATGATCATTATCGTCTCTGATCAAACTTGTAATTATATCTTACATTAATTGCATTAACCGATATTTGAAAATAATTGACTGAAGTGATGTAAAAATGTTTATAATAGAACTCTATTACATCTTTATCGTCTGAAGCAGTAAAGACTTACACACACACACACACACATATATTATTGTGTCACCTACAGAAGGTTGTTTCGATGTGTTACATCTCTTCAGTGGGGCTATGGACTTTCCATTATCCCATCCAGTACTACGAGGCAGGATTTAAACCTTAACTTCGGTCCCGGAGGCTGATATCCTACCTCTGGACTACGAGACTGGACGGTCAGTTAGGCTGAATTTAAGCTGTATGTTTATTTATTGTGCTCAACCCTGAATAGAGGAGCATATATATATATATATATATATATATATATATATATATATATATATATATATATATATATATATATATTATATATATATATATATGGCTTGGCTTTGCGAACGACAATTGTTGGGATGGTTTCCACAGCAGTAGGACCACGACGGGGCTCGTCTACGGAATAACCTTATAGCCTATGCAATGATGTTTTTTAGGTGACCTTTTGAACCAAGGGTTTGCATCCTGTATGTATACATGCCACGCATAAATGAATCACTTCTATGATCTCCTATCTAGATTTATCGAAAAAAAAGAACAAAAACAGCGCAAGGTTGGGCATTGTGACCCAAAATGACCACCGAGCCCCCCAAAAGCTTTTTTTCGGGAAAAAATGTGTATTCAGATGATGCCTAATACAAAATTTTCAGGTTGTAGCCATCAAAATGTGACCAACAGCCCCCGGACACGTACACAGACGTACAGACGAGTAAAGAGGGAAGAATCTGTAGCCCTATCGGTCGGTAGGTCGAACGGACCATTTGTGGGGCCACAGTGATTCAATATATGATTAGTAGAGATTGATACACACAGCGGAAAGGAGCAAGGAAAAGGTACGAGAGACGGAAGCAGAAAGAGAGAGAGAGAGAGAGTTTGTGCGTGAGAGAGAGAGAGAGAGAGAGAGTGTGTGTGTATGTGAGGGAGAGAGAGAGACTGTAGTTGGGAGGTGTGGGTAGTATATGGGAACGTAGAAAAACTCACTTAATACAGAAATAAAACACTCGCTTATAATAACTTTGAGCTTCTGTTTCTGAAAAAAAGAACTCGACAAAGAAAAAATCACACGATCCTAATTAAGAAAGACAAGAATTAATAATCAGTGACAATAACCCCTCCTTCCCTGCGACAGTTTTTTTAATGTCACGGTAGAAAAAAACAATGGAAACTCAAGTTCTTGTGATTTTTGAAAAACTTTTACTTTTGACCTCATCTGAAACAACTTAATTATCATTGTCTCTTTCGTCGGTATCAACCTCTGATGAAAGGATAATCACTCGAAAGCAAGAGATCACTATGGCCAAGTGGTAGAGTGCTTGATCACGTTTTGGCAGGCTGTGGTTCAATCCACAGCCGAGTCTCACCAAATAGTTTTACGTCAACTGCTCTATGGATTGAGCTACCGTAGTACATGGGTGAGCTTCTCAAAGTATAAACTGATACGAGCGTGAATATAACCTTGACCATTGGTTTCAAAACTGTGATCTGCAGACACATGGAACCCGACTAATGATGATCGGGGTCCACGGCAGAGTTCCTTCAAAACCTGTCATTGGAAATCTTGTTAAAGAGAAATAATCGATTACAAGATGTGGAGATGAACTAGACAAATTTAGAAAATACTGGCCTTGCGACGCCCATGATAGAGATAGATGATGAATTGGAAAACAATTATTTTACACAATACCGTACCATATATTAGAATTCAAATAAATTTGGAATAAAAATAGTTTTTAAATGTCAAAAATGATCTATTATTGTAGTTTATTGATTACAGGATAAATGCTAAATGTGAATGCTAAAAATAGGGGCCTACCAGAATATTTCCTTCCATAGAAAGGGTCCTTGAGTTATAAAGTTTCGAAACCCTTGAGTTAGACCTTATCTTCAATCTTCTATCTGTGTTGTTTCTGTCGTGCTGAAGAAAACGAACGTAAATAACCCCGAGCGCATACCTCTGTCGACAACATTGTTACTAAAAACTAAATCAAAATCAGTTCAGCTGCAGCTCATGGGAGGTTGTGTAAAAGATCTTGGATCCGCTCCAAAATTTTAATTAATTAGCCCATATCCCACCTTTCCACCAAATACCATTGAAATTCATAGAGAACTTTTGGAGATATTGTATGGACAAAGATAAGTGAACACACGAATGCATGAAAAAATATTTTCCAATGGAAAGAAAATCCTTGGTCTGCCCCCAAATCTAACCAGTTCTCCCTTACTTTATACTCCTTACTTCCACTAAATGCTATTGAAATTCTGAGAACTTTTGGAGATATTGTTTGGACAAAGAGACAGACGGATAGACAGACAAACAGACAAACACCCGTGAATGCATGTACATTTTTCCATTTCGGTAGTAGAGATAGGTAATCTTGATATCACACATCACATTATCACTTATCTGGCCCGTTGGCAATATGTGAAATAGACTTCAGGGCGACTAACACCCGGAGTGGCGTCACTGAGATTTTATACCGTCAACCAGAACTACCAAAATAGCTTTCTTCAGTTTTCAAGTAGGTCTGGCTGGGTATATATGTATAACACATACAGGTCTCACCAAAGGAGCTAGAGGACTGAATATTTTGACATTTACTCACTACTATGTCTAGAAAAAAATGCTTTTTGTTTTGTGAAAATTCGCTCGCCTTAATGATTTTTAGGGGTGGGTTCAGTTTGTAATGTAAGTTTATGCTAAAAAGTGTTTACTGACCACCCCGCCAAAAAAAGATGAGAAAAGTAGTTTATCTATTGCTCACCCTTTTTTCTATTTTTTGATTGATCATCCCCAACATCCCCTGCTGAAAGACGTTGGTCATGTGACAGTTTCTATTGAGTGACTAACCATAACTGTTCTTAAATCCTTTTCCTTTTCTCTTGTGACCTTTGGAATATTTTCTTCTTTTCGTTTAACCTTCGTCCTACCTTCTATGTAGTCATTGCATTTTGCAACTCCTAAAATCCACCTCCTTCCTCTTCTTTTTTCTTCTTCTTCTTTCCCTTCTTTTTTTCGTCTACTCCTTCTCCTTTATTCTTCTTTTCTTCTTCTTTTTCTTCCTTTTCCTCTTCTTTTCTTATTGTTTTTGTTCTTCAGTTTTTCTCTCTCTCTTCATTTTCTTTCATATTCTCTAATGTTCTTCTACCCATCCCCTTCTTCTTCTTCTTCTTCTACTTCTTCTTCTCATTATTATTATTATTATTATTATTATTATTATTATTATTATTATTATTATTATCATCATCCTTTTTCTTCTTTTTTTTTCTTCTTTTTCTTCCCTTTCTTCTTCTTTTCTTGCAGTTGTTCTTCATTTTTCGTCTCTCCATTTTCTTTCATTTTCTTCTCCATTGTTTTCCTACCCATCCCATTTTTCTTCTTATCCTTTTTTCTTCTTTTTCTTTTTTTTCTCCTTCTCTTTCTTTTTCTTCTTTGTGCTGTTGTTGTTTTTCATTTCTCCCACTCTTTTCATTTTCTCTAATCTTCTTCGTCTTCGTTCTTCTCCCCATCCCTTCTTCTTCTTTTTGTTATTGTTCTTCATTCTTTCTTCTCTTTTCTTGTTCATATCTCGATTCTTCCTCTCCTCTCCACTCCCTTCTTCTTCTTCTTCTTCTTCTTCTTCTTCTTCTTCTTCTTCTTCTTCTTCTTCTTCTTCTTCTTCTTTACACATTATCTACCCTACTTCCCATTCACAAAAATCCTCATTCAGCTCCGTCACCCCAACACGTCTCCGCCTACCATATCTTCATCATACACCATCGCTATGACAATCAGTTCCATCCTTCAGCGAATCCTCCTAAGCCTCCTCCACCTAATAGGGGTCGTCCCTATCAATATTATGGCCCCCTAATTGTAAATTAAGAAAGATCAGGCAAAATCAAATAGGCCACTAACATATCTGCCAGCCCACCTTTTTTTCTTGACATCTTTTTACAACAATGGCCCCTATCTCTTTAATTGTATGTTTAAGCCTATCTCTACGCGACCTTTTATGTGATGTCCTATAATATGTGTCGTTTGCGTATATCCCTTGATTGCGCAGTGATTAAGACGAATACTTCGTTACTTTTTTGATGTCTGTTTGTCAGTCGCTTTTCTTCTGAGAAGAGGGTAAAGGGTGGCCAGACTGAGGGTTTTTTTCAACACCATATTTTACTTGCCGCTTATCATTTATTATTAATTTTCCCCGGATTATGTTTACGTACTTTTCGTTGCTTCATTCCACCATCTTTGATTTTTCTCTTTTGCTTCCTCTTCAGTTCCTTTATCTTTATCTTCTTCCTTATCTTCTTTCTCTTTCTGTTTGTTTGTTTGTATTTTTCTTTCTCTATTTTTTTCTTCTTCTCTCTGTCTATTTCACTTCATTTCATTACTTTTTTCTTTCTTTTTTTCCTCGTTTCTTTCCTTCTTCCCTTCTTCTGTCTCATGATATTCTATCAACATATTTGTTTAGCTTAATATAGCACAAGGCTAAATGAATAGCGTGCATGGGGCTAGAAAATCATATTACACTCACCCTCCAAATAGTGAGGGCTTTCTTACCTGCTTTCAGAATCAGCATGTGAAATCCCTGCACTCAACCTGGGCTCGCAATCGACATTTAAAATTGGAAATCCATAACTGTTTCGGCCGAGGGCCACACCGAGTCAATTTTATTTATATTAAATGAAAAAACGTGTTAAAAAATTTGTGTTAGTAGATTTATACAATTGCTCTGCGCATGCTCTCTGAAAGAATTCACTAAAATTATTTTTTAAAATGCTTTTTATCTTGCACATCTCATATCATCAATCTTTACCTTACTCTACTTTCAATATCTTCCTTTTCTGATTTGTGTATATTTTCCTGCGGTTAGATATATTCTTGTGCCTGTAAAATCTGCAGTAGCTAACAGTACATATGAAGAACAAATGAAGAATACATCAGAAACAGACCTGTAAAGATTCAATGTCAAGAATGAGTGGAAATCGTGTCCAGGAGCAGGGAGGGATTTTTCGGGGCCTTTTAAGAGAGTCTAGGAGCATGCTCCTCCGGAAATTTCGATGAATAATTTGTTGGATAAAATTGTGTTTCAGGTTATATCAGCAACCGAAATTAAGTGTTCTGTAGTGGTCTTTTAAAAACATGTTCCATCGAAGATAAGATTTTCATTCGAAATCCAAACTAATTTAACAAATCTAAATAAATCTAACACTTATCATAATGCGTGAGAATTATCCTTCCATGTGTTGGTGTGAGATTGTGTCAAAATTTATAAGACTTAGAAGATGTGCAGGAAATAAAAACAGATCGTAAGATGACAAATTGAAAAAAAGTGAGATTGGTAGACCAACCAAAATTGCAGTATTACACACTGATTTAGTGACTGCCTCTTGGTCGTTATATCCGCGGTCTCTTATAAAATGTCTGTCGTAGTTGGTAAGTTAGATAGAAAAGGCATCAAGCTTAAGACTTTGAATTTTCTTCTGATTACACTACGAGTAGAAAAGTCATATACTCTGGTTCAGTTGAAGATGTCAAGTTCAGGGCTCCATGTTTCGACCAACGGATTGGGCAAGTCGATAAAGCGTTGGTTAAATGTATCAAGCATGTCGCCTTGGGGTCGTGAATTCAATCCTCGGGTTGGATAGTGCAAAAACAAAAACGAAAAAACAAAAACAAAAAAATAAACAAACTAGCATTCCAAGGAGAATTATGAATCACCAACATCCATATGAGCTGTGTTAGTGTTGGTCAATTAAAAAATTGGAAAAAGGGCTGATGAATGAATAGGTTACTTCTCTCGGCTTTTGTTGGGTCGTGATGACTAAACAAGGTGTGTTTTTTCAAAAAACAAGCGGGAACTAACTATCGTAAATTTATCATAAACTTACATTGCATATTGACCATCCCTGAAAATTCATTTTAGAGGAGGTTTAAAAAAAAAAGAAAATATTTACCCTTCTCATTGAGAGGAGTGTGTATGCAAATTTTAAAGGCTTGGCTTAGTCCAGATAGATACATAGATAAATATGAATGTTAAATAAGATAAATAACATAGGACCAGTAACAGTCTCTTGTGGATAGCGGCGATTGATAAACTGGTTCAGCGGAAATGACCGACTAACGACGTCGGAAAGCTGAATCAACTAGAGGGAATTAACTGATGCGATACTTCGACATGGATACGACTGACATGGTCAATGGTATGAGATCAATCTGCCCCCCCCCCCGATCAAATAAAAGGTTCGGTTCCCCAAAGGGTTAACAACTACGTACTAGGAACAACGCCCGAAATATTGTGACTATGAAAACCACGATAGGGACACTAGTTCATGTAAATCCGTGTATAATAATGGTAATTCCTTATCTCTGAGTTTCAGACAAATATTACCGGTATACCTTTACTCAAATAAAGATATCCAACACTTTTCGAAAGTTCGATTTACGTCACTTTTTTGCTTTAACGAAAAAAAGGCGTAAAACGAAAATATCATTCAGCGTATGTTTTGCATCGATCTGCTTATAGATACATTGCACATCCCCTTCCCCCCTACACCTGAATCTCCGACACTTCCCATCATCCCAAGGTTCAATGACTCAGCCTAACATACCATCATAACCATCTTTTGGATCTTTGGACGCTAAAAGATTTTCCTATTTAGATCAATGGCCATCGCTTTTTTCTTTACGCCATTTCAGCTTATCAAATATTTTTTACTACCCGTCAAAAACGACTGCCTAATTTATGTATTGATTGGCATTAAAGATCAGAAACGTAATTTTTTCGGTAATTTATTTATTTAGGTTATTGATTATCAACGTTTTCTAATTTCAATTTTTATGTCCCAATTTTGAAATTAGATTGGACATTATAGATGTAAGAAAAAAAAAGATGAGTATAGTTAGTTCGAAAAAATAATAATATTAAATTAATTTAGATAAATTGATGAAAGAAAAAAATATCGTATGTGTTTTTTGTGAGCGAGAAATCAACAAAAAATGACTGGAATATGTAAGTATACTTTTGGATAGCTGGGAAACCTAATGTCCGTATTCAGTGGAAATTTCAATAGCTTATGTTGGTTTCGCTAAAGAATGGTTATTCAAATTTCTTGGTATCGGGGCCCCAGTTTGATTTTATGTAATAACCAACTGACATGTTATAAACAATCCATTGTATCGCAAGCTTAAGGAATAAACTCGATACAACAAATAAAATGGAATACTTAACGCTCTCAAAGTTCAAATGCAAGAATACATGTTTGTTTCAAAGGCGTTGATGCGTGGAGTGTACTTGTTCTACTGTTCGTCTATGAATTGTGTCTTGCCAACCATCGCATTCCCTCTCTTTAAGTAAACCTCTGTTGACGTTTTCCGACTATGTCAAGGCTACTATCGATCTAGTAAACAGAACGCTTTATTGTTGGAAAGGGTAATGATTAGATTATAAGACAAATTGAAATTTCAAATCCTAATTATTTAATTTTCAGCAAATTTTTTTCGACTTATTCGTTATTTATTCATTTGTCTCTTGCAAACCTAAAATCATACCGGAGAAAAAGTGTAAAAGAGTCCATAAATCTAGGCTTATATAACAGCAATAAATCATTGAATGAGCGACTTCTTTATAGCTTTAAACTGTTTAATTCAACGACGATACAGATTATATGATACATTATTAATCAAATTAGTATCATAATTTGCGCATCTATTATAGTGATCGGCCTGCCAGCATTGCTCCAGGTAGTTTGGTCTCTTTTGCTTATCATGGTGTTGTTTATTTTGAAATTGCGATAAAAACAGTTCAAAATTTAATGTGCTCCGTCAAGTAACTTACACGCTGCAATTTGCTTCATAGAACTGGAAACGAAACTAAAACTATAATGAATTTTATCGCATCATCATCACCATCATCATCATCAATCTTTTAATATCCATCGTTGGATATAGACCTTCTCCAGGATCTGCCACATTTCTCTATGATGGGCGTCGCGGGGCCAATATGTTTTGAATTTGTCTAGTTCATCTCCCTATCTTGTATTTTGTCGGCCCCGGTTTAGCAGGTGATCTCTGGGGATCCATGTTGTGAGTCATGATGTCCATCGGTTGTCTGACATTCTCGCAACATAACCAGTCCATTGCCATTTTAGTTTTCTAATAGATTCTATGATGTCTCTGACTCCCGTTTTCTTCCCGATGTATTGTTCTTTCTTGTGATCTCTCCATGTGAGGTTGAGCATTATTTTCTCATGTGCACGCTGTATGCTTCTCAGTCTTTGAGTCTGTCTCTTGGTTAGGTTCCATGTTTCAGCTCCATAAGTGACTATCTGGAGGATGTATTGGTTGTTTAGTCTTCTTCTTAGGAATATTGGGATCGTCTTGTTTTTGAAGATTGAGCTTGCTCTGCTCAAGGCTTGCCATCCTTGGGTGATTTTCCGCTTGATTTCTTCTTCTTAAAGGGGTTCCAAAGAGATTTGTCATCGTATAATGGCAATGAAAAGATTACAAAAAATATAAACAATCGTTGGAAATAGTGTCAAGACAAATTACGGAATAAATCTTTTTCAAAGTTGATATATCTACCAATCAAAGAAGGGCCCGACTTGAAGGGGCCCACCGGGAGATTTTTCAGTATCCTGATGTGTCAGTTCGCGACTTGTCGGAACCCATACTTTGAAGAACCCTGCACGGAAGAACACTGCAAAAAATCTACGCGAGCCGAGAAACCACGTCGCAGAACAAAGTTCTGTAATTTCATGACGGTATTTGCTTTACTCAAATATCTGTATTTGGAGGAAACTTAACTAGTTTGCATTGGTTTCACTAAAGATGGCCACAAAAAAGACTACGACAGCCGACAAACCACGTCAGAGAACAAGCTTCTGTAATTTTAATTTTTATTATATGTCAAGCTCTTCTTTTTCGGGTCGTCTGCTGATTGAGTCTTTGTTGTCGTTCTGTACTAAGGTATATTTATCTCCCCTTGAATTAAAAGAGTCAGCAGAATAATACACTCCATTATTAAGAACTTCGCGTCTTTTCCTTTTTTCTTTAAAAGCAGTTTCTCTTCCTTTTTTTTCTTCTTTTAAGATAAACTTCTATTCTTTTTTTTAGATTGATTTCTACTATTTTTTTAAATCAATTTCTTCGCCTTTTCTCTTTTTGATCTATTTCGTTCCCTCTCTTTCTTTTAGATCTGTTTTTTACCTTTTTTTATAAACCATCATTTTTCCCGATGCCTTGTTATCCCAACTCTTTCTCTCCCTTCTTTTCGTTCAATTTATTCAAAACTTTTTCCATCTGTGTTTCTTTCATTCTCTTTGTCTTCTATTACTAATCTCTATATTTTTTTCACCATTTCTTCTTTATCACTTATTTTTTTCACTCTTATTTATTTCTCATTTTACTACAATCCTTTTTCTGCCTTTTCGTCCATCTAGAAAAATTTTTCAAAATTTTTTTGCTGTTTGCCTTTGTCCTTTCATATTCCTCATTTTTCTTCTTCTTTCTTATTTTTCATACTCTTTCTTTTTCTTGTTCTTGCTCTTTTAGTTGTTGTTTTCTAATCGTTTTTGCTGATCTTCTTCTTTTCTTTTTCTTCTATTTGTTCGTGTGGTTGTTGTTGTTTTCTTCTTCCTCTTCTTCTTCTTCTTCTTCTCCTTCTTCTTCATCCTCTTCTTCCAATTGTTGTTGTTCGTTTCGTGTTTGTCTCTTTATTTGTCTTGTTCTCCTTGTTCTGGTTGTTGTTGGTCTTCTTCATTTTCTTCTCAATCTTGTTCTTCTTCTCCTTGTTTTCTTATTCTTTTTCCATTTTTCGTTTCCTCCCATCCTTTTTTTTCGTCCATCCCCACCTCTCTTTCCGTCCCCACCACCTTCTTCCCACCACCTTCTCCACGCTCCTGTCCCATTCCAGATTTTCACTTCACCCCGTTCCACTGTCCCCGCCCTCGTCATTACCCCTTGTCTTCTAATCTAACGGCTCCTGTCTTTTCGACTCTTTTCACTGTCGTCTGCAACGCATCATTAATTTGAAGCCATCTTTGAGATTCTTTGATTCGGGTCCGATTTTCTAAAAGAAAAAAAAAATATTCTGCTTTTTTTGTCACTTCTTTCTTGTGAAAAAGAATATTTTTAAAGAAAGCTATATTTATTCTTCTTTCTATTTCTCCGATTTTTTTGCTTCGCGTCCTTTTTTCTCTCACCTTGGTCCTGTCTTTTTCGTTGTTGTTTTTTTCTTTGAAATTATTTGATTCATACATTCATTTATTTTTTCTAAATTATTTTGTATTTTCCTTCTTTATATTACTATTATTTTAATCAGAATCAAGAGGGGCTGTTAACGTTCAGACGAGATCTCGTTCAAAATCCGTGTTTAACAGATTTCTAAAATTATGTGGATGAAATCATTTTTTTAGCCTGTGCTTCGACAAAAAGCAAATCAAATTGGGAAAAGGGAAATAAATTAATATAACAGAGATAAAAATTAAACAAAATGTTTTTTTTTTGATGAAAGGGTACGGAGGAAAACATGCTTTAGACAAATTATGAAAGGGAATCATGGTGAGAGAAGATGGGTAAAAGACATAGAGAAAAGAAAGAAATGAAGAAAAACGGAAAAGAAGAGAGAGAGAGAGAGAGAGAGAGAGAGAGAGAGAGATAGAGAGAGATAGAGAGAGAGAGAGGGATAGAGGAAAGATAGGGAGAGAAGAAAGAGCAACAAAAAACTGAAAAAACAAAAATGAAGGAAGTGGAAAGAAGAAGAAAGAGAGAGAGAGAGAGTGGGGGGAGGGGCAGGGAGAAGAGAGACGGAAGATAGTGAAAAAAAAGCAAAAAAAGCAAAAATAGAAACAAAACAGGTCTGGTTTGTCACTCAACTGAAACCATCACATGGCCAGCATCTTTGGCAGCATGCTGTGTTGGGGACGTTCAATTAAAGCATTGGAAGAAGGGGAGAACAACGAATAAGTTCACTCGTCTTTTGATAGGAAATAATCAATGAAAAGTCTGAATTTTCAAAAAACAAACTATGGACCAATTAGCATAAACTTCCATCGCAATCTGAACCCCCACTAAAAATCTATCTGGGTGGGGATGAATTTGAAAAAGCAGAACATTTTTTTTGAACATATGGAGTAAATTTTCAACCCTTTTGATGGGACCTGTGCACGTGATACATACATACATACATACACAGGGCCTATAGTTGGTGTCACCACCTTCCTTCTAGAACTGGCTCTCTTCCCAGGATATCTTGAATTTTGGTGATATTTTGTAGTAATACTCATTGTTATTCATCATGATTCTCCTATATTATTGAATGCAGGGGCATATAACTAAAAATCCACAGGAAATATTGCGTGGATATTCACGGGCGTATACCGTAATGTAAACACATACACACACACACACACACACACATATATATATATATATATATATATATATATATAGAGAGAGAGAGAGAGAGAGGGGGGGGGAGAGAAAGAGAGAGGGAGAGATATATATAGATATGAATAGACTATGATTGATATGAACAGACTGATAGATATGAACAGATTGAGAAAGATAGATTTCAACAGTCTGCTAAAGATAGATAAATAGATAGAGACCAAAGATGCTCTGCAACTAGTAACATGAATACTACTACCCCAATCATCCCTTAGAGTATAAGAGAGGCTCCATGGTTGGAATCCCCAGAAACAAACTCGCCTCATTTATGCCGAGTCCTGCTCCAAGATGGGAATACTGAGTATAAAGTACTCCACTCTGATCGCAGCACAACGTAAGAGGTAAAAGTCCCGAAGACCTTTGCGAC
Organism: Thysanoteuthis rhombus; assembly: GCA_963457665.1. NCBI lineage: Eukaryota > Metazoa > Mollusca > Cephalopoda > Oegopsida > Thysanoteuthidae > Thysanoteuthis > Thysanoteuthis major. Next base: position 24,788,468 of record OY735239.1, read on the forward strand.
TAAGTTGGAGGAAACAGATATCCAGATAGTGTCATCGTTGGAGAGTATATCAATTGGACATCCTTGAACCGAAAAATTAAAATCTAAAATGCTAAAAAATCCGTATCTCTTTAAAAGCTGACTTCACATCACGAGTGGAAAATATCGTATCATCGTATTTGTGGTGGAGGGTACTTTTTTGGTTATACATGTGTGTGTCTATGATTGTGTGTTTCAGTGCTCCTGGCTGCACCATTTTGTCCACAGACTTGAAAATTACCATCTATAATATTTTCAATTTTTTTCTTGATATTTTTGATTTTCAGAAAAAAACATTTTTTCACGAGGGCCTTATTTTGACATGTTTATTAACATCATCCAGATTCTCCTGAATCTAGATGTTTTTTTACACTATTTTACGCATTTCCAGTAGAAAACGCCAGTGATGTCATAATTAGAAATTATTCTAACTATATCTATCCGTTTTTTTTTACATGACTTCAACTATACTACCATGGTTCTATCATTGAATGTGATGGCGAGTTACATCTATTTTTATTGTAAATACTTATGCGTAAATAATCATAAGAAAATCATTACTTACCAATTGTATGTAAATTCAGAGTTAGTTCTGAAGGTGACACAAAACAATAACATCAATAGATGGGCGGCTGTGGTTATGAGACCTTATCTTTCTGATGGTTCAGTTCACACAAACTTTCAGGCGCTAAATCATGAAAAATATTGTATAAATCACCTCCATGGTATGTGTAGAAGGTATTTCAAAAATTGAATGTTTTTTGAGTTTTAACTTTGGTCCTGTCCCCAAGATATCTCTTATCACACCCCTTATTCTTGCTGTTTTAGTTCCCCTATTGTCTTCCTTTATCATTCAGCTGAATTCTAATATCCATCATTCATATATATCACCGTCAGCGTGTGAACACTATTAATAAGTCGTTACGTGGCCTTCAGGACATAAACAAAGGCTGACAATCAGAAAGAAGGATGAATCAAAGGTACTATTCGGATTTCAGTCTGCTGTGAGCAGTAAGAGCAAGCATGGCTTAAAAGAGCTCTCATAAGGGGCGTTGGTTCGAATCCTACCTGAGATTTTTCTTTATTTTCCAATCAACACCGATCATAAGTAATTTGGTTCTTCATCGTATATATATATATATATATATATATATATATATATATATATATATATATATATATATATATATATATATATATATATACAAAGCAAAATCTGTTGTTGAAAATGAAACAAATTATTTCATTCATATGTTCTGTCGTGTTACCGACTTCTTCAGAAAGTAAAATATAACATATCAATATGATAAATTGCCCTATTTCCGTTTTCCAAATTGTCATTATTCTAATAACCAGCTTGATAAATTCATATCATATCCGAACACCGTACGTGTATCTGTCAATTTTGTCTGATGAAAAAATGTTTTGCTCCCAAAATTGACGAATAACATCCATGTCACCATTGAATAATTATGAAGCTTAGTTCACCTAGTTTAACACGACAAAAATTCTATTTCTACGTCTCTCAAGATTTTATAATTACGTCACTATTCCACGTCACTTCGGTCACGTAAAAAAACATTACAACTAAAACTTATATGAAAAAAAATCATGTTTTACTCATACTTATTATTATTATTATTATTACTACTACTATTATTATTATTATTATTATTATTATTATTATTATTATTATTATTATTATTATTATTATTATTATTATTATCAAAAGAAAAACAAGACTTGAAAAAATTATATATGATATATATAATGAAATGAAACTGAAAAATTTCGATATATTGTATATCTTCTTCAGTCAAAATACAAATGTAAAACAGAATTGAAAACGTTAATGGCGTGTTCTACACAGAAAAATGTAATATAGTTCGAACGTCACACATTTTTCCTTCTCTTGAAATACCATCAAACAAGGCTATATCGATTATTATTATTATTATTATTATTATTATTATTATTATTATTATTATTATTATTATTATTATTATTATTATTATTATCAAGTATCTCTTGTAATCTTTATCATTATGTCATAACAGAAAGGTAAATCAACCAATGAGATCAACGCACAAACAAAGAAGAAATTTGCACATATACTTATTATATGTTTAGATTAATATTCCTCGTTTTTAGTTTCATTATCATTGTCATGACAGAAATGTAAATGACGGCGATGATGATGAACTGACTAATATAGACCAATTATAAATTACTACGTCACAACAAATCCTACTACTACGTAACTTTCCCATGTCACTTCTGGTGACGTAGAAAAAGTGTTACACGTAAAGAAATATATGAATATACCTTGAAATTTATGTATGTGGATTATTTTAGTTATTCATCTTTTTATCATAACAGAAATCAAAATGACGGTGATGATGATGATTAACCAATAATAAACTTCTACGTCATCAAAAGTTCTATGACTACGTCAATTTTGGTGACGTAGTAAAATGTTACACCCACAAATTATAAGAATACACGTTGTATTTTATGTGTATGGATTATTACTTTTATTCTTCATTTATTCGTTTTATTATAACTGAAATAAAAATGGCGTTGAAAATGATGAACTGACTAATGTAGACCAATAATGAATAATTTGAGCAGGCATGCGTGTCTGCTTTCACGCATGCGTGGCCAACGACATTCTATGGTCAGCTTATTGGTGCGATTACGACACGTGACTCAACCACCAGACACCCACCATAGGACGAAACACGTGGATTAGTAAAATAAAGGAAATTATAATGCAAGAATTCGAAACGGAAGTGAGGTGACACATATACGCAGCCGCATTCAATGCAAAAATATCGAAATAAATGAATATTTATTCTAGAGTTCCTGACGTGATCATTGATTTGTTTCATTAAAATCCCTGTTTAATTTTGGCATCTTTTTTTTCTGGTGTTTTAAGCGGAAGTCTAGGGACGTGTAACAAACGAACACGCGTGTAATCGTGTAATTTTGGGGATTTACTGGTGGGCTGGGAGAGTCAAGTGGACAATCAGTTGACCAGCTGAATATGGGAACAAGGGTATAGAAGAAAGAGAGAAAGAATGAAAGAACGAAAAAGAAAGTTGAAGATATTAAAGATAAATAAATAAATAACGTATATGTGATAGAAAGAAAGACAGAAAGAAGAGCGGAAAGAAAGAAAGGAAGGAAGGAAGTTAGAGGAAGTGAAAATAAATGAATGAATGAATAAAGAATGGCCGATAAAGAAGCAAGTAAGAAAGAAAGAAGGAACCGAAAAGAAGAAAGGAAGAAAGCTAGAATGAAAGAAAGAAAAAGAAAGTTGGAGATATAAAAGATAAACAAATAAATAACATATATGTGATAGAAAGAAAGACCGAAAGAAGAGCGGAAAGAAAGAAAGAAAGGAAGGAAGTTAGAGGAAGTGACAATAAATGAATGAATGAATAAAGAGAGGCTAATAAAAAAGCAAGTAAGGAAGAAATACAGAACCAAAAAGAAGAAAGAAAGAAAGATGGTATGAAAGTAGATGAACGGAAAAAATGAAGAATAAATGATAGCAAGACAGAAATAAGGAGAGGAAGAGAGAAAGGGAGAAAGAAAGGAAGGAAGAAAAAGAAGATCAAATAAAGGATTAAAAAGCTAAAGATACTTAACGTAAATAAGTGAATGAATAACAAGATAAAAGACAGCTGATAGGAAGAACAGAAAGAAAAAAAAGAAAGGGAAAAGGAAAATACACGGGAAAATAAAGGAAAGAATGAAAAAGAAAGAGCGAGACAGATGAAACAAAAAAAAAGATAGCAAAGAAGAAATATGCTGCACAAAAAAAGACAATAAAAAGTAGATTGAAATGTAATGAAAAATGAAGAAAGAAAACGGAAATGATAGAAAGAGAGACAGAAAGAAACGAGAAAAAAAGGAAGTAAAAAAGAGAGGGAGGGAAAAGAAGAAAGGTAGACGGGAATGGAAATAGAAAGAAAAATGAAGGAAGGGAAAAAGAAAAATAGAAAATGAGAGAACGAACGAAAGGAAAACGAATAATGAAGGATTAAAAAGCTGAAGATAGTTAACATAAATAAGTGAATGAATAACAAGATAAAAGACAGCTGATAGGAAGAACAGAAAGAAAAAAAAGAAAGGGAAAAGGGAATGGAGACAATAAAAAAATCAATGTAGAAAAAATATAAAAAGTTGAAAATGAAGGTAAATGAAAAAGAGAGAAATGAAAAAAAAGAAACTAAAGTGAATGGAAAATCAATGAAAAATGAACGGAAAAAATGCCCATCCCCCCAAAAAATTTAAAATAGGGAGAAGAAAAAAGAAAGAAAGAAAGAGAGATAGCAAAAATGAAAAAAGAAAGAGAGACAGAAAGAAATGACTGGAAGAAGAATGGAAAATGGAGAACGGGATAAGCAAAGAAAGAAAAAAAAAGTGATAAAAAAGTGATAAAAAAGTGACTACAGAAATCTAATGAAAGATAATCTAAAAGAATGAAATAATTGAGAAAAATAAATTAATACGTGTCATATTTTGCCGTGGCGGGTCGGCAAATAAACACTAGAAACATAGATGAATAAAGATTTTTTTTATACTTCTAATTTTTATTATAGCGTTGGTGATGAATTCATAGAGTTAAATCAGTTTTATGACAGACAAAACCATTTTAAATGTGGTTTCCGTACGCGTGTGTACGCATGTGCACACCAACGTCTGCACCTGTGTGACTGCATGTTAATGTGCATGCGTTTACGGACGCGTTCCGTTAACTCTAAATAATTGACAAATAACTAAAAGGATAAATAAGAAACAATAGTCGAATTGGCTGCAAAAATAATTCAATTTTATTGTTCCCTCACTCTCCCTCTGCCTTCTTTTAACAACATTCTCCACCGAACATCTCTTCCTTTTTTTCCAGGAACATTAAGAGTGTGTAGTAAGTGAGAGTGACCACACACACTTCTAACAACGATTATAGTTTCTCCTTCAATAATTTTTCTTTTATTATTATTGTTAATTTTCTTCCCTCAGTTGTCGGCTAACAAATATTGGCTATTGTTGCTAACAAGAAAGACGGTCACAGTAAGCAATTCCATATTTGATTCATTCATTTCCCAAAATAAAAGAGTTTAAATAATGGCGGTTACACACGACTCCGGTGGGAGTTACGAAGAAACATCAAAACGAGGCTGCAGCAAATTTCTTTATTTTACAATTCATTTCTTGATTTGCAAAGTGAACTTGATCTTTTTTGTCTGTCTCGTTTGTCATTTACTTAAATATTATATTTGCTCTGTCAGCTATTCAGTTTATTTTTCTTTGTGATATTCCACGGTTTTTATTTTTCCAATAATTCATGTTTGGGTTTGAAGGAAGATTTAGTCTTATCGACTTTTCCTCTGTTTTTTTTACTACTAATTTTCCATCTAGTAACCAAAATATTGACCCTCAAACTGAGAACTATGCAACGTGCACATGAGAGAATCATGCTCAACCTCTCGTGGAGAGATCATAAGACAACACAGTAAATCAGAGAAAACACAGGAGTCTGATACATCATAGAAAGTTTTAGAAAACTCAAATGGCAATGGGCTGGACATGTTGCAAGAATGGTAGACAACCGCTGGACATCACAACCTACAACATGAATCTCAAGAGATCATATGCGAAACTGCGTCCGACAAAAAGTAAGCTGGCGTGACGAGCTAGATAAATTCAGGAGTTAACGGCTCCACGATGCCCATGATAGAGAGGTTTGGTGAATCTTATGGAAGGGTTATGTTGAACAATGGACACTAACAGAATGATATATATATATATATATATATATATATATATATATATATATATATATATATCACCATCAATGCAGTGATGGCAGTGCTGGATTGAGGGTATGCTGAGTTGGTTGGAGTCAGGCCTTCAGTACTCAAGCCTACCTTCAATTATCAGAAAAAAATGCCATGAGAAAAGCCCCAGTTTGAATCGCAGCCGGAGCCAATGCAACTCTGAGTGATGGGTAATGATTTCGATTCTCACTCCTGTGACTTCGTGTTAAAGTAAGCTGTATACACTCGCTAAATACTGAAACAGAATATACTTGCTAATTACCAATTTTTTTTAGTTTGTTAGTTATTGGGAAGCCAGTTAGGATCATACTCATTACAGTAGTAATGGTCAGCATCACAAGCTTGTTAACAATTACTACAGTGATGGTGATTTCATATTATTTCAGAAATAATCGGGGATTTCACTAATCCTCGGAGATTTCACGGAATGACTAGTTTCACAATCTTACCAAAGTATATAAACTGAAAAGTTTAACCTGTATTCAGTTGTTTATTCGCTTTTCATTTTTGTTAGGTTTGTAGTTTTAAATGGTTATTACTTCTATTTTACCAAGCATCAAAATAAATTGTTTATAACCGGTATATTGGCAATATGATTTATATTATCTTTCTTTTATGAGGTTTATAAACTTTTCCTGATTATTGCATTGGTTATTTATAATGTTGATATGAATTTCATTATTCCTACCCACTTTTTACTCTAGTATCACTAGTAAGATCGCAGAAATAAGTAGACGTCTCAGTGAATTATTTCCCCATTTCGGGACACTCAACTGCTGTATTTTTCCAACAAATATACGTAAATTCTCATCATTTCTCTTAAATTCATTTTGATATCGATTGTTAAACAAGAAAATCCTATAAGATGTGGGCATTCTCATGAGCCAATAGTTCAGCTAAGGTTTTGTGTGCCACGCAAAAATAAGTTTCAGTTTTGATAAAATACTCACATTGAATAAAGTAGTAAAATGTGTAAATATCATCATCATCATCATCATCATCATCATCATCATCACCAATCTTTTAACGTCCGTCGTTGGACATAGACCTTCCCCAGGATCCGCCACATTTGTCTATCATTGGCGTCAGAGCCAGGTTATTCTGAATTTGTCTTGCTCATCTCTCCATCTTGTATTTTGTCGGCATCGGTTTCGCATGTGATCTCTGGGGATCCATGTTGTGAGTCGCGATGTCAATCGGTTGTCTGTCATTCATGCAACATGGCCTGCCCATTGCCATTTAAGTTTCTTAATAGATTCTATGATGACTCTGACACCCGTTTTCTTCGTCATATACAGTGCTGTCTTATGATCTCCCCATCAGAGGTTGAGCATAATTCTCTCATGTGCACATCGCATGCTTCTCAGTTTGTTGGTCTGTCTCTTGGTTAGGTTCTATGTTTCAGTTCCATAAATGACTATCGGGAGAATGCATTGGTTGTATTCTTTTTAAGATTATTGGGATCATCTGGTTCTTGAAAGTTGAGCTTGCTCTGCCGAAGGCTTGCCATCTTAGGGAGATTCTTCACTTGATTTCTTCTTTAGGGGATTTCATAGAGATTCGTTGTCCTCAGTAGATGTAGAGGTCTACTTCCCCAAGTTTTTCATCTTCGATTTTGACAGTTGTCTTTTTATTTTCGATGTGATTGTTGCACATGACTTTCGTTTCACAGGTTCTTGTGTAGGCCAATTTCCTTGCTTCCTTCGTTCAGTTCATCTTGCATTAGTTGGAGGTTGTGTAGGTTCTATGCAAAAAGGACGATGTCATCTGCAAATGTGAAGTAAAATATAAGGTGGTACAAAAAAGTCCTTCCATTTTTTAACTCAAATAACTTTTTAATAGAAAAAGTAATCAAATCTTTCCCGTAGGTATATTTATTTTGGACATTAAAAATTACTATGAAGTAATTTTGGAGTATCACATCCTGCAAATGCCTTACATTTACAGTTTTGCAAAATAATTTCACGTGGATTAGAAATCAACTGACTGTTACGTTCTCCTGATTCCACCACGCTCGATTTTCTCTCTTTATCTTGGAGAAAGGAATTACTTGAACAAGCCCCCAAACACATGGTACTGAAAAATAATATTTGACGAGAAATAGAGCACTGGGCCAGTTAGTTCAAAGTAATTTCCTTGATCCAAAAATGTATTTAGAGGACCTTTTTATTCATAAAGTTACTCAAGTATTTAATGGAAAGTGACCGAGTAAAATCTCATGGCACCCTATCTATCTCAGACTGAAAGACCTTTCTAGCTCTCTCAGTCTATTCATCTTTCTATCTTTATCGATCTTGTTCTGTTCATATCTACGTAATATCTTGACAAGTTTCTTTATTTCTTCCTTTTTATTTGATTCTCTTCATATCAATCTAATTCTATCAATATCTATCTTTCTCTATCAAAATCTACCTATTTCTCTATCTCTCTCTCCCTATCTCTCTACATATATATTGTCTATTAATATATATCTATGTATGATTTTGTTCATATCAATCTATCAATTTATCTTTTTATCTATCTGATTGTTTTCATATTTATCAATCTATTTATCTATGTATATTAATATCTATCTATGTACTTTAGTCTACAATTATTTATCTATATATCTTAGTCTGATAATATATTTCTTATTCTATTAATATCTATCTATTTTCCCGTTGCTTTAATTTCCACGCTTGTTTCAACTTTTTTCGATCGATTTATTGCAAGCCCAGTATTCATAATGATTGTTGAAGCAGGTCAATGCTTCCATTAGATTCTGCACATTAGCTTTTCTGTATGGACCGTAGAAGCCGGGCCCGTGACTCTGCTAATCATTTTATGTTGTTATAAATATCATTATCAGCCGATTTAACATTATTATTTTAATATCCTTTCAGTTACAACCGTTTTTGTTGTTAATATTTATTCGCCCTCTCATATATTCAATTTCCGAAAGATTGAATTCATAACTGAGCGTTGTATTTCACCATCCATGTCGATTTGGTCTTCTAACCACGTTCTGACGTCATTGCGCGGGAGATTAACGCGACCGGAAGCTGCACCGAAATGGCGGGAAAAGAGAGCGGAACCATGTTGGAGGAAGAGGGTAAAGGTGCAACGCTAAAATGGCGGATGTCGAGAATTTGTAATATGAAGAAGGATCAATTGGCGTTGGTCGGGATAAAATTTGTTGGGGGGAAGAATTTTGGTGGTGGGTGTAGGGGATATGGTGGTAGGAGGGTAAAAGAGGGGCAGGGGCCTTCTCTCCTTCTTTCTTTTCACTGTCCCAGTCGATTTATGCATATCTGCCAAACTCACTCTTCACATCTTTCTTTCTCCCCATTGAATCATCTTTCTCTCTCTTTATATACATATCAAACAGTTCATATCTAAGTAATGTCTTGGCCATTGGCCATATTCTCTCTTTCCACTCTCTCTCTCTCTCTTTATATATATATATATATATATATATATATATATATATATATATATATATATATATATATATATCATTCTGCTCATATCAATCTTTGTTTATTCATAACTTTCTATGAATTTGAAACTGTCACAAAAATGTCAACATAGGTTTTTTTTCAGTTTTCTAGCTGGTCTAGCTGACTATGTATGTATGTATCACGCTAACCGGTTGTACCAATGGGGAGAGAGTAGCTGAACATTTACACCTTAGGTCTAGAAAGATTTTTTTTCTTTCAAAATTTATTCCCTAAAGAATATTTAGAGGGAGGGTTCAGTTTATAAAGTAATTTTATGCTAAATTGATCTCTTAGTAAGAGCCCCCTTGTTCTTTGAAAATTCAGACTTGATCACTTCCCAACAAAAGGCGAGAGAAGTAACATATTAGTTGATCACTCCATTTCAAATTCGTTATTGATCACCCCTAACACAGCACGCTGCCAGAAGGCATTGGTTGCATGACGGTTTCTTTCGAAAGACCAACTAGATCTATCTATCTATCTTTTAAGTGCCGTCAACCGAAACTGTCAACATAGTTTTTTTTTCAGTTTTCAAGTTGGTCTCGCTGGCTATTCATTCCCATATGTATATATGTATAACGTGTGCAGGCTACACCAATAGAGCTACCGTGCAGAAAATTTTAACATTTAGTTCTTATTATGTCTAGAACAGTTTTTCAAAATTCTCCCCAAATACTTTTTTGGGGGGTAGGTACAGTTTGCAATGTAAGCTTATGCTAAATTGATCCAATAGTTTATTTCTGCTTGTTTTTTTAAACTTCAGATTTTTGTTAGAGATCACTGCTTAACTAAAATCTATAGAAGAAACATATTCGTTGATCACCCTCTTTTCTATTTTTCTAATTGATTACCTCAACACAGCATGCTACCTAAATACATTGGTTGCATGACAGTTTCTATTGAGTGACTAAACAGACTTTATCTATCTATCTATCTATCTATCTATCCCCGACAGTCTATCAATATCTATCTGTCTATCTCCGTATATTTAGTAGGGAACGAGAGACGAAAGAGGGATAGGGGCGGAATGGAGAACGAGAAAGAAATGCAAAAGGACAGGGCAGAGAAGAAAAAAGAAATAAAGAAGGAAAGAGAGAAGAAGACTAAAGGTACAAGAAGAAGGAAAATGAATGAAAACGTGAGAATGAGAATAGAAATCATGGATGAAGACAAGTTAAGAAAGTAACCATTGATAGTGATAATGGCTCTGAATGCTCCAAACATATGATCTTGGACTTAACGAAGCTAAGATTTATCTATCAGTTTATTCATTTCGGTTGGTACATATCTATCTATCTACCCATCCATCTATCTCTTTATTTAACTATGCCACCCCCCGTCTCTCTATCTACTCTCTCTCTCACTCCCTGTTTTGTATATATATATATATATATATATATATATATATATATATATATATGCACCACATCATATCTATCTGATGCTAAGACAACTACGTTAGTTTCAACAGCTACTGATCTAGGTTCTAATAGGAACGCCTTGTGCCTGACTGAACCAAACTAGTATCTTGTGCATTATACTGACACAACACAGCGTTGTTACTAGGGTGGGACCATTGCGATCAGTAGATATTACTTGGTACTCTTGACCTTTGGGTACGTACGAAATATAACAAATTTATTGGTCTACCAATCTTGTATATATATATATATATATATATATATATATATATATATATATATATATATATATATATATATATATATATATATATTACAGTTAAATTGTGAAATCAGTGATTTCGTGATATCCCCAAGGATTCTGTGAAAATCATGGACATTTTCGTAATTTCATGAAATCCCTAGTTCCACAATCATTTTAGTAATGGTTAACGAGCTTGCTACTGGGTGCCCAACAACTGAAGTCTTGTGTCTAGCTAAGTTATACTGTAGTGTATAAACACGGTTAATTCAGAGGCAGAAGATATTTGATGTATACCAAACATTTCACGGAATCATTTATTTCACAATCTTGCCGTAACACACTCAAGCGCACAGACACACACACACACACACACACATACACACACACACACTCATACACACATTATGCTATTCATATTTGTGGGTATATAAGTAACATTCTGTACCTATATCATTCATCGTGTAGTATTGGTGGTCTTGCAGACCATTACTTATTGAATCGTCAGATTTGTTTCTATGTACCTGACTAATATATTATCTCTCCATGTATTTAGCCTTGAGCCCTACGAGACGAAACAAATATCTATCATCCTCTCTATATATACGTATCATCTTTTTTTCTATTTCATTTAGTATTCCTTACACACGCATACACTAACACACATGCACAGACATATATATATATATATATATATAGATAGATAGATAGATAGATAGATAGATAGAAAGAGAGAGAGAGAGAGAGAGAGAGATAAAAATACATATAGAGCCATAAGGGTAGGAACACACACACACATATATATACCATAGCTTTATATATATCAGAGAGACAGAGACAGAGATACATTTATCATCAGAGAGAGAAAAAGACAGTTAGATAGTTTGAGGGAAAGAGAATAGGATTGAATAATGATCAAATATTTCATATACACATTTGTCCTCAAGGAAATACTCCTTTTCACAACTCAGTTTTGACCTTAATAAGAAACTCACACATATTTATACACATACACACAGACACACATATATATATATATATATATATATATATATATATATATATATATATATATATATATATATATCATCGTCTTTTGTATTTCTCTCTTCCTTCTCTAAATTGGGTTGCTGCCAATACTTCACCAAACAAAACTCCCGCACCCCAGCCTCACCAACCGAGCAATCGGTCAACTCCTTTATGATTCCATTTGCTCCACGAGGGCCTTTTTGATTTGGGCAGGATATTAGAGTTGTAACAATTTTCGCCTTGCCTCGACCCTTGCTTCGTCCCTACCCCTAAACACTGACCCTTCTGCCCGACCCCCTGCCCATCAACTCTTCGTCTCTAGCATCCCCCCTCTCGTAGCGTTTAGACTCTGGTCACTCGTCCGTAAATCCTGTTTAGACGGAACACAGTTTCAATTCTGCGCCGCGGTCATTATTCGATTTCTGATTGGTTATTTTTAGTGATGGTCACCACCACGCTGCGGCTTGGTCATGGCTGAGGAGTAGGAAGAGGGAGGAGAGGGAGGAGAGGGAGAGGTTAGCGAGGGAAAAGGGAGAGAGTAAGAGTGGGATAATGAGAGAGAGAGACACGCATACAGAAGGAGAGAGAGAGAGAGTGAGAGGGGAAAAATTTTGGTTTAGTCATACCTGGGGACAGGAGGAGCAAAAGAAGAAAAAGAGAGAGAGGAAAAAGGAGAGAGAAAGGTCGACACAAGGAGGGTAGTAGTGTGAGAGAGTAAGAGAGAGAAAATAGTTGAGACAGGAATGATTGGGATGTGGAACAAAGAGAAAAGGGGGGAAGGGAAGAGTAGCGCAAAAGGTTGAGACGGAGAGTGAAAGTGTGTGTGTGTGAGAGAGAGAGAGGGGGAGGGATAGAGAGAGTAAAAGATGGGTAAAGAGGCGAGCAAAGAGTGACATGGAGGGTGGGAGTGTAGGTGAGCTAGAGATATCGAAAGAAGAAGAAAAACAGAGGTTGGGGAAGAGGAAAACAAACAGCCAAGGTGGGGATGGTGGGAATACGAGAGGGTGAAAAGATTGAGAGAGTAACAACAGAAGAAGTAAAACAGAGAGAAATAGAGAGCGAAGGCAAGAGAAAGTTGTAGAAGTGCAAAGTTGTAGAAAGGTAGATGAGGAAAAAAGAGGGAGGAATTGAGTAAAAGTTTTTGTTCATAAATTCTCAGACAGAGGAGTCAGACATGAGTGAATGTCAGAGGAGAGCAAAGGAGAGAAAGTAAAAGAGGGGTAGTACTAAATGCCCTTACGCTGGCCACGGCAACAGTCATGCCTATCCGAGCTTCACAAATCACAACTTGCTCTTCATCTTAGAGTTCTTCGAGGTTTTTGCGACCTCACCCGTGGATGGCAAGCCTTTGGCAGTGCAAACTCAACCCTCAAAAACAAGTCGATTCCACTAATCCTAAAAAGAAGACTATACAACCAATGCATTTTCCCAATAATCACTTATGGAGCTGAAACATGGAACCTAACCAAGAGACAGACCCACAAACTGAGAAGCATGCAACGTGTGCATGAGAGAATCATGCTCAACCTTACATGGAGAGATCACAAAACATCACAGTATATCAGGGAGAAAACTGGAGTCCAAGACATCATAGAGTCTACCAGAAAACTTAAATGGCAATTGGCAGGCCATGTTACAAGCAATGACAGACGACCGATGGACATCACGTCTCACAACATGGTTCCCAAGAGATTACATGCGAAACCGAGACCGACAGAATACAAGGTGGAGTGATAAACTAGACAACTTTAGAAAATATTGGCTCTGCGATGCCCATGATAGAGAAGTGTGGCGAATCCCGGGGAAGGTCTATGTCAAACAACGGACATTAAAAGACTGATGATGAATAGACTGACTAAAATGATTTTTTTTTTGTAAAACAAAAAGGAACACACATATCCTACAAGTCCTAAAAAGAAGAATATACAACCAATGCATTTTCTCAATAGTCATGGAGCTGAAACATGGAACCTAATCAAAAAATTGACCCTCGAACCTGAGAGCCATGCAACGTGCAAGCATCCGAAGTGGTGTCACTCACTGAAAAGAAAGTGAGAGCGGAAAAAACCTGAGGGAGAGAAAAGGAGAAAGATAGACGAACTATGCGTTTTCTCTGAATCTTGTAGTGAAAATTCAGTCGGGGGTAAGGAGGAGGGAGAGAGAGAAAGGGAGTGATGGAAAGCGAGGTGTAATACACACAACTACTGCAGACTTGATTTCACGTGATTTTGTGAGAAAAGTCGGTGGATGTTGATTAAATTTTAGAAGATTTTGTATAATTTAGCTCAGTTAAAGTTTCCATACATGCCAGGGTACATCGACTTCTAAACTAAGATATTAATTCAAGTTGAGTTCAATATTCGTTAGGAAAGTCGACTCTCCACCATAAGGTAGTATTGTGTCCATCAGAGTGTCAAGTTCATGGGGTCTAAACGTACAAAAATGATCCATTGGGGAAAATGGTTTATGCTTTGAAAGCCAATTTATACACCGATATATACGATAAATACGTTTAATTTAATTTTTTTATTTTTGAAGCCGAGTTGATGGCTAGAGAGAGTCTCCTGATACTGTCCCCGAGGGGACAAAGTCTTTTAGTCCATAATTTTTTTATTTTAGCTTGAGTGTTTAATGCGGATAGTTTAGTGGGGACTCTCATATAAACAGATCCTGGGATAAAACATAATTAAAATTTTAAAGGATAAATGAATACAAAAGAAACAAAAATAAATACAAAAATCAACAATCGGTGAAAATGGTCGTTTATTGTAATCAAGGATAATGTTATCAAACTGTTATGAAACAGACGGTCCCAAACACATTATTTGAAATGGATTAAAAATTATATTCAAATATCTATACTATAAATCTGTTTGTCCCAATTACGTCCACATCTATCTATCTATGTGGGTGAGTGTATAACCATAACTTTTGTATCACCATAATATGACGGAGGGTACAATTCAACAAAAACATGATGGGTGCAAGGTGATAGAAACCAAGGAAACTACTTTGTTGACTAATGGTGCTATGAATTTATACACATTCAAGAACAAGGAAATCCCATTAGTAAAAAAAAAGAAGGATAAACAACGAATGCATCTTCATGATAGTCACCTCTGAAACTAAAACATGGAACCTTACAAAAAGATTGAGAACTGAGAACCAAGCAACGCGCACAGAAGAGAATAATGCTCAAAATCACACTGTGTGATGTTGAGACTGCGTAGTATATTAGAGAAAAAAACAGGAGTTATAGATATCATAGATGCCATTAAAAAACTCAAATGGCAATGGGTTGATCATGTTGCAAGAATGTCAGACAACCACTGGACATCATAACTTACAATGAAGATCATATGCAAAACTGTGACTGGTGGAAAATAAGATGGCGTGACTAAGCTGACAAGTACTGGCTCCGCAACGCCCATTATAAATTGGTGTAGTAGATCTTAGGGAAGGTCTATGTCCAGGAAGAGGACATTTATGATTATAACAATCGCTCTAAACCTCTTCTGGTTCAAGTCCAACCTCAATGGATCAAAAAATTACTATAATAAAACAAATTTTGTGTTAGAAAGGTTTTATGATATCATATCAAGTTACGGGTCCGAGCGAATTTAAATCGTCAGCTACGACAGATGCTGCTGATCTCAAACTAAAAAAGTGTATAGTTACCAATTGTGTTCGTGATGGTCGGAGATGGAAGACATTCTTTCGGGCTCACCTGTCACCAAATTGACTATAAACTCAAGCTACCACCCGGAATAATATTGAATTCAGAAATTTACAACAATTCGGTTTTAAATCAAACAAAATATCTATTTTCTCTGAAATCTTTGTTGAAAAATGCCGATGTATGAACGCCTGAAAACTAGGTATTTTTTTTGTAATTTCTTTATTGTATGAAACAAAAGTAACAAAAACGTGATCACTTAGTTACTTTTAAACCTCATTAATTAAACGAGTTAAGCATTAGTTACTATGTACTTAAATGTATTTAAGTACTGACGTAAGTCAGCTTCAGTTTAGTTGGGTTGGAATTAAACTAATATGAAAATTAGTAGTTAAATTCGGTGGTGCCGATATCAGAATAGAGGTTATTTTAAAAAAGATATTTATATCCTCAGATACAACCGTATTTTCATTAAGGCTGTCCCATAAGTTATTACTCTTTCCGAGAAGAAATATTTTCCAATAGTGGAGGTCTGAATTTGTTGTTTGTAACTGTGTCCTTTTTTTTTGTAAATAGGCGGTCAGTATTCTTATTTCAGGGGTTTTTTTAGCAATAAACGTTGGCATCCCCTATATGTATGGAGTCTACAATGAAATTGATAATTAACAGTCTTGCGTAATTAAGAACTAATCAGTGAAACCTTAACACGACTCAATTTCTGATCTTCATATCAAAATTCCTAATCGCCCCTGATATATCCAAAGTGTCCCTATCAATATATTTAAATTGCCGATTAGTGGGGTGTGTACCTCACGTTTAGAATCATTGCTGTATATCTATGCTACGAATTTATTTTAAAAAAACGTTTGCCACAAAAATGCTGGAAACTTTTGCATCAACATCCTAATTAAAATTGAGTGTGTGTACTTTGGTGGTTAAACTTTGCTTGCATGCAAAATTCGCGCATGCGCCCCAGTGGTGGTGTTGGAGGTTGATTCTTGTATTTTCCCCGGGTCCTGGAGCCAAGCTTTGGTTTTCTGTAACGCTTGAGAAATTTTTACCGGCGAAAAAAAAGAGGAAAAAAATCCGACAATTGAAGGAGAGAGAAAAAAAAGAAAAAATATAGAGAAATGCAATAAAAATAAAAGTTCCAATTTCCTGAGTTCTAATTTTATTTTAGTGATTCATATTGTGCTGATTTTTTTCTGTAAGAGTGAATGCGTTTTTTTTTTCGATACTTCCAATCACCTCGTTATGTTATTTATTTATCATTATTGCTATAATAATAATAATAATAATAATAATAATAATAATAATAATGATGATGATGATGATAATAATAAAGGCTGTAATGATAAGAATGCTTTGATATAATATCATGCAAATAATAATAACACTGCTCCAATAATATTGATGATAAGGATAATGATATTTGTCAAATAACGATGACAATGGTAATAATATTGCTCTGATATTAATATTGCTGAAACAACAACAACAACAACAACAACAATAATAATAATAATAATAATAATGATAATAATAACGATGATGAATATAACAGCAATAATAATATAACCCGAATCTGGAGACTTGAGTAGACTTGTTGTCACTCAACCTCCAGCAGTAACCACCAGGAAACTGGTGTGAGATTCCAAATAATAATAATAATAATAATAATAATAATAATAATAATAATAATCCTGGTTACGCAAGGGTTAAACTCCACTCCCACCTTTATTCCGACATAAGATGGTTACTGCAACTTTTGTATTGGATATATGACAAATAAAAAAATGATTGCATACATTTCAGTAGATATGTAAGATTTGTCAGTTTGGCTTAGTCAGTAAGATTTTCCGCTAGTGGAATCTCGAGTTGTTTTTATGTCAAAGGTTTAGATGTATTACAGAGTTTCGCTGTGATATGTCAGCGGAAGATGCGTTTCAGAGGTTACTTTCCATGGTGTAGATACGTTCTAGAAGAGGACTGTGGATGGAAACGTTGTAAACAAGAGATAGAAGCCTGCCATAGACCCCTATTGAAAGAACAAAGCAAACACGATGGGAAATATAACATTCATTCTCTGTGCCAATAGACAACCCCCATATATCAAAATACGGAACAATATTAGGAAGAAAAACGTTTCATATTGGGGGAGAAGAGAGTTGGTTAGTCTCTTCGTATGTGCGTGTATTTGTGCAACTAATTCGACGCCACTTCATGGATTCAGGATAATTCCCGGTGTATGTGTCTATATCTTTGTCCTAATGAATTCGTCTCTCTCTATCTCAGTCTAACCTAATAAATAGGATTCATTTATCTGCCCCAGTCAGTGTTAATTAGTCACAGACTGTTTTTTGGCGTAATGCCACATTGTATTCAGGTTAGTATCAGCAACTATCTTGAGATGCTCTTTTTTTGTCACTTAGTCGGTCTTGAAGCCTAGTAAAAGAGAAAGTTTGGACGCAGGGTTACCAACTCCTCTTCGTAAAGTCATATTTACTACTGACACTGCAACGACATCAATCGAACGATTGCCCCAGCGAGATACCCTATCGTGTTAGAAGGGGTCTTGACGCATGCTGGTGAAAGTCTACAGATAAGTCAATATGCCAAACACTCTTCCAACGACTAATGCAGAAAGCAGGATAGGTTGGTGGAACATCCGAACCCTGTTCGAGAGCGAGAAATAAGCCCAAGTCATTAAGAGGAGTTCGGGGCTGGAAATCAGTCAAGAGTGAGGGAAAGGCGGTCAAACTGACATGGCACAGCTGAGGAGAGCTATCCAGATCGGAGCCCGATGGTGCAGTGTGTTTACGGCCCTATACTTCACAAGGAGTGTACAAGAATAATCTTTGGTCACGTAACTCAGTAAAGGATTTTCTGTTCTCTGTATCCGTACGATTTTCACAGTTATGTCCTGATGGAGCCCGTCACTCTCCAGGCATCTTCAATACTATTTTTTACGCTTAGTGCTCAGCTAAGAGACTTTGAGTACCATTTTCGAGCCTACGACCTACCGAACCAGAGGCAAGCACCCTACTACTGAACTATGGTAGTCTGTCTATAAAAATAAATAATTACGCGATTAGTATCAGCAACTCAGTTTGTTCCAGCTGACTAATTATCCGACCTTCTTTCGCTGAATCTGACAAGGGTTGATTCATCTGAAGTGGTTCGCTTTCTGATGACGATAGACAATAACCTATCTTCATCAGAGAATTAGAGAATTTTAATTTAATTGCTTTTGTCAATTTATCACTGCAGTTATGCGAGAGGAAAGTAACTCGGAATTAAAACCATTACAGTGAATCCATTCCACCACAGTAAACATTCTCTCTTGTAGTTGCAAAGCATATGACGATTCTGCTCTGGAAAAAAACAAAAAACAAAAAAAAAAAAAACTTTCTGTATAGCCGTAAGCGTTTTGATGTGGGTTGCACCCGACTGTTGAACATGAAAAAGCTGATGGCAGTGTTTGGTATGGGGCGGGGGGCCGTTCGGATATGTCATCAAATCGCGTAATTAATGGGAAGGTGGGAATAAATACAAATAATCACTGTGCCTTCATAAAAAGTATGACGCACTCGCGTGCATACGAGCGTCTCGGACGACGTCAAGAGCCTCGTTTTCGATTTTCGGTATAGATTTAATGACGTCACTCCGGCACACGCGCCATTCCTTCACTTCCCGACACCACGCGCCACCTGGTGAGCAAATACTGAAGTTCCGACATTGGCTGGGATGTAAAATTAAATTACTTTAGAGAGAGAGAGAGAGAAAGAGAGAGAGAGAGAGAGAGAGAGAGAGAGAGAGAGAGAGAGGGTGAGAGAGAGAGAGAAGATAAATTTAATGAAATTTAAAAACGCTAAAATGGTAATGAATTCACTGCGAATGAAAGAAAAAAACAGATTTGAATTGAGAAAAAAAAATTAGTTAAAAAAAATGGCCGCTTGCTTTCACCTTAAAACAAAATTAGTCTTAAAGGAAATTTATAAACGAAAATAAAAAAAAACACGAGGGAAAAACAAAAAAGGCAGGAAAAATGCCTGAATAAAATGTTTGTGGGAACGACAAATGAAGAAAAGGGTTTCTTTATTCATTCCTTGTCGTTCGAAGCCAGGCCAGTCAGAAGGTTCAGGGGGTATGGGGGGACTTTGGCTTCTGCTATTGAGCGTAGTGTTAGAAGATTACCGGAATCGCCAGAAAAGGCTTCGACTATATGATCCCCAGTTGCTTACGGGACCTGATATTCACAGATGGTCACCCATCTAGGAGTTGATCACGCTTGACGTGCCTTAACTTGATGCAATTTGGTCGTAAAAGAGAAAGGGGAAAGAAAAGAAAGAAGTAAAAAAAGAAAAATAGTTAGAAGAAGAAGAAGAAGAAGAAGAAGAAGAAGAAGAAGAAGAAGAAGAAGTGAGAGAGAGAGAGAGAGAGAGAAAGAGAGAACCAAGAAAAGAAATAAGAGCGAAAAAAATGGGGAAAATGAACGAAGAGAGAGGATTGGAATAAAGAAATTTCGATAGAGAAAGAGAATAAAAGAAGTTGATGAGGAAAAGAAGTATTGAAAAAAGAAGAAGGAGGAGAAGGAGAAAAAGGAAAACAGGAAGAAGAAAAATACGAAAAAGGAGGTAGAAGAAGTAGAAAGGGAGAACGAAGAGAAGGAAGCGAGGGCAATTAAAAGAAAAGAAATAAAACGAAAGCGTAGAAGAAAGGAAATGAAGAAGGGAAAAATAATTCGAAAGACAAGGAAGGAAAAGAAAAGAGAAATGAAAACAAGACTAAGGAAAGAAGAATAAGAATAAGTTGATGAAGGAAAAATACGACAGCAAAGAAGAAGATAAAAAAAAATAAAAGAAATACTAAAGAAAAAAGTGAGAGACAAAGAAAGAAAAAAATCGAAGTTTATCATCACAAATGGATTAAAGTCTAATAAAGATATCGTCAGACGAACAAAAGTCTCATTTAACGGGAAATCATAAAAAGCAGAAAATGCCAAAATATTATAAAAACAATCGACAGAAAAAAATTTAAAAAAAAAGAAGAAAACTGAAAGAAAAAAAATTTCTGAGAAAAGCAAGAAAAAAAAATCTGAAATAAACCGGAACCAATTCAAAGAGTTCCGTGCTCAAAAATTTCCAAGAGTGAGTGTTGAGATCGAAAGTCTTGGGGGCGGATGGGGGTAATTTGGATGATTTTGTTTTATAAGATTTGTGTCATTTTGTGTGTCATGTATGCGTGTATATGTGTATACGTGTGCTTATGGAAAAAGAATGAGGATACGCTTTATATGAATAGAGAGGAGATAGATATGAACAGAGATAAATATGTATAAAAACACTGAGATAGTAAGATAGATAGAGAGAGATATTTATAGGTAGATAGATAGATATATATAAATAAACACAGATCGATAGATATGATCATATTGAGATATACTGATAGATAGTTAGATATCTACAGACTGACTTTGGTAGATACATAGTGATGTCAAGACTGACTGGACTAGTGGTCGTCAACCTTGATGATACCGCCCACTAGTGAGCGATTTGAGCATTTAAGTGGGCGATAAACCCATTATTTAGTCGCAATGTCGGCTATTATGTCTGTCTCACTTCCACCACACAGACAACGCCAAAAATCAATACTCATGACTTATGACCCGGAGCAATAGCTTTTATTTTCATGATTGTCCTAATATCAGATAAATACATTGTATTTTAACTTTCTTGTGCCTTTGTGAGAGATTTTGTAGCGTATACAGTTACCCAATGCACAGTTACCAGGAAATCAAATATTTGCAATCTTAGCCATTTTGAACTAATCTAGCGACTTTTGCTATTCAAAATGACTACTAAGTGGCTGACTGGATTTAGAATATCAGTAGGTGGTGTGGAAATTTTACCCTTACCAAAGGTATGAACCGGTTGGTGACCACAGACAGTTATGAACATAGTTCCCTTGCTTGTGCACGTACGTTTTCCAATCAGCGAACAAAGGAAATTGATACGCACACAAAAGTTTAGTTACCTACAGTAATGTAATAATGCTTATACTCAAATAAACGCATGATAACAATGTATTATGATTATACTTATTAGAAATGATCTCTTAGCTAATGGTTTCTCTTGGTGGGTAGGTTTTCCATATACCATATTAGTACAATATTCTGTTCTGTTTTTTTTCTATACGATGGCAGCCATGTTTGGTGGATGATGAGTTCTGAACCCGAGTTTTCATTGAACAAGAACTTAAAGTTCAATGAGGCGTCCACTAAAAAGTTTAAACACCATTATTGCCCAATCATGTGTCCCTGTGTTGGAGACAATTTTAGGGATAGCAAATCTTCTTGAGGAGAACTTTTCGATCAAATTTCAAGTAAATCAGATCTGAAAATCAATCAAAATCGACCCAAACATAAAAAAATGAAACGCTATCATTGTCAGATCACATGACCAGGAGTGGGATTTTTTTCTTGGTAAGAAGCATATTGTATAGGGGCATCTTCCTTACAAGTTCCAAGTAAAATTACTCAAAACAACTGAGAAAAAATATGGGACTCGTTCGACGGACAGATGGACGTAGCCTCCTACGGAGAGTTGAGGACGCTTCTCAGAAATATTGATTAACTATGTTGAACCCAAAAGAGGATAAGGGTGTGGAATGCAAAAGAAGTAGTTTCTTCTGTTTCCAAATATCTACAGTCCACACAGTAGTTTTTTTGAGTAAGGTTTCAATTTCAGATGTAAGTTCATAACAAATCGATCTCTTAGTTTGTGGAGGGAAGTCAGATTTGAATCCTAATAACTGGCCAACCGTCGACCAGGTCAAATGTTGCATTCATGTTTATTTTCTGAAAATTCAGACTTTTTTGTATTCAATACCCAACAAAAGGCAAGGAGATAATATATCCATTGATCACCCCTTTCCCAATTTTTAATTGATCACCTCAACATAGCATACTGCCTAAAGACGTTGGTCATATGGCGGTTTCTGTTGAGTGACTAACCAGGCCTCAAATCATGAGCAATTGTGAACTTTTGGAAAAAGCATGAAATTTCTAACATAATTAGCACATGCCATAAGAAAAAGTTTCTCAACCATCTTTTGCAATATCTGGTGTACTTGATGGAATACTAAAAGTATACAACAGCCTGACCACTGGACAGGTATACTTTTCAAGATGCCGTCTAAAATGGTCGCCAGATTCTTGAAATGCCGTTGACTGTCAACTTGGGCGTGATTCTGAAAATACCTTTCCAGAGGTCAGACAGTGGTATACTTTCATTATGCTATTGAACATACCACGAAAAAAAACAAACGAAAAAAACAAAAAACGTTGAGAACTCCTTTTTAAGGGTTTAAGGTGATTTTTCTTTCCATAAATGCACTTGACTATGTGATAAGTATGAGAAATTACTACAATGATAACGTTATCGATCCTGGTCTATAAATTACTAATCATATTGTTGAAATGATTGGCATGCATGTTATTTTTTTTTACATCTGTTATACTGTACTTTGATGTTTTAGCAAGATACTGCAAGTAACATGATCGATATGCTGTCCAGTACTAAATGTACTGGCAAAAGAATCTTTTTTTAACGTTTGCTTATTTGATTTTGGCCTAAATATATTCATTGGGTTCTGGTGATATCAAAAGAATCATCAAATTATCCTTCAATGTTTTTATACACGGTTTGACTCTCGAATTAAACGCATTTAAACATTAAACTTGGTCGACTGGCAGCCATCTTGAATTTGGCCTTTCACATCTAAAAATTGATGTTATAGTATACACCGACTGTATTATAGACTTCATGTTTCTTCAAAAAGTGCAAAATTATCCTGATCATCCGGTGCAATCTATCTATCTATCTATCTATCTATACATGTATATATATATATATATATATCTTTCTCTCTCGTTAGCGAGCTTTTTATTTATATTCATTATCCTCTTATTAAACTACCTTTTTTGTTTTCTCCCTCCCTGCCCTCTCAACAAAAAGAATTCTCTTTTCAGTCTAACTATTGAATTTTATTTTCTTGAATTCACAGAATTTTGTTTGGGAATTTGAAGTTGACTTCTTAACCCTTTAAAATAAACTACCGAACTTTTCTCCCACTTCTCTCACTTCCAATTCCAGTAAAATACCCAACTTTCTTGACCTCCTTTTTGTCCTGCCTTATAATTAACCACCTATTTTTTATCCCTTCTCTCTTCTTATACCCTACACTTCTCTCTATATTTCACTCCATTTCTCAATCTCGCTCTTATTGTATTTCCCTTTTTTTTAAAGCTCTCTCTACATTTCTATCTCTCTCTATTTCCCTCTTGCTCTCCCTTTATTCCTCTTTCTCAGTCTCTCTGTATTTATCTCTCGGTCTGTCTACTTGTCTCTCTTTCTCTTTCCCCATTTTCTCTTTCTATTTCTCTCCATTTCTCTTTGTATCTCTCTCACTTTCTCTGTTCTCTCCTTCTATCTCTGATTTTCTCTCCCTCTCTGTCTAACCCTCTTCCCTAACTCTCTCTTTCCCCGTTCATCTCTGTTCCCCTCCACATACATTCATCAGTGCGTGAGTGTTTGACGTCGTCACTTGTGCAGGCAAATTTGATACATACTTCCTTGGGGCGTTGAAATACTCGCTTCAGATGCTGAGTTCATTGGTCTCAATGTTTGTAACAGAAATAAAACGAAAAGAAAAAAAACGAAGAATCGAACGCTTTTCGGTTTTATTTTTCTCAATTTCTTCTATTTTAAATTCCAGAACAAGATTCTGTGAATCGAAGAAAATAAAATCCAATTGCAAATGTAGAAAAAAAAAAGATTCTTTTTGTTTAACCATTACAAATACAATGAAAAAAAAATCAAAAGAAAATATGTCTGCTAGTCAGTCAGTAGAGGCCGTCTCGTGACCAACATTTTTTGGCAACATGCTGTGTTGGAGTGATCAATTAAAAAATTGCGAAAGTTACATCTCTCACCTCTTATTGGGCAGTGATTACTAAAGATATCTAAATTTTGAAAAAAGTGTGGATGCTGCTGGTCACAAATTGAGGGATCAATTTCGCATGAATTCCCATCGTTAATTGATGCTCGCACCAAAAACTCATTTTGGGTTGGAATTTTAAAAAAAAGCGAACCCTTTTTTTCTAGACATAATAAGCTGGGAATATTTAGATTTTCAGCCCTCAAGCTTGTGCAGCTTGTCTGCATGACACATACATAGAGAGTCTGCCAGTTAGACCAGCGTAGAAACTGAAGAAATCTTGACAGTTTTGGTGACAGTTTTAGTTGACGGTTTCTGAAAAAAAGTTCAAATCGATGAAAGGAAGGAATCATAAAAGAAAAGCAAAAGGATCGATGTCAAAATTAAATTCGATAAAGAAAATGGCCAATAAAATTATAAAAAATGATATAAAATAATTTTAAAAGCAAAAAAAGACAAAGAAAATAAGAATTAAAACGAATTAAAATCGAATTAAACGAAACAGAACTGAAATAAGACGAAATGAAGCAAATTTTGATTGAGTATAAAAAAAAGTCAAGCAAGAAGATGAATAAGAAGATAAGTAAATAGTTTGAACTGCGACTGAAAGAATGAAACTAAATGAATTGAATCGGAGAGGGAGAAGAATTCTATTTGACAGGATTATACAAAATCTCTGATCACGTAAGCCAAGGCGTAGTTCAATCTTATACCAAAGACTTCGAAATGATATTCAATGACTCTCTGCTGAGCAATCAGTGCAAGGATCAAGATTGAAGAACCGCTCCCAGAGCATCAAAATTAATCACCGGTGAATCTGGTTAGTACCAAGTTGAGTAACCATTTCAGAATACCACGTCCTGTAAGCAAAACAATGATTCAACAGTTCTGGCAAGTCATAAGTTTGTCTTACTAACAATTGCTCGTGTGTACCCTTCGATGAAAGTATGAACGATGATACATACATTCATACATACATATATAAAAAGGATAAGTGGAAAGTTTAAACTGCCGATGAAAGAATGAAATAAAATGAAACAGAATCTGATGCGGGAGAGAGAAAAGAAATTATTTAGTAAAATTGTATACAATAATGAAAAACAACAATTACATGAATTCAGTAAAAAGACGTAAAACAGTAAACGATAGTACAAAAGTACCAATAATAGTCACACTTTATAAACATTATAAGAGTAAGCAATAGTACACATAATAGTAAAAGACGAATCAAAATAAAAAGGCATTAAAGACTTGTGCAAGTAATAGTGTACACTAATAACAATAACCAGCTACACCTGTTGAAATTCCATAGGTGTTGACAACAAAGAATTTCATTTATATCACGTCTCTACACCTCTCTCAACTGGAGCCTATACCTTCTCATTCTTTTTTTTTATCCCTTCCAATCTTTCTTGCTCGTCCATGAATTTCTGTAAATGTTATACAGACATGGATTAGTTTCACTATTCGTCCTACCTATAGTAAATTACCTAATTTTCAATTCTCCCCTCTTTCTTTCTACACTCTTATTAAACTGACTTTCCTTCCTACCGATCACTGTTCTTATTCCCTCAGTAATCTTGCATTGCTTTTAACTCTGTTTTCCTACATTCTTATCAAACTACCTAACTTTCCTTTCTCTTTCAAATCCTCCGTACTCATTCAGTAAACTATCTAATATCTTTTTCTCTTCTCTTTCAGTGTACCCTTTTAATCAACAACTTAACTCCAGATTAGGTAATAAAATAATATTCTTAATAAAAAAGTGATTCATTTTCATGAAAAGATATAATAATTTGCTGACCCGAATT
The DNA here is from genome assembly GCA_963457665.1 of Thysanoteuthis rhombus. Taxonomy (NCBI): domain Eukaryota; kingdom Metazoa; phylum Mollusca; class Cephalopoda; order Oegopsida; family Thysanoteuthidae; genus Thysanoteuthis; species Thysanoteuthis major. The sequence goes on from OY735239.1 coordinate 24,814,989, forward strand.
TTAACATTGATATTTTACAAACTAATAATTCTGTGACATAATGAGTATTAAGAAACATACGAAGAGAATCTGATTCATTAAACAGTTTTGAAATTCGTGTCGTCTGCTTCATTTAAATTTCCGAATCACAAAATTCTTTTTCCCGATTAGTCACTCTTTCGATCATCAGCAGGTAATGGTCTGAAGCTGAATAATAGTATCAGATGATAAACAATAGCATATGCAATAGTAAATACAAACATAAGAATAGTATGACAATAAACATTAACACTAGGAAATGTAAACGTTATTGAATAAAGCGAGACAGTAAACAACAATACAAAAATTATATTTAAAAACTAAAAGAAATATATGTACCTCGCATATTCGTGTACCAGAGTTAATTATCTAAACAGCATCTAAAAATAAATATATCTTTAATCTAAAATTATCCGAAAAAATACCTGCACAAGATTTGGGTATTTTAGGCCCTTTATAAAGAAACCCAATAAGGCACTTTTTTTAGATGGTGCTGAGTGGTGTACTCATGCAAATTTTCAAAGTTTTAGCCCTAATGTGATGAAGAGTGTCCAGAGACACATACCAACACAACTGCAGACATGGACTCTCAATGAGTGAAGAATCTGTGGTCCACTTGGCTGGTTTCAGTGATTCAATAGTATGCCAATGAACAATAGTACAAGCAATAGTAAACGTTTTCAGTGAAGTAAGACAGTAAGCAATCATACAAATAATAGTTGAAACTAATCAAAGACAGTAAGCGATAAGATGAACATTAGTAAATAATAATCCAATATTATTGCAGCAAACAACAATACAGGCAATAATAAATATGTATAAAATAGTAAGACATTAAAAAATAATATAAACTAAGGCAGACAAAAATTAAGAGCTTGAAATATCAAATTCACATCAATTTCATGTCACTGTGAACAGAATAGATGGTCAAAAAAGTGAAATTACGAATGTAATAAAATTCATATAAATCGACTTTATTATTTGTAATTAAAGAAAGTGGATACATTTTGACCTAGAGTAAAATTTCAAGAATTATCATTATTAATCAGGGTTCTTTCAAGTACGGACCCTGACCCATTATTGTGTCGTAAGGTCCTGTTTACTCGGTCGCCGGTTCACAATAAATAAATGAATAAATATGCATCGTGAAAAAATATTGGTGACAAAATTAGATAACTGATATCTGAAATCAGAATACATCTAATAGTCTTGTTAACTTCGTGATCAATATTTTTTATAGCAAGTCATAACAGTAATAGCTTTAAAATAGACGAAAAGCGACAACAGAGGTTAAATGAGGGTGGGAAAAGAGAAGGGGAGAGGAGTGGTAGACAGTTACATTTAGCACTCTACCCTTAATATGAGTATGCTGAGTTTTTACGCAAATCAACGATTTCAATTTATTTGTAATAACCTTTGTAAAACTCAAACAATTTTAATAGAATGTATGTCATCTTGTAAAGACCTTTATTATAAATGACTTTTTTAAAATTACACCAACTCACGAAAATTGCTCAGAAAAACGCAGGTACAATTTTTGGGGGAATTTAAAATTAAAATTGAATAGAATACAGTGTAAACCCAAGTTTCCATGAGCGCATTATTCTACCGTGTGCATGTTTTTCCTAAAAAAACAAAAAACAAAACTAATATCCTGAAATGTATAAATATAAAATAAGTCTTTTAGCGTTGGAAATGAAAAAGATTTCGAAAGATTTATATTCTAAAATAAATGATTTGTTATACATATGTTTCCGTCGCGTATTTAGTTAGTGTGTTCAGTTCTTAATCGTGAGATTGGTGATTCGAGTCCATCTGGGAACTACATTTTTTAAAACAATAGAAGCTATAGTTGTGGATGTTGTGTGTACGTATCAATATTAAAGAAATCAGGACCAAAATGCAAATGGCGGCTAGCGCAACTGACCGTGTCCGACGAAGATGCTTTTTCCTCCTTCCCCCCCAAGCCCCACTCAAAGCATCAACTCCATACAACCACAGATTTGTTACACCAATAACAATCAACAACTGCAGAAAAAAAATTCAGCTATACCCGATATCAGACAATGGAATGTGAAGGTTTTCACGTGACTGACAAGACGGGCATTCATCCGTCTCCATGATAAAAATACAACAGCCGAAACGTTGTATTCAAAAAATGATCCAAGATGAGGACAAAACTACGCAATAAGTTTACATAATTATATTCCCTCATCTACAAATTCAGACGGAAAGATTATTTTAACATAAAATAGAGAAAAAAATTAATGCAGTTGCAAAATTCGAACAATTTTATTTTACAAAGTTTAGTTATATGTGAGTACACGCCAGTAAAAAGAGATATTTTGTGCCACTGTAGTAATATTTTTTCTGTTTTATGAAAGAACACTCTTGTTCAGATTTTGTTTTTACGTATTTATAATTATATAAACGCATTGTTCAGGTACGCATCTTCTCACAGATGTATTTATGAATGAACGTATCATATCAGTATCATATTAGAAACATTCAATCGAAACTGTCAGAATAGGTTTCCTCAGTTTTTAGGTTGGTCCATCTGGCTGACCAGCCATGTATTTTTCATACGTACAGACTGTACCAATCAAGCTACAAGACGGAACATTTTTTGCATGTATTCATTATATACAGAAAAACCGTATTTAAAAAAAAAATCCCCATTGAATAGGTTCTAAGTGGTGGTTCAATTTGCAATGTAAGTTTATGTTAAATTGATCCCGTGGTTTGTGCTCAACAGCATTCAAGTTGTTTTCTTTCTTTAGCTGGGAAATCGGACTTTTTTTTAGAGATTACAACACAACAAAAGGCTGGGGGTTAAAAAACAAAAAAAACAAACATTTATTTGTGATATACTGAGTAACTGTTTAAATTTTCAGCCCTCTAGCTACCTTAGTGAATGTGTGATACATACATTGCCAGTCAGCCAGTCAGATCAGCTTGAAGACTGAAAGAAACCTATGTTGACAGTTTTGGAGGTAGTTTCGGTCGGCGGTTTTTAATTAGAAAGAAATACTTGGTCCACCTTGTAGATGATCACAGTACTTAGCTTAGTCTGATACAAGGACACTTTTGTGGGGCGATAAGCGTCGTAAAGATGTAGGGATGAATAGTTTGGCCAGCACAGTGACATCACTCAGATCGGGACTGGGTCGTACTAAAATGCGCACGTGGGTACGTTCCTTTGTAGTTATGCAAATAAGGTTTTAGGGCCGACCATTATTTTTGACGACAGAGTGATTTTATCTTATTTCCTTTTATCATTTATTCTAAATAAAATCAAGTTTAGATCGGAAAATGTGACTTTTTTAGAGACATCCTCACATCTCTATACGAGGCTCTGTCTGACTGTCGGTAGGTCTGTCTCCATATTATTTTTCAGCAGTTTCAAGTAAGTTTCACTTGAATCTTGTTAGGAAGGCGTCCCTTGATAAGATGTTTCTTACCTATAAAAATCTTCCACTCAGCGTCACGTGATCTTTCAATAATGGCGTTTAAAATTTACGTTTTAAAATCGATGTTATCAGCCGTTTCAAATCAGATTTACTTTAAACTTGATTGACAAGCGTTCCTTGATAAAATGCTTCTTACCTGAAATTATCTCTTATTTAGGATAATGTGATCTGATGATAAAGTCGCTTAAACTTAACAGTGAATGCCTCATTGAACTCTGGGTTCTTGTTTTCCGGTCACCTCACTAATACACCAACTGCTTTCTCAGTATCCATTTAATTGTCGTCGACCCCCCCAGACGACAACCAACACCCACCCGAATCAATTCGGCTGACCAGCAACTAATTCTGGTTTCTCTTCTCCTACTTGACCCCCACACCTTTCGATTTTTTAAAAACCATCGTCGAATGCACGTGTATGGACGCCATCACCTTCTTTTTTTCCCCCCTTGTAGCTTGATTTTCCATTTGAAGCTATTAATAGTCGAAACTCGAAGATGAGTTTTAAACGCAATGAATTCTGGGAAGCCTAGAACCCAACAGAGACTCTTGATACATTAAGTGCCGTGAAGCACTTAAAAAAACATGTACGCTTTGAATTTTTAATTCATTTTTCTTTCTCTCTTTCTCGATTTCATTTTTACTGCGTCCTTCCAATCACTTTGTGATTAAAGTCTTGTTCTCTTCTATAATGTCATGTCATCCTCACCCTATCACTACCTTTTTCTTTCTTCCTCTCTCTCCTCCCACGATTGAATCAGGAAATCATTATATCTCTATCATTTCAACTCCAAATTTCCTCTCCTTTCTTTCATTTTCACCCACTAGCAGGACCCAGGAAATTCCACGGGTATTGATTGGCCAATGTCGTATTGTAATTACTATCTCATTTGGAACTTGAGCTACGGATGCACAAAAATGTAAAGATATTTTGATGCCTGTGAAAAGCAATGGACAGTTCAAGCCTTGTAGCCCAATGGAGGGAAGGTGATCCCGGTTATAGACATTGAAGAATTAGATGGGAAACAATATGGATTAGAGACTATTATCAGTGATTAAAAGTGTCCAATCCTAATTTTGTTTTTCCTTCATTAATTCTCTTATTTCTTTTTATTTGTTCCTCGTTTGTAGCATCAAATGAGCGAGGGTATGAAACTATACCATTCACATCAGGACCATCTTTCCTACATTGTACCGAAAAGGAATAAACTGTACCTAGCTTTTAATAGACACTAAAATATTTTTGCATCCGTAGCACACAACGCACCCTATATACGCCACTGGTCAACGTGAGGTTCCTACACTGAAAAATCCTTGTGTCATATCCCATTCCCGTGGGAGGATGAGTAATTACCATAACAGCAATGACGGGAGTTGGGTTGGATGGGTTAAAAGGAAGAAGAGTCAAACCTTTAATAGTAACATCAATACCGTGACTATTAACTATCGGAATTACTACGCACCGTCACCACTACAACGACAACAGCTATCGTCTGCGTCAGCCATTATTTTTAGGCCTTCATAACAACACATTACAATATTAAATTAATCTGTTTTGCAAAATATAGAAATAAAAGTACAAAACGTCAGCAAAAAGTAAAAGAAAGGAAAATATTCTTCTCTCAATCTATTCATTTTCTCATTTTATTTTTTCAGTTTATTTTTCTCAATAAATATTTTTGATCAGTGAACGTATTTTTTTAAACATTTTATTTTATTTTATATTTCAATTCTCGGTAGAGATTTTAAATCGTTCTGATCGGTCGGGATATTAAAGACTAATAATTTTACAACGCAATTTAATTATTCCTCTGGGAATAAAATAACAAAAAAATATTTGAAAAAATTGATGTTTTTGTCTGAACACACAAATATGTACAGGTTTCCGCCGCTATCTAAAAGTAAAGAGTTTCAGTAAGAACCTTTCGTAAGCTGAACTCACGTCAAACGAAGAAGCAATTACGATTGATTAATAAGGGCATAATCTTGAGCGTTCTAAAACTCCAAAATTGAATATGATGGTATGTGAGGCTGAGTCGTGTACGGTAATGACTTGAATACTGCAGTTTCGATTGGTGTAGGTTTTGATGTTGTACGTTCGAGGTATTGCAGCAAAAATTAATGACACTAAGCCGAAACTGAAAAGGACATTATATCTTGATAAACCCCGTACAGCGCGGTTTTGAACAGTACAAAAAAATTGTGAACGAATTAACCGTACTAATCAAGGAATCTCTCTTTCTCTCCATCTATCCCTCCCTCTCTATCTACATATGTGCGTGGTATGTACATATGTGTATGTATGTATGCATATATGTACATGTACGTGTGTGTATCTATATATATGTGTTTGTGTGTGCATATATATGCATGTAAGTACGAGAGCGGTGACTGAATAAAGTAGGATGACAGGTCAATAAAACCGAATTAGAACAGAGTGATGGTCCCATGGCACATCACAAAATCGGCGATCGGAGATATTTAGAAAGGTCAGCAACTACATTCAATCAGGTTTTAAACTTTGGTTTCTCATCGTTTCCCTGTCACACGTCAAAGCAGACCATTGAATTTTTGTAGCGCCAAGAAATGTATAAAACAAACCATTAGACTTCTTTGTTTCTAGCAAAATATTTTACAAAAAATATAAAATGAAAAATGAAGAAAAAGATTTTAAAATTTTGAAAAAGATACATACACGTGTACATGTCTGAGAAAAAAAAGTTTGTGGTAGAAGTACACTGTACAATGCATCGTAATGCATGATATTGTTTCTTTCTTCGTTCATTCCATCCTTTTCTTCTCCCTTTCTTTCTTTTTTATACTCTCTTCACCTGTCTTTTCTTTTTCCTTTCTGTCATTCTTTCCATTCAACTCTCTCTCTTGTTCACACCTTCTCACTGTTTCATTCCTTCTTTCCTTCTTTTTTTCTTTATTGAAGCTCCCTTCACTCTCTTCTTTATTCTTTCTTTCATTCTTTCAATTCAACTTTCTCTCATCTACAACTTCTCACAGTTTCTTTCTGCCCTTCCTTCCTTTCTTTCTTTCTTTCTTTTTTCAATGCTCTCTCCAACACTGTTTTTTTCAATTCTCTCTCCTATTATTTTCCATTCAGCTATCTCTCATTTACACCTTGTCACTATCTCTTTCTTTCATTCTATCTTTATTCCTCCCCCTCTTTCTTTTTTTATTCCCTTCTTTCTTTCTTTGCCCACCAACTACCAATTTTCTCTTCTCAATTTCTATTTTTTCATAATTTCCTCTCCAAGAATCAGTAATTATGGACTTCCGCTGACGTCACAAGTGGTTAATTGAATGCCCGACATTGCAAAAATCGTGTAAAAAATAAATGTCGAGTTGAGGTGATTCGGAAAACGCCATTTGGATTCTGCCCAAACAAGTGGTTTATGAAGGGTGGATATTTTTTTGTGTTTGGTTCATTGCGCATGCGTTTTCCCATGTCCCTATGTAAGTGAGAGTGTGCATAAACCGTGCCCCAGATCACAATTTCCCCTTCTTTTATGTGGCCATAGATTTGCCAGTGGAAATTTCCTTCGATGGTATTTGGGGGTGCAAGGCGGCCAAACGGGTTATGGCTCCCAGAACGGAGTCGAGTTCAATCTCTGGTGTGGCCGTTGGATTTTACTTCTCACTACCTTTAGGAGAGGAGTGAACCAATCTCTCTCTAAACTGTGGGTAGAATAGCAAACATAGTGATGCATATGTATGTAGACATCAGCTACCAATGTTGCAGAATCTAAATTCCTTTTATTCATTTTACCATGATTAGAATAGGAGCCTAAAGTATACTACCTGTTAAAGTAATAATAGTAATTTTACTGTTATACCAGTTGTCAGTCATTACACATTGAAAACTTGGGTAAAATTTTGTAATCCTTAAAACAATGCTAAAAGAATTTAAGAATATATATATATATATATATATATATATATATATATATATATATATATATATATATATGTACAAGTAGTAGAATGTGAATTCGTAACACAAACTAGCTCATGTTTCTGCCCTCTCGAGGTCTCATCATCCCGGAGAGGACAGAAACATGAGCTAGTTTGCGTGGCAAATTCACATTCTATTAATTATTCCCAGCTCTACTCAAAAACGACTTGACTTTCATAGTATAAAATTGAATATATCGAGCACTCTTTGAAATAATCAGACGTTGCTTTATATTATCATATTATGCTATACTGCTAACCTGATTTGTACCATATATATATATATATATATATATATATATATATATATAATCCTATTTTGAGTATAATTGTGATTAATAAGCTCAATAAATGTTATGTATATACTGCTTCAGAATTTACAGTGTATGCGCAGCCAAGTTTGACACAAGGCCACTGCAGTGGAACACGTAAGGATTGAACTCATTACAATAGTGATGGTCAGCATCAAAAGATTGTTGACCATTACTACACTGACTGTGAAATTAAGGATTTCTTGATATTATTTCAAAATATATGAAAATATTTCACAAAATCGCAAGGGATTTCACAAAATCTTGAGATTCACAACCTCACTGTAACGTAATTATCATCATTATCATCATCATTAGCTATTATAAGTCCACTGCTGGAGAAAGGTCTTTCTCATCTCCTTCCATGACGACCACGATTGTGCTAATCTAAGCCATGTCTCATTTGCAAACCTTTCTATCTCATCCTTTCATCATGTGTCTGGTCTTTTCCTACAGTACTTGCTATCCTATGAGCACCGATCAGTATTTTGCTCAATCAGTTATCATTTCTTCGTGCTAAGTGCACAGCCCATATCCATTTTCGTTGCCTAATTATGTGTATGTATATAATGTCCTTCACTCTTGTTCTCTTTGATCCATCCACTTCTTGAACATTGCTATTCCCATAGGTCTCCGTGCGATTCCAACTTGGATCCGAATTCGTTTTGTTAAGTTTCATGTTTCGCATCCAAAAGTCATTATTGGTATTATGCATCCGTTGCACCATCATCATCATCATCATCATCATCATCATCATCATTCTTTTATCGTCCGTCTTTGGAACAAGACCTTTCATGGGATTCGCCACATCTCTCTATCATGTGCATTGCGGAGCCTATACTTCTCGAACTTGTCTAGTTCGTCTCTCCGTATTGTAATCTGCCGCCTTTGGGTATGCATGTGATCTCTAAGGATCCAATTGTGTGAGTCTTGATGTCCATCGGTTATCTGCCATTCTTGCAACATGGTCAGCCTATTGTTATTTGAGTTCGGATGTTTTCCCTGGTGCATTATGCTGTCTTGTGATCTCTCCACGTGAGGTTGGGCCTAATTCTTTCATGTGCACATTGCATGGTTCTCAGATTGAGGGTCAGTGTTTTGGTTATGTTCCATAATTCAGGTCGATAGTTGACTATCGGGAAGATGCATTGGTTGTATATTCATCTTTTTAGGACTGATGGGACTTTCATGTTCTTGAAGGTTGGTAAGGTGGTCTTTAATATACAACATGTTTAAAGTTTATTGTAACAACCTTACTCATCTTCAAAATGGACACAATTTGGACCAAAAAATTCTGATTTTCAGACATCACTCTTCAATGCCCAATCATTTTTCAATATTCTCTTGCTTTTTCAATTTTTTAATGTTTGATCCAAATTTTGTCAATTTTGAAACTGTATAAGTATGTCACAATCAACTTTTTGGAATGTATCAGCTACAATTTGTGCTCACTGTGAAGATAAAATCAAAATTATATATGCATGCATGATATCGTTTTATTTCACTTACAACCCTTCGTTAATGCATATTTTACACAAACGGCAATTTAGCTCAATGGTGAGATTAACACTACGTTGAAGCAGCGTCCGTATCAGTCGTAGGTTCGATTCCTGCAGCAGCCCGATTATCTTTAATTGTTTATTTTATTTAAATGGTCTTCACCAAAATATACACTCACTGTGTAATAACGGGAGATCATTTCAATTTTTCAAAATGATATAATGCAGTAGTTTCAAACTAATATAATGTAATTTATATCTGTCGGATTACGTATCAATTGATTGATAAAATAATTGTCCGTGTTGAAAGAAGCAAATAGAGCAGATATAGAGAATGAATGAACAAAAATTTGGAGTTAAAGCAGTTATTTGGGCCTTTGCATTATCGGCAGTTGTTGAGCTCAATGGTAAGAGCAACGCAACGTTGAAGTGGCTAACACACATATATACATATACGTGTGTGAATTATAGATTGCATTATATTATATAGGAATCTATTTGAAATGATATCCCGTCGTAATGCAGTTAATGTATCACTCATCCGAGACAACACGAATTTAATAAACAATCAAAGAAAATAAGGGTGCTGTAGGAATCCAAGCTGTCATCGATAGGGCAACCGATGCTTTTACCATAGAGCTAAACAGCCGCCAGTAATGCAAGAGCCCAAATAACTGCTTCCAAGCCAGATTCCCATCTCGTTTATTCCCGGTCTATTCGTCTCATTCAACGCTACTGAACAGTTGTATATATACTTGGGAAGCAATCCTTCATTTAATTCATACATTTCTGGTTAAATACGAATATCATAAAGAGAGAAATCCAACACGAAATAAAATCCAAGGTCAGAGAGTTTTGTGAGTACTTTGCGAACCCGTCCCAGTTGAGAATTCAAGTTCCCCACTACTAATCATGTCATAAATACACACTAATGGCTACTGTTTAAAGCAGTAAAGTTATATATATATATATATATATATATATATATATATATATATATATATATATATATATATATATATATATGTATACATACATACATACATACATATATATGTATATATATATATATATATATATATATATATATATATATATATATATATATATATATATATATATATATATATATGCCCCCTCTCTCTATATATCTTCATACAGTTGACATTGAAAAAAGAATTTGTGTCACTTACCAGGTATTTATTTCTCAATATCCCTCGAAACAATTTATATAATATTTTCCAGTGTTTTTTCTCTATTTTACATAAACTTCGGTATTATGGTACAATATATATATATATATATATATATATATATATATATATATATGTGTGTGTGTGTGTGTGTGTATATGTGTGTGTGTGTGTGTGTGTGAGTGTGTGTGAATACACACACGCCCCCCAATATATATATATTCATTAATGTGAAATTTCCATATTGTAAAGATGAAATATATATATCTATCTATACATATATATATATATATATATATATATATATATATATATATATATATATATATATATATATATATATAGGTATCGGATGACATTCCAGTGAAAAGGTTAACAGTAAATAAAATATCTGGAAGAAAAAAATGTGTGAATCATTTTGATTTAAAGTTCTATCCTATAATCCCCTGGCAATTACAGTAAATATAAAATTTTCCAAGGCATCTGTAAATTAATATCCGAATATAAAAACAATAATAAAATACTTGAGGCTAATAAGTATACTTTTCGGAATTACTTTCATCTTTTTTTACATTCACATTGGTACTCGTAATCCTTTTCTTTCTATGCCTGTCTATTACTGTAGAGATTATTTCTCTCACTTTGAAGTATATTTCCCCAAAATTCTCAGCATTTTTCACTTGGAGACTGAGCCATTAAATGGGCCTTACCTCCTATTTCAAGGAGAGAATATAAAGCCTGCTGGTGCGTAGTTTTAAGACCTACCACTAAGCCATAAGTACGTTTATGCAATCATGGATCAGGATATTAAAAATAAAAGCTGGTTTTACCGGCTACAAAGAGAAGAAAAGTAATAGGGACCGAGAAATGAAGAGAATATAAAGAGTTTGAAAAAGGCTACAGAAAATAAGGAGGAAAAGGTTCGGGATATTTCCGCTACTGAAATCATCGCAATCAACAGGGTTTGGTAATCAGGTTATTTTCCAGTGGCTACCAAGGTCAGGCCTTGCTTTCCACACTTCTTTTCTTTCTTTCTCTCTTTATTTCCATCTAACTCTCGTTCTCTCTTCACTTCTTTCTTCCTTCCTTCTTTTCTTCTTTCTTTTCTCTTGTTCTTTCTTTTTCTTTCTTTCTCTTTATTTTATACACGTCTTTTCCCCTCATATCTTATACCTTTTCACTCTCTCTTTCTTATATTTTATACACTTTCTTTCTGATTTTATGAACCCTTTTCTTTTTTTCTCTCTTTCTTTCTTTCTTTTTTCCCTCATACCTTCTTTTCATTGTTTGTAATATCTTATACCCCTTTTTTCCTTTTCCCTCCTTCCTTTCTTTCTTTCATTTTTTTCTTGCTTGCTCGCTTTCTTTCTTTTCCCTCGTTGTATCATTGAATAACCGTAGCCACCAAAGATGGTTCTACCCTTTTTGTATATGCTTGTGTTTGTTTGCAGTTTCTAATGCTCCTGGTCATATTGTTTTGTCTATATACTTTAAATAGGCAACGATACCCCACTGGACCCCTTCTTAAGATATTCATTTTGATTTTTGCAAAAAAAAGGCTTCTTTGACTTTTTGGGACCCTTACTTTTTTAATTGTATTTTATTTCATTTTCATTGGAACTGAGATCTAGATTCTTCAGAATTTAGATGTTTCTAGATATTTTTTAAAAAATGCGGTATTATTGAAGTTTTCCTGTGGAAACGGTCGGTGATGTCATAAATAGAATCTGCTCTTTCCATATTCACTTTTTTTTTTTCAAATCTTTTTACATGACTTCAAATTTTGACGCTATTGTTGTTCAGTTATTGACTGTGATGGCGAGTTTTCTTTCATACTCTTTCATACTCTTTTTTCTTTCTTTTCCTTCATTTATCATTTTCACTCTCTCATATTTTATATTTTTTCTTTCTTTTCTTTTTTTTTCTCTCACAGTCTTTTTCTCTGATTTTATACTTCTTGCTTTTTTCCTTCCCTCTACCTTTCTCTTTCTTATTCTCCATTTTCTCTTCTTTTCCTATTTTGTTCATCATTACGCTTTCCCTAGTTTCTTTCTTTGATGTTTTTCTCCTCCTTTCTTCCTTCCCCTCGATTTTTAAGATTCTTCCAACAGCTTCTTTCTCTTTTGATATCTTCTCTTTCTTTATTACTTTTTTTGCCTTCTTATCCCTTTATATCTTTTTCTCTTTTTTCCCATTGCCTTTTCATTCTCTTTCATTCTCTTTTTCTCTGTTGATCTCTCCAATGTTTTTCAATCTTTTATTGCTTTTACATTGTTTTCTTCCTTTCGTTTTCTTATTTTTTTCCATGATGATTTTCTTCCCTTTTTCTTTCTTTCTGTCTTTCTCTCTCTTCTGTCTTTTTTAGATTCTACCTTTTTCTTTTCTTAAAAAACCCCCCCATTGCAGCGTGAGCAAAAAGAATGAATTAACTCATTCTTT